>SRMA01026304.1:83421-99430 GCA_007224835.1 Danionella cerebrum | reverse complement strand
TATATATATATATATATATATATATATGAACAAACACAATGATATTGCTCCATGAAAGCTTTCCTTAACGTTTTTGAACGTGATACATTTTTGTTGATATCTATAGTCATTCGTGCGGAAGGTTTTTGGTTTGTTGTGTTGCAAATTAAACATCTTGTTTCAATTGAATCCAGTATTACTTATTACAAACGCTGTCATTCCAGCTTAAAGTAAAATAAATGAGTTGGTTTGTTAGATTAGCTGATAAAATATGCATTCTTTCACAAAAATGCAATCTTTAAAATCACTGGTGAAAAAAGCCAATCAAAACCGTACTAGCCAATGAGGACGAACCACTGTAATCCCTGCATCCATGGAAGGTTTGTACCAGAATGACAACTGTAACTTTCAGGATCGTAAACTAAAATTAGAAAGCAAAAGCAAAGATGCTGAAATCGTATTCAAAACTCTTGAGAAGCAAAGCTGAATCTTAAAATGAAAAAAAAAAGTAAAAAATAATGGGAGTGTATTTAAAATCAAAATAAATGTTTATGGTAATTACTTGATTATTTTTGTTTTCAGGCCGATTTTTTTTTACTTTGTAATTTGTTTTTTTGCATTTGTTTTTTTGAAATTATATGCGTAATTTTGGCACAAAATAAATTCCATATGAATTTTTCTCGCATTATTCCACCCACAAGCTCATAAAATCGAATTATGTATAATTGGATTTGTATAATTATGGGTGGTGATTTAATGTATAAAAATGGGTGTTATTATTTGTACCATTGCAGATAACTAATCTCAAAGGATGAAACTCAATGGGCTAATTGGGTTAAATTTCTTTCTAATGTGCAACAATAACATTGAAAAAAATTCCAACAAGGACATCTGGTATAAACACAAATTTCTCTTCTTTGATGACTGGTTCCAAAATAACATTATTCTGGATGATCAGTTGTTTAATGACAATGAACTGTAGCTGACGTATGAGGAATTTCTTTCACAAAAATAAGATTCCAATAACATCTGGAGATACTCAACCTGCTCAAAGGAATGTCAGTTTTATTGCTTCTCTATCCAGCTAAACTGTCAGCAGTGCTAACAGGATTGCCTAATGGTTTTATAATCATCCATTACCCTTCTGCCACATTGTACCATTAAAACACTGAAGTGCTAGTTGCTGGAACTGGGCCTCTATCAGAAATCAGAAGAAATACCTGGTTTTTATTGCCAGGTACAGCAAAGGGATCAGCCAGAGCACTTTACAGTACTAGGAATTTGTCTTGGTGTCAGGTGCAACCACAGATACAAAGTGTGTACTCAATGAACTAGAATAATAAGATAACTAGAATAAGTAAAATATATAATAATAAAATATATAAATGAGTAGTAGTGCAGTTCACAGTAGGGATATTGTTGGAGTTGGGCGAGTTCCTCTTGTGGTTTTTGGGGCATTGTTCATCAAGCACACTGCACTGTGAAAGAAATTGTTCTTATGGCGTGAGGTCCTTGTCCTGATGGACCTTAGTCTCTTGCCAGAGGGGAGGGACTGAAAGAGATCATTTCCCGGATGAGAGGAGTCGGCTGCGATCTTGTCTGCACGTCTCCGGGTCCTAGAGACGTACAGCTGAAGAGAAGGAAGACTGCAGCCAATCACATTCTCAGCAGAGTGGATGACACGCTGCAGCTTGTCTCTGTCCCTTGCTGTGGCTGCAGCAAACCAGACCATAATGGGTGTGAGGATTGATTCAATTAAGGCAGTGTAGAAGTTAACCAACATCTTCACAGGTATTGCAGCTGGAAATACATCCTCTGCTGAGCCTTCTTGGTGAGGGAGCTGATGTTCTGCTCCCATTTCAGCTCTTGGGTGATGCTGATGCCCAGGAAGCGGAAGGACTTAACAGCTGTCACCAGGGAGTCACAGAGGAAGAAGGGGGATAGGGGGGCTGGATCCTTCCTGAAATCCACTATCATTTCCACTGTCTTAAGAGAGTTGAGCTCCAGGCTGTTCATGTTGCGCCATGACACCAGGCGGGCCATCTCACTACTGTAGGCCGACTCATCCCCATCAGAGATGAGGCCGATGAGGGTGGTGTCATCAGCAAACTTCAGAAGTTGTACATTTGTGTAAAGTGAAAATAGCAGAGGAGAAAGCACACAGCCTTGTGGGGATCCAGTGCTAATATTCCGAGAGTCAGAAACATGCTTTCCTAGCCTCACAAACTGCCTCCTGTCTGTCAGGAAATCCACGATCCAACTGCACATGGAGTCAGGCACATTCAGCTGAATGAGCTTGTCTTTGAGCAAATCTGGGAAGATTGTGTTAAAAGCGGAGCTAAAGTCCACAAACAGTATCCTGGCGTAGGATCCTGGAGAGTCAAGGTGTTGGAGGATGAAGTGGAGGGCCATGTTTACAGCATCATCTACAGATCTGTTGGCTCTGTATGCAAACTGTAGTGGGTCCAGGAGAAGGTCTGTAATATCCTTGAGGTGAGACAGCACTATGCGCTCAAAGGACTTCATGACAATAGAGGTCAGCGCAACAGGTCTGTAATCATTAAGTCCTGTGATCCTTGTCTTTTCTGGGACTGGGGTGATAGCTGAAGTCTTGAAGCAAGCTGGCACATAGCAGATCTCCAGTAAAGTGTTAAAAATGTCTGTGAACACTGGGGATAGCTGATTGGCACAGTGCTTCAGGGTGGACGGGGAGACAGAATCTGACCCTGTAGCCTTCAAATTTATTAACAGTCTACTCACATCCTTCTCATTGATGGTGGGGGGAGGGTGGCACTGAGGTGTGGGGTAGAGTGAGTATTCCAGGTGTGAAAATGTAAGCAGGGGGGCTACTGCTGATTAATTGCTGGTGGGGGTAGGATTGGAGGAGCTCGGGTGTGATCCATTGTCTATCAAAGCGATAGTAGTGCACATTTAGGCTGTTGGCCATGTTCAGGTCATTCACAGAGTGGGGGGCTCTAGATGTGTAGTTGGTGATTGCCCTTTCCAGACAGAAACAGAGTCCTTGGATTGGAATTGTTGTATTAGTCTCTCACCATGCTCTGTTTTAGCTCTCGTTAACTCCTCGCTAAATCTGTACTTGGCTTCTTTTAATTTACTTTTGTCCCCACTTGTGAAGGCAGCCTCTTTCTCTGACCTGAGCTGTCTGAGTTTAGCTGTGAACCACGGTTTGACGTTGTTGTAACTCACCCTGGTGCGTGAACGAATAACATTGTTCTCAAAGAAGTTAATGTAGAACGTCACAGTGTCTATATGCTCGTCCAGATTGTTGGTCGCAGACCTAAAAACATCCTGGTCTGTACAATCCAAACACTCCTGTAGTTCCCCCACAGCCTCACTGGTCCATGTTTTTGATGTCCTCACAACAGGTTTGCAGAGTTTTAATCTCTGTCTGTAAGCAGGAATCAGGTGCACCATGATGTGGTCAGACTGGCCCAGTGCAGCATGAGGGACAGCATGATAGGCATCTCTAATGGTAGTGTAGCAATGGTCCAGTACATTTTCCTCTCAAGTCGGGCACTTAATTAATTGTTTGTATTTGGGCAGTTTCGAGGGAAAGATTACCTTTATTAAAATTCCCGAGGACATTAACCATGGCATCCTGGTTTGTTCGTTCCACACACAAAATCTTGTCAGCCAGCGCACGCTGCGCTTCACGCACTTTGCCTTGCGGCGGGATGTAAACACCGACGAGAATGAATGAGTTGAACTCACGAGGCAAGTAAAAAGGCTTGCAGTTAATGGCGAAGGCCTCCAGGTCTGGGGAACAAAAATGAGACAGAACTTTCACATTGTTGCTCCAACTGTTAATGTAAAAACAGATTCCTCCACCTTTTGTTTTGCCGGAAAACTCAGTGCGCCGGTCCACTCTGTAAAGATTAAATCCAACCAACTCTAGCACAGAGTCCGGTATGAGATCACTCAGCCACATTTCCGTGAAACACAAAACACAAGTCGTAAAAGAGTCTTTGTTTTTGTTTATCAGCAGGGTCAGCTCATTCATTTTGTTGTAAAGTGAGCGCACGTTAGAGAGGAATATTGTGGGGAGCGCGATGCGAAATCGTCGCCGGCGGAGACGAATGAGCACACCTGAGCGTTTCCCTCTTTTGCACGGCTTCAGTTTGTTGTATGCCTCCTTGGTCAAAAAAGCCAGTAAATGCATGGTGGAAGTCAAAAAACTTGGAAATAAGTCCACTGGGGTGGTAGCTCTGATGTTCATTAATTCTTCTCTGGAAAAACAGCCACTAGAATTGTACAGCAGCAAAAAACAAGGAAAAGGAGAGCGCACCTAAACACCGGTGGCTGCCATTTGCGGCGCCATCATCATCAGAAATGATGATCTAGGTATTGCAGCAAAAACCAGACATTTGCAGCTAGAATAGTTATTTATCACATTAGCATGCTATAGAGTGTATTTCTGATTAGTTTAAAGTTATCTTCTTAAAAAAAAAACAAAAAAAAACATTTCCTTATAAAAATAAGGAAATTTCTTAAGTGACCCCAAACTTTTGAAAGGTAGTGTACATTTATAAATTAAAACACAATTCACAAATATGTTTTCAAGAGTCACAGATAAAATTTTGTTTATCAATTTATTTGTGGATCTCTTCAGCATTTGTGAATCTCAAACTGTGAGTTGTGAATCTCTCGCTGCACATTTGTGCGTCTTGACTCAAATCTTCTGTCAAGATAGCCAAAGATCCACAAATATGTGGGCCTCGCCCACTGCCTGGTAAACTATAAAAAATTTGGAGTGTGATTTACGTTAAGAAAGTTAACTGAAAAAACGTAACCATTTTTTTTTTACATTTAAAAGGTGCTTTTCGATTTCAAAGGTGGCTTTTCGATTTTCATATAGTGTTCAAGCTTATTTTCCTATATGTTGAAAACTACATGCACGCTAACGTATTTTATTGGGCTTCGAACAAATAATCTGAAGAATTCAAAGTTCAGCCTCACAAAAAAGTGAAGCCTTTGCGCATGAATTAAACTCAGGGTGATTTATATTACTTTAACAATATAATACCGCTCTCAACAGGAGGCAAATACGTTCAAAATATGGTGCTCAATGTTTATTTTCACAAAATACATAATTTCAGTTGTGAAAGGAGACTTACACAAAGTGCTAACAGCAAGTACACATTTTAAAACCTTTCCATAAACTACAAACCTCGTAAACCTTGAATAAATCATGATTTCCCACAATCCTTTGTGCCTTACGTTACAAACAGTGAGATGGAAGATTTTCGCTTCTTAACTTATAAAATGTCTTTTCACAACCGATTTTAATTTAATTGCCTCGCGATGTTTCAATCAAAATTTATTATATTTAATCATGTCAATTCACATGTCTTAGATGCCCAAAAATTTTACCTTGTCTGACGTCCAAATGTTGAACTGCATAACGACGTCCAAAGGTTAGACGTCAAAATAGTGCACCTAATTTGCACATCGGGTCGATGTGCAGAAGTAGTCTTGGACCGATGGACACAATATAGACATAATTCCAGAGAGCATTATGGAATATGCACCACCTTCTTGGTGGTGGGCATCTTTCCCTTGCTTACTGGTTGCGGCCTCATCCCTTGCATGCTGCCTACACAGCTTCGCTCTTGGGTCCTTGCTCTCTGCTTTAGTTGGTCTCGACTCCCTGGCTCGGTCTCCTACTTGGTTTCCAGGAAACCTTGTAGGCATGTCCTCACCGCTAATGCTGCGGGACCTACTCCCCGTTCCTAGTGGGATGGGTCCTAGTTTCTCCAGAGAAAATGACGCGCATGCCCCACTGCTGCCTTCCCTCTGCTGTCCCCGCTCCAGAACTGCTCATATCAGGCCTTGTGTTTTGAGCTTTGGCCCCTCCACCAGATGCCACGTCTGCTCCTGTCTCTTTCCCAGCCCGATCCTGTGAGCCGAGATCAGTTGGACTGGCTTTGTGCAGTTTTTGTTGTAATTCCAAGTCGGCCTGTAGTACTAATTATGTTTGCATTAGTCTATGTGCCCTGTCTCCTGCCCTTGTTGTTTGCTTCGCCCCTCTATTCTGTAATTGTCCGCTGGCTCACCCTTCCTGCTCTCCCCTGGTCTTGTCTTCCCCTTGAGTCTTTCTAGTCCCACTTCTCTGACCTCTTGTGCAGATCCTGTTGCCCCCTTTATGGTTTACAGGATCTCAGGCTCCTCCCTGTTCACTTTTTTCCTTCTCGTTCCCTCATAGAGACATGGGAATTGGTTCATTATACTCGTATTAACATAGGAAACATTGTTTTATGTCACTGGCCTCTCATTATATCAACTGTTTATCATATCAACCAATTTGTAACTCTTTTTTTTTTGTTATTTGGTTTATTGGGTTAGTTTATTTTACTAAATGAATGAAAAAAACATCAACGTTTGTGTGCAGACTTTAGCCATCTAGTTTTTTTCCGTTTTGAAATGATTCTTGTGCTATAAAAAATGGTTTTAAAGTTCAAGACCTCTTTGAAATAACCCTTTTGGGGATGTTTTATTTCTTGTTTTCTACAATTTGCAAAACACACATATATAATGAACTGATGCTGGCATTTAGAGAAAAATCATTGGAATTAGGAAAGAATTAGGAAAGAAGAGAGACTAAACACTAATGTAGAGCACGACTGACCTGAACATTGATGGAGATGCGTATGCAGGAGTTTACGCTTTCCGGTTAAAAAAATGTGAACAAAAAAATTCAGCAAAAACATTTTTCACATGAGTTCCCAAATTTTTTTGGAGAATGTGTGAAAATGTACCATCTGCAGGGAAAAAAACTACAAAAAAAATATAGACCAACAGGATTCATTCCATCTATATAACATTTAATCACTACCAAAAGGTGGATTTATTCATTTATTCATTTTTATTCCCGCTTATTCCCTTTCGGGGTCACAGGGGTCTGCCGGTGCCTATCTCTGGCACACATTGGGCGAGAGGCGGGGGTACACCCTGGACAGGTGTGTAGCACAGGGAGAACAAGCAAACTCCTTCCAGGAAGGTCACCGGCGAGCCTCGAACCGACAACCTTCTACCTGGAGGGCCACAGTGCTGTTTTAGCTGTTCAAAATGGGATTGAGATGGTCCACCAGCTCAAACCAGCTTAATACCACTACAAGTTACCATGTTCCAAAACACAGTTCAGCCAATAATACTGGATTATCCACCTGGGTAGCTAATTCTGTCTTACATCTTTTGTCACAAGTGGAAAAAAATAATGGCAGAATTCCTTCGAGTTTGGAACAGATGTGAAAGGGAGAGATTTGTGAACATTCATATTTTTGGGACAAGTAGAAACAAGGTTCTGACTCGAGTTCAACTGGAATGCACACACAATTAAAGAAAAAAACTTTTATACATTTTGAAGCATATGTATTTGTTTAGTGCTGAATTGCAAACCTGACCACTAAGATTCCATGACATATTCCAAGTCAGTTTGTGTACGATCCAAAATCCTTAGGCTTGCAGGACAATAGCTAATGTTTTAGATTAGAAAGAATGCCAGGGGAAAGTGAATTCATAAGCTATATCATAGTAGTAAATGCAGACTGATTAAAAATTAACCAGATACCCAATATACTACAATCTAAAGGGCAGCAGACCTGGGAAAATACTGATAAGAGAAGTTTTGGCAATTACAAATACACAAGCAGTTTTGTTATAAAACAATTTCTTAATTTTCTTTTGTTTAAACAACAACCTAAATACTATTTCCGCCCTTCACAATTGGCATGATTTGGCACTTATGTTGTTTTATGCGATTAGGCATTAGTAGAAAATGCACAGACAGGGAGATTACAGCAGTCTAAGTGAAACCCTTCATCACTTGCTAATTATGGAGGGCCTAACATGCGGTTTACCCGATGACCTGAAGCAGCTGGTTAAACTGAGATGTTTTGATTGCTTGTTTTGCTTGTCTGTTTCTCAGTCTAACTGTCTGTCTGTCTTGTTCTTGTCTGTGTAGCGCCCACTGCTGCCATGGGTGTGAAAATGCTGCAGTGCTTTCCCTTCCACAGACGAAGCAAGGAGAGGTGCAAAAGACAGTGCTCATCGGAGACAGGTAAATTCTAGGTTTAATAAAGATTAAGACAAAGTATGGTAATTCATGATGTGAAAACAGTTTTGTGTGTAGAATTTTGAGGAATAAATAAATTTAATCCATTTTGAAATAAGGCTGTAACATAAAAAATGTGGAAAAAGTGAGACACTATGAATACTTTCTGGATGCACTGTATCGGTCCCTCTCTGCCCCATTTTTTTCTGTTTTGTCTCTCATTATCTTTGAGTTCCCTTTCTGTCGATGGCATAGACGTATGTCGAAGGCTTTGAGGTATGCAAACTATTGACTTTTGGAAGACGAACCTAATATATCACAGGCAAATTTGCGAGTGTAGGTGATTACCAATCAGCCAGGTATAAGAGCTGGGCGCAGCCTAGTTTCTCTCTCTCTCTCTTATTTTGATGCTTAAGCTGAATCGATTAAAAGTTGCTTACCTCAAAGTGTTTTCCATCTTTGTCATCATTCCTGCCCATTTTTAAAGGCACAATGAGCAAAACCTGCAAAACTCCTGGCTGAGTTGGTTCGTCATGTCGAAAGAGGGTCACGAGAAATGCGTGGAATGTTTGGGGTTCAAACATGCCTAGGCTGCTCTCGTGAGTGTTTGCGTTGCAGATTCTCTAAAAAGCCACGGCGGCGATCGGTTTAGAGGTGCCTCCTTCCTCTGTTTTGGCTCCGTTTGCACACCCCTGTGCCCCAGACAGGTGCCTCAATCCTGAGAGAGGAGATCGCTGCCCTTTTGGAGAAAACTGTAGTCGAGCCGGTTCCTCTAGCCGTTATGGAGAGGGTTTTACAGCCCTTACTTCCGAGTTCCAAGTTGACATGTGCCGGGCAGATTTTCAGCTGCCTCTCTTACCTGAAGGTCAGGCGGACAATATCCTTCCTCCGTTCCGGGGTTCCCCTGGGGGGAATTTCTGTTCTCAAGGTTGTGACAATGGATGCCCCTCGAACTGGTTGGTGTAGCATGTGCGGGTGCCATCGAGAGTCCAGCTCCCCGACCGGACATCGATCTCAAAGGTTTCTGACTGCCGTTGCGCAGATTAGGCGTTTTACATGTGAAACTTGCTTCGAGATATGAAATGTTCGAGATACGAACGTCACCCTGGAATGGATTAATACCATATCCCGGGTTACCTGTTTTTCCAAAATGGCGTTTAAAGCAGAATGATACCAACCACAGTTAGTTTTAACACTTGTAATCACTCATCCATTCATTCACCTTTACAAACAGGTCCAGACAAATAATTTTGGTTACATTGCACTGTGGCAATAAATGTGAGTAGATAGGTGCAAACATTTTATTCTTATAAAAGTGGTGAGAAGAAACTCAAGAAATTTGTTTCTCAGGATTGCAGCATGTTGTAGGCTGAAAGTGTCTGAACTTTATCTTGAGGCAGGTTTCAGGGAGAGAGACAGTAAAAGTTCCACTTTGACCTCTTGTGGATCCTAATGTAAACAGGTTTGGGGTTGAGACATGGCGAGATCTCTCCATCTAATTCCGAGGTGTCCTCCTTCTGATAGTGAGAGCCTTGAAGATAAACAGGGAAATTATTCAGCACGTTGGTGCCGTTTTTTCCTTTCTCTTATTGATAGAGGGGCCTGAGTGGATCCCAGGACCTTCCTGTGCTCTGAAGAGGAGTGGTGGACCTCTCCCTTGATAGAGAATGACTCTGAAAATGAGAAGAGCTGTTTTCAGTCCCTTTTCAAGTGTTACAGCCCAGTCGATTATATTGAGAGCTCCAAATTACCGATTCCTGTTGGTTGCAATCACACTGACCATGATTTATCCAAAAGTGACGAATCCCTTCTGAGAACTTTACACTCTTGCTTTGTGAACCTGTGTTTGCCCTCTCTGAAGCGGTCTGATCCCCATCTGTTGGTTTGAGACTCTCAATGCTTGCTGCAGACTTCGGGCAGGAGGGTTGTCCCACAAGGTCTGCACAGCCATCTTGACCCTTCCCCAGGAGGAGCTTGACCACGGGGAGCAGGAGGCAATCAGGATCTTCTGTTCTGGCCTAGACCCTCCTAATCCTGTGGAAGTTTTCTCAAACCCGAGTCCATGGGCATTTGGGGAGATCATAGATATATCCACAGCTATTCTGGAGGCTCCCAAACCCTCTGAGGAAATTATCCTTTCTGCTCTTGTTGACATTCCCTTGTCTCAGTTCCCCGAGTCCCCTTTGAACAGGAGTCCAGCACCCGGAAAGAGGAACCTCACCTCCACAGCTGTCTCTGAGGAAGCTCTCACTCTCTGCTAACAAACCATTTCCCTACAGGAGGAGAACCCCATCTTAGACTCTCCTCCCCCCACAGTGCTGGTTGTTTGCCTTCCCCTCTGCACCAGTGTAATATGCAAGTGAACTCAGGGATCCTCTCTGTCTCCAACTCTGGTTTCCAACACAACATTTCCCCTGTCCATTTCGCCTCATGCGCCTTATGCATTTGCGCTCTAGGAACACGTCTGGCTTTACCGGCTTTTATCTATCTGGCTTTTATTTTGTTATACAACTGTACATGTTTATGAGAGAGTGGACTCTTACAAGTAGAGTGGTACCTCGAGTTTTACATGTAAAATGCCTAATCCGTGCAATGGCTCTCAGCAACAACAAGATAAGTTGATTAAAAAATGGAAAACCAGAGAAAAATCAAGTAATGTTTCTTCAATCCTAAGTCTACAATTAATCTACACATTGTTAATGTGATAAATGATAATAAAACATAAAAATTAATGTATGCAAAATACATAATATTTACACAAATATGAAACCTTACCTTGTGGGTGAGCAATGTGGCAAAGTGTCAGAGGAGGTGGTGGGGGTGGAAAGCGCATGACAGAAAACATTACGGCACTACGTACAAAAGATAACTTTTTTTGAGATATTTTAAGAATTACGAACACCAACACGAAACCAAGCGCATGCGTAGACAGTACTGAAAGCGTGCGTGAAGGGATGGAGGGAGTTGTGCTTTTCGTAACTTGAAGCAAAATATTTCCAGAGAGACCTTTATTATCTTGGATATTTCATAACGTGAAGCATTCGTATCTCAAGGTACCACTACTTGGGTGTTCACCTCAAAAATAACCTGGACTGGTCACACAATACAGATGCACAATCAGGATGCGGTAGTGGGTTTGTAGAGGTGGTAGAGGGTGTCTTATCTTTGCATAATCAACAATAAATTTGGATGTTATAGCCTGAGAGGTTCTGATTATTTATATTTGTTTTCTTTTCTCTCCCCGATCCCTTTTCCATTTCTTTTCTTTCACAGGCTTTGCTCACTTTAGTAAGGTTTGCCTATGACTCATTATTTCATCACCCTGGAAGGAGGTTCCTTTTTACGCCCTCCTACCCCTAGCCTTTAAAATGACCAGGGTTATAACATTGGATAATCAACACCTGCACTGGCTCCCAGTTAAACAATGGCATTCTCTTCAACTATAAGGCTCTTAACAGCTTGGCACCAACATACCTAAGGGATCCTCTATTCATCCGTACCCTCACACGAATGACCAATGAAAGCTGGCTTTTTTTTTTTGAGGAGATAAGTAGGATGTAAGATTTTTTTTTTACTTTGTTGATGCCTGTTGTGTTATTTGTTGTGTCTCTGTAAGTAGACCTTGGGTGTCTTGAAAGGCGCAATCAAACAAAATTTTTACGTCTATGAATTCTAAGTGTAATTCTTTGAAGTTTTTGCCACTTTACAGTGAGAAATTCTTGTGATAGGCCTTATGCATACAGCCCCCGATTCTGCTTCTCGTTTAATTTTTAAAAGTTTTAAATAAAATTTTTAACACAATAAAACCGCAAAATTGGTATCTTTTCTCTCCAGCAGTGGCTAAGCAAGAGGTGAAGCCTCGGCTGTCCTCCACCACATCCTGGGGCAGTGAGGGAGATGGTGTCAACTGCATCAACTGCACACAAGCCTACTTTTCCCATAAGGCTCGACTGTCACTTCGACATCAGTTGGATAGCAACATCAATGCTGTGGATGCAACATATTAAATTTTTTTGGGCTGATTTCCTGCTAAAAATCTGCTATCTAATAATTTACACCCAGGAGCTGATGTATGAACCATCAGGAAGAACGTATGGAGGTTTGTCTTTCTGTGATAACATAAACATTTGTGAAGTGATGGTACTGACACGTGTTCTGGAAAAAAGGGGGAACTCTCCACATCACTGTTTATATAGAGCAATGTTTACATGATTACCAAAAAGTGCTTTAGCCTCTAGTATAAGTGCGGTTTTCTATAATCTTCAGTGTCTGATTGGGCTGTTTCTGGTTCGTTGTAGACAGTGAAATTAATCTTTAAGAGCCAGAGATATTACAATAGTCCCTGCATATCATAATGTCTCACATGAGAAGAACAAAATGGAAAGCTTTTTTGAGTGCCATTTTCAGTTCTATAAGATTATACTCCAACATCATAAACACAAGATGTTCTACAGACTACAAACCAGTAGGGGGTGCATAATTTCATTACAAAATGTATTGTTTAATGATGAGTTACCTTCTTTACTTAAATTTTCAAAGCCTTGAAATAAAATCAGTTTTTATTGCAGAAGCATTGTCACACTGAAAATGTAATTAGTTATTTATCACTTCCTGCTTCCCTGGGGTATAAATGGGACGTAACGAAGAGATCACACCGTTCAAGTTAGGCAGATGTGTGTCGACCTTCACAAGTCAGGCAATGGTTACAAGAAAAAAGCCATCAGCCCATATCTACTGTGAGTGGAATCATTAAGAAGTTTTTAAAAAGTGGAACAGTAGTGAACAAGCCTGGACGAGGACCAAGTTTATTTTGCTTCTACGCACAGTGCGGAGGATGGTCCAAAGCTCACTGTAAAGAAGTGCAACAAATGATAGCATCTTGGGGTCACAAAGGCTCCAAAACAAGCATCAGAAGCTACCTACATGCCAACAAGCTCTTTGGGAGGTATGCAAGGAAAAAGCCTTCTCAGCGCTACCGGGGCCCTGTCCTTTTGTCAGATAAGACCAAAATAGAGCTTTTTGGCAACAAGCTGGTATAGCGCAACACAAAAGATGAGTATGTTTCTCTAAGAAGGCCCTGAGAACCTTCTGCTTGTCATCATGAATGCTTTGAAATACCAGAACATTTTAAAGCAATATCCGGTGGTCTCTGCTGAAAGCTGAATATGGGTCATCACTGGGTCCTTCAGCAAGATAATGACTCAAAACATGTGGCCAAATCTACATAGAAATGCTTCACCACACACAGAATCAAGCTCCTGCTCCTCCCATGGCCATGTCAGTCTCCAGACCTTAACCCCATTGAAAACCTGTGGGGTGAGCTGCAGAGGAGAGGAGTTGGGTCACTTGATGACTAAGAGACAATGTGCACAAAGGAATGGTTGAAGATCATTGCTGATGGTTGGAACGGTGCTAATAAGGGCAGCATGGTGGCGCAGTGGGTAGTGCTGTGGCCTTCCAATTAGAAGGTTGGCGGTTTGAGGCTCGCCAGAGACCTTCCTGGAAGGAGTTTGCATGTTCTCCCAGTGACCCCACAATCCCAAAAACATACGGTTAGGTTAATTGAATTGCATTGGAAATCCATGTAAAGGTGCACCCCATATGGGAAGAAAATAAAATGACACTTTGTGGAGTTTTAGTTTGTCCACACCCACTCTATAGTGATAGCACCCTATGACTGAGTTTCTAAACTTTGAAACTATTTTCTTTCAAGTTCATTTTTATAATGATATTGGTTATACTGTTGATATAATCAGATATGCCCATCTGTCAAACAAAATGTATAGATTAATTCAAATGAGAAAAAAACAAATGTTAGATGAAATCCTTATGACGAAGCAGGATTACTCAGAAAAACGAATGAATTGTTACTGTTACGGTAGTTTTTATACCTTGTATAAAGTAGAAATTGAAAAAACAAAACAGATGTGACAGAAAAAAAGCAGACATTTTATTTGTTTACAATGAAAAAATATTTTTTTATAAAGGACAAGTTTCAACAGAAAAGCTGCCTGAATTCCCTGTAAATTTATACGTGACTAAAATGGTGTCATAAAAAAGTGGGATAAAAGTCTTCTTGAATGCCAATGGAATTGACCACATACATGTCCTTTAATTTTCAGTTCTCATATGTTTTTGGGTTTAGAGATCACTCCATCCGGGTACCGTTTCCTAAAACGTGCAACAACCTCAGGATCTAAAAGATGAATCCCATCCAGCTGATTTCCCAGAGTTATCCTGGAAAAAAATGTGATTCAGGGTGATGCAAAGAGGATCAAGTATTAAGTAGTTTTTGCCAATTTTACAAACAAATACAGGCTTTTGTAAAAGTCAGTTTAAGAATAAACCACTGTTTACATTGCTAATAAGTAAAAATATCTCTACAATATTTTCTTTCAGACTAGTGCTGGGCGATATGACGATATATATCGTGGGGACGATAGAAAAGTGTCTATCGTCCTATTTCTCTTCTATCGTTTCTAACCTAATTTTATCAATTACTAAAGAAAATATTGCATTAAATAGGCTATGACAAATGTATGATAATGTCTTGTGGCTATGCAATGCATACTCTACCCTTTATATAAGTGATAATCAAGAATAAAACTTCTTCGCAAAGAAACTCCGTCTTGTGATTTTGCGACGGGACGCTTTACGTTGTTGCGACATGCTTTACGCTAGTAGTGATGGGAAGTTCGGATCATTTTACGGATTCGGTTCTTTGAGTCTCGTTCAGTAAAATGAACAGATCTTTTTTCGAGTCATTTCGTTCATTTTACTAAAATATCAATAAATGTTGTGTGTACTTCCACATCTACTAGCGTTTTATACACAAACGCGAATCACACTACAAATAAGACAAAACTATAATGCTAAATTTAAAATGAATATAAATATATTACTAAAGCCTACCTGGGTCTTTTAGTCTGGTTCAACTGGCCAAACTCTGATCTGTCTTCTTTAGATTTAAATCTCTTTTGTTCGACACAAAATTACTTCACTCTGATGTTAACGTGTGCAGTCCGTGCACTCAGTCCGGACTGGCTTCTTTAGCACTTTTGTCACGTGACCGCTACAGTGCCGGGATCCGAAAAGATTCGTTCTTTTAGCGAGTCCGGGTCCTTTCGGTCTTTTCTCTTTCCAGCTCATGCTGCATTGGTTAACATTACGGAGCGGCCATGAGCCGGAACCCGAAAAGATTAGGTCTTTTTGCGAGTCTCTCCGAAAGATTAGGTCTTTCAGCAAGTCCGGGTCATTTCGTTTTTTTGTCACGTGACCGCGCCACAAAGTTAGGCAAAGTCAGTATGCAAATATGCACGGGCAAGTGGCGAGAAAAAATATAGCCAGCCTAAAATTAAAGAGTCTTTCATAAAATGCACACCGTATGAAAAAACGTCCCAGCGCCATAAAGAAATCACATGCCATCTTGCATTACTGTTGTAAAGGCATGATCCCCGTGTATGCAGTTGAGAAGGGTAGCTTCCGAGACCTCGTCAAAGTGCTTGACCCGAGGTACGTTATGCCCAGTCGTAAGCACTTCAGTAATGCCGAGTTGCCTCGCTTATATAACGCATGCCGGGCCCAAGTAGAGAAGGATGTTTGCAGTGTGGTTCATTATTTATTTTTTTTAAATAGTTTATTTTGATAATAGTATTTAAATAACTATGATGTGGTTAAAAAAATGTGAAGGCTACTGTAGCTCTACCTCCACCACATCTGTTGTCATTTGATACGTTTATATTGCTGCACTAAAATGTAGTTTTTCTCATTTGTGACAGTTCAGTTAAATGTCACTTCAAAATAAAGTTGCAAAAAAAAGTATGCAATGATATTTTTGTCAAACTTTTCAGAGAATAACTGAAAACGTACTTTATTGTGGTATATCGTGATATATATCGTTATCGTGATATAAAATAATCCATATCGTGATATAAGATTTTTCCATATCGCCCAGCACTA
>SRMA01026304.1:45431-83174 GCA_007224835.1 Danionella cerebrum | reverse complement strand
TCTTGCACCAACTACCTTCATGTCCTCTTTCAGCACATCCATATATCTCCTCTTTGGCCTTCCTCTTGACCTCCTGCCTGGTATCTCCATCTCCAACATCCTTCTACCAATATAACCACTATCCCTCCTCTGCACATGTCCAAACCATCTCAACCTGGCCTCTCTGACTTTGTCTCCAAAACAACCAACCTGAGCTGTCCCTCTGATGTGCTCGTTCTTAATCTTGTCCATCCTCGCCACTCCTAAACTGAACCTCAACATCCTCATCTCTGCTACTTCCATCTCTGCCTCTTGTCTCTTCCTCACTGCCACAGTCTCCAACCCATACATCATAGCTGCTCTCACTACCAGGGCTCTAGACTAACTTTTTGCACTGGTTGCACTGGTGTGCCTACATTTTTTTCTTAGGTGCACCAGCACAAAAGTTAGGTGCACCCAAATTTTCAACCGCATCACATTTAACACCCCATTTTCACAAGTTCACTTTTTTTAGTTATCTATTCATTTATTTTTTTTAAATCACTGTCCATATAGACAATATTGACTTGTAAATGATTAACCAACAACCTGGTCAATATAAAGTTCTTTATTTGAAGCACAATTCTACAAGAAAGGTAACTAAAACTTACTGAAAAAGTGTTTAAAGTGCTTTACTGAGCTGAAATTTAAACTTTAAACTGATTTTGGTCCCCAAGAGCAGCAAATGCTTTCTTTGAAGCAGCATTAATTCCTAATTAAACAAATAAAAATGATAATACCATTTACTACCCAGATCAAGAGTTTATAATGCAGCCTATTTATTTATTTTTTCATTTTTAAGTATCAGAATATTATGGTTAATGCAGTAACCAGACGGTAGGCATATTATTGACATAGGCTCCATAACATGACATGGCTTACCTTGGGCATGAGCATGCTCGACCTCAATGTGTTCAATAATATATTCATCGGTCTTCCTTTTCGCAAGATACGACTGTACACAATGATGCATTCCTTTGTGGCGATATATGTGTCTCCGTCGATCAGGAATTCCATGTACGCACTGTTCACAATTTGCACAGACATCTTTTGTTTTCAATGTATCTGCGATGACTCCTATAAATTGGGTGCGCGCGACATCATTGCTGTACGTCGGGTTTACGTTCAAGCCATTTTTCTTCATAAGAATTATTTCGGACTTGAATTTAGTGAAGGGGAGTTCTTCTTTTGCAATATTGTAGGCAACGTTAAACATAATTCTCATCTCGGCCTCGTCTGATGATATGTTTGCTGCTGCCTGCCGCTGAAAGGCAGCGGGGAGAGGGGACACTTGAGCAGTGCATTTATCGCAGCATGTTATGTGTTTTATAGAAAATTCTGAAGTTTATAGTTTCGATTCTAAATGTATTAGAGCCAGTCACAGGGGAGGTTGATAGCTCCGTGTCAGAGCATTGGTTATGCTTTTCACGATCAGGCCCTAACTTATCTTTCTTAATGAAAAATCTGTCAATCGTTCTTTTCATCTTCTCTCGTAATCCACAGCTACATCCACTGTTTACCTGATGGACTCACCTCTCTCTGTCTGACTGCATCACGTGCATTTTCAAACGTACGTTCACACACATACAGGAATATCTGGACCATGGCCAATCAGAGGGGGGGTGGGACGGGATACGCTCTTCACTATCTCTGATTGGTTTAGACCACGATGTGTGTCTGTTGTTGAACAACAAGGAGACTCACGGAGTTTCGTTTTTTCCCCTCGAACGACGGGTCGCACCGGTGCAACCTTTGATTTTTTTTAGTCGCACCATTGAGAAATTAGGTCGCATATGCGACCAAATTGGTCGCACTCTAGAGCCCTGACTACTGTTCTGTACACCTTTCCTTTGATTCTTGCTGACACTCTTCTGTCACACAACACCCCTGACACTTTTCTCCACCCACTCCAACCTGCCTGCACTCGTCTCTTCACCTCTTTTCCACACTCCCCGTCACACTGGACTGTTGACCCCAAATACCTAAACTCCTGCACCTTCTTGACCTCAGCTCCCTGTAACCTCACTGTTCTACTTCCCTCTCTCTCGTTCAAACACATGTATTCTATCTTACTGCGACTGACTTTCTTCCTCTTCTTTCTAGAGCTGACCTCCAACTTTCCAGGTGCTCCTCCACCCCTCACTACAGATCACAATGTCATGTTTAAACATCATTGTCCACGGAGATTCCTGCCTGACCTCATCTGTCAACCTGTCCATCACCATAGCAAATAAGGGACTTAAAGCTGATCCTTGATGTAGCTCCACCTTGAACTCCTCTGTCTGACCTACAGCACATCTCACTGCTGTTGTACCCCTCTCATTCATATCTTGAACTACTAGCTTCCACTACTCTTTCCCAAAGTTTCATTGTGTGGCTCATCAACTTTATGCCTCTGTAGTTGTTACAACTCTGCACATCACCCTTGTTCTTAAAGATTGGCACTAGGACACTTCTCCTCCGTTCCTCAGGCATCTTCTCACTCTCTAAACTCCTGTTGAATAACCTCGAAAGGAACTCCACTGCTGTCTCTCCTAGACACTTCCACACCTCCACTGGTATGTCATCTGGACCAACAGCTTTGCCACTCTTCATTCTCCCTAGAGCCTTCCTCACCTCATCCTTTCTAATCTTTTCAACTTCCTGCTCTACAATATTCACCTCTTCCGCCTTCTTTCCCTCTCATTCTCCCCATTCAACATTAGTACCTCTTATTAAAAAAAACATAAAAAATTATGAATTTTAAATAATTATAATAAACACATTACTGAATAAATATAATATAATAAAAAAAGTTTCACAACCTCAAAAACCTTAAAATATCTCTATATTGTCATTGAAATACATTGCTTAAAATATGCATACAATTATTATTCTTGTGCAGCGATTGCAACAATGTCATTCTAATACTAAAAATAAAATATAAGAAGTCCAAACAAATTTAGCTCTTTTACTTTTAAAGGAGTCCTCCCCCCCTGCAATAGTTTGGAGTGTAATTTTCCCGGAAAAGAATACATCAATTGATAAAAAAGGCAGTAAATATATAATAATAAACATTTCGGAGCAAGAAAAGCACACAGACAAAAAAGCTGCCTAATCTTTTGACATACCAAGCAATGCTCTTTGCCATGATTCAGCCAATGTCCAGTCCTCCCTGTACGAATGATTCTCTGAAGCTGATTTGTCTTCACCCAGATAATTTCATCAACACGCTCATAGCTAATTGAAAAAACAGAAAAAAAAAATTACTTTTGTAGATCACAATCACAATATGAAGTAACACAGATTGTGCCCGGTTGCACATGTGTATTTTCCTTCAGACTGATTGAGTTGAAAAGGTAAAAAGAACCTAAAAAGCCTAAAAGTTTGCTGAATTAAAAAAGAGGAAGTTACTTAAAAAAAAAGGCTCAGAGAAAATTAACAACATATTCAAAATTTTACAATCAAATTAAACAAACAAATTTAAGTTATCTTCTTAGGCTGCTGCCCAGTTAAAGCAATTGCTTCCGTTTATCATGTGCATGCCTTGTCATATCAATGTTTCATCTGGTATTGCCTCTTGCCTTTGTAAAATCCTGCCATCTTCTGGTTGAATATATTTTTCTATGTGTGATTTTATTCTGGTGGGCCACATTTTATAGCTTTTATTGCTGTGGATTACTCTTTAGCACACACAAACAATATAAAGTTGTTCTAAAGTGTCTTGAACAGGAATCAAATAATTTACAATCATTCATATTTCTACTCACTGAGTGTGAAACAAATTAGACCAGTGGCTAATTTAGTTTATTGAAGTCAGAGAATAAAAAGCTGAATGAAAAAAAAAAAAAAAAAAACAACACAAACAAAAACAAAAACATTGTTGCTCCAATGGGACGGAGTGTCACTGCATACATATTAAACTCGTATTTTGACCACAAGCCAGACTTAACAACATGGCAAAAAAATACATCCATTGCCAAGATGATCACAACATCTGTTGAACTTTACTCATGTATTCAGTCTGAAAACTTTAACCTGTTTAATCCTAGAAAAGATATGCACAGCTAATGCAATCAGGACTTTACTTACCCCCATAAGTCTAAACACTCTCTGCCCAGCTCCATTGCTCTGTAAATGCAGAAGATGAACTACCGTCAACAGAATTCAGACTGAAGACAAACTACCATCACACCAGGACATTCTAAAAGATAATGCACAACATGGAGAACGATTGTCACGCAGCAGCATCATAGATTTAAATGCCTCCGGAAGATGCAGATGTAAACAAGTTGGAAGACTCCAGAAAACAATGTCAACAAATGTCTCCACTGGTCGAGAACAATTCCTCTACTTCCCAAGTGAAACATGAGAAGTCCCACCCTCCTCTAACTTTAGCGCTCACTGATTGGATATTTACACAAAGGAGCAGATCATTGATTGGATATTATCTCGCCGGGTTAAGATGTACTATTTCTTCAGCATGTTAGTGCTACTTATGGCATCAAGTTTGAAGGGCATTTTGCAAATCTGGGCTCAATGACGCAGAGTTCCAGTATGTGCATCGAGCTATTCTTAGCCATATCCCTGATCAATGTGTGATGATGCGAGCTGGAGCAAGTTTTGATTGGCTGTGAGCACAGCAGTGAAAGAAAGCCACAGCTTTTCTTACTCACTCTAGTAAGCTTACTCACTCTGTTCTGTAACCTTCCTCAGCCTTGTGCCTCGAGACGATCCTGTCTCGGAGGTCTACAGACAATTCCTTTGTCTTCATGCTTTGTTTGTGCTTTGGCATGCACTGTCAAACCTGTACGTTATATAGACAGGTGTCTGCCTTTTCACATCATGTCCAATCCACTGAATTTACCATCGGTGAACTCCAATGAAACATCTCAAGAATGATCAGTGGAAACAGAATGTACCTCAACTCAATTTAGAGCTTCACGGCAAAGGCTGTGAATACTTATGTACATGTGATTTTTTTAGGTTTTCTATTTTTAATAAATTTGCAACAATTTCAAAAAATCCTTCTAACTGTGTCTTTCTTAAATTTCTCTGTCATTATGGGGTATTGTGTGTAGAATTTTGAGGAAATAAATGAATTTGATCCATTTTGGAATAAGGCTGTAACATAAAAAAATGTGGAAAAAGTGAAGTGCTATGAATACTTTCTGGATGCACTGTATAATAGATGAGAAGAGTTTTTACAATTATTAGTTCGTTCATTTTTTTTGTTGTGCATTACAAAATGAATGACAAAAACTGGCACATCAAACTTAATATTCAGCAACCTTTTGGTTTAAGTAATTTAAAGACGTTACAAAAAAATCTTTAAATTAAAATAAAAATTGTGCTTTACAATAAATATTCTGTTAAGAATCTCTTCTCTTGATGAATGGCAATTGGTGATTGGCTGAAATATCCATTATAAGAAACTGATATTGAAACCTTTGAAAGAATTCCCATTTCACTCAATTCCACGATACTTTTCTGGCACTTAAAAGCATTGCTAAACAATCCAAAAAAGTACTGAGATAAATGGTTCTCAAGCACTTTCTTTGCATGCCGTGATTCCCACAAAACCCATACCTTCCCGTCATCCAGAGGAAGAGAAAACCATCGTCCTGCAGAATAGGAATGTTGAGTTTCCTCATTTCGTCATCCGTCAGAGTTCCATAAGGAAGCTCCATGTGAATGTCCCACGGCGGGTCTGCCATCACCACAGCAAACTTCCCCAGGATGGACATATCCAGATAACGAATGTCACAGCAAATCCACTGAGAAGAGGAGACACGACACAAAAGGATGACGTTATAAAGAAAAATAAAGGGATGCTTCACTGTGAAGCAAAAATGATTATATTTCCTCATCGTCAGATCTTTTAAAACAATTCACTAGCACTCACATCACCTGGTTGCTCTGTTCTTTTTAAACAAAACAGTGCCATAGTAAACAGAAGTATGTATTATCACATTCCTTATACAATGGGGGTTATGGTATTTGTATTTGTTCTGTTTTGAGAAGTGGTTTGGCACTTTTGATCGTAGGGCTGATGTGAAATAATAATTTCACTCCTATTGTAAGATCCATTTTAACTGCACAAACAGATTTTGTCTTGTTTACCTGTTTGTGTTACTGTATTAACTCTTATGATCTGCCTCCAGTAGATTACGTTATAGGTGTGAACAAATGGTCTGATTATGAAGATGACCAAAGTGCTTCACAAAGGAATAAAAATTGCAGAGCACATTTAAAAAGCACTAGAGAAACAACTTCAACCTTAACAAAGGAAACAAGACATAGCAATAATAAACAGCAGAGCCTTTAACAAACTAAGCCTGTTAAAATTTTATTAAAAATGTCCAAAATATCGATTTTGCTCTTTCCTTTAACAATGCTGCTCGTTAGGGCTGGGAAAAAGTATTGATTCTTCGATTTTACTTCGATTCTTAATACGTGTGCTTCACACAATAGATTATGAATATTCACCTCTCATTGAAATAAAAGTTTTTTTAAATTAAACAATCGTGTGCACCTTATTATTAATGTAGATGTGTTTTGCAGTAAAAAAAACACACACACACACACACAAAATGTTTCTGATCATCGAACACATTTTAATATTATTCAAAGATAACACAAGTAAACACAAAATGCAGTTTTTAAATGAACGTTTTTATTATTTAGGGAGAAAAAAAATCCAAACCCACATAGCCCTGTGTGAAAAAGTAATTGCCCTGCACCTAATAACTGTTTGGGCCACCTTTAGCAGCAATAACTGCAATCAAACATTTGCGATAACTTGCAACAAGTCTTTTCCAGCGCTCTGGAGGAGTTTTGGTCCACTCATCTTTGCAGAATTGATGTAATTCAGCTTTATTTGAGGGTTTTTTTCAGCATGAACCGCCTTCTTAAGGTCATGCCATAGCATCTCAATGGGACTCAGGTCAGGACTTTGATTAGGCCACTCCAAAGTCCTCATTTTGGTTTCTATTCAGCCATTCAGAGGGGGTTTTGCTGGTGTGTTTTGGGTCATTGTCCTGCTGCACCACCCAAGATCGCTTTAGCTTGAGTTGACGAACAGATGGCCGGAAATTGTCCTTCAGGATTTTTTGGTAGACTGTTGAATTCATGCTTCCATCTATCACAGCAAGCCTTCCAGGTCCTGAAGCAGCAAAACAACCCCAGACCATCACACTACCACCACCATATTTTACTGTTAGAATGATGTTCTTTTTATGAAATGCTGTGTTACTTTTACGCCAGATGTAACGGGACACGCACCTTCCAAAAAGTTCAACTTTTGTCTCGTCAGTCCACAAGATATTTTCCCAAAAGTCTTGGCAGTCATCGAGATGATTTTTAGCAAAATTAAGACGAGCCGTAATGTTCTTTTTGCTTAACCTCTTAACCTCTTAAGCCAGAGAGTCCCCGGTACCGGGGACTTGCCCCCTTGTGCGTTACATTTTCGCTCATAGCTCAAGAACCCTGAGAATAACCCACACATATTAAATACTGTTGTGTTCAGCGGAAACTCCTCTATAAACGTATCTAATTCAATTTCATATTCGTGAACCACAGCTCGAACGCCATGCAAATAAACAACAACATGTCCGGAGTATAATTCATGACCACGTTTTTGTTTATGTGCGATATGTATCCACAATATAAACGGAAACGCCAAAACCATGGCATAAAATGAAAGCTAACAACCAGCTGAATCCAGTGATATGCAACTCATTAACATTGCATGAAGTCTTTTAGAGCAGGGAGCGAAAGTTCCCCGAAAAAAACGCCAGCAAAAACCAAGCAAGCATGTAAATCTTGTCTTACCTTTGCCGTTTTTTCAACAAAAAGTTATTTCCATAGCGATAAAAGTCCGTTTGTTGTTATGTCCGGTCGATAACTTCACGAAAACTCCATTTTAGATTTTTTCTGTTGCTCCGTGGCCTCATGAAGTCACTAAATATGGAATGACTCCCCGTGCGTAAGAGGTGGTCTCTCCACGCTGCGCGTCGTGTGATTCGTCGGCGATCCCGTCAGTCTCAAAATGGTTGAGATGATTGGTTTCCATAGAATCAGAGCTTTGCAGCGATATATAGAGCTCCCGGATTGGACAGATGGTCGGGGGGTAGGGACACGCAGAAGCTCGACGTCGAAAGCGTTTGTGAGTGAAACGTTCCCAAAAGCGCAGCAAGATGGGGTAAATGAGCTTCCCACCCCTTTTACAGCGTTTCTTTAGGAGTTTTTTAGCTGAAATCATGTCCCGTAAGCAAGAAAAGAAGACTATGAACGTAGCTGAAGCTTTGGACAAGATTTTTTCCATATTTCAATTATTGTGCCAAATTGTGCCAAACTGTGCCAACATGGATTACGCCTGAACTTTGTTCAATCAAAACCTTTACAGAATATTAGTTTCTTGTAGTATGAACACCAAACTTGCTACAGATGTTCTTGACATGTAGTTGTTACAATTGATTGTGTTTATTTGCTTCGTTATAAGTAAAATAAGGAGATATTGAAGGAAACATGTGGGTTTTTTTTAGGCAGAGTTCATTTTTTGGCCATTCCAACATCAATTACTCTTACCCAGTGTTCTTGACTGTCAAATTAACTCATCCACACCACTCCCCAAGAACCTATCTTCATTTTGATACCAAGATTTGCAGTTTAGGCCTTGTAAAAGCTGAGAAATGCCTTAAAAAGTAAAAGTATAGGATTTTCGGAAAATAGGCCTCAGGGCTTAAGAGGTTAATTGTAACCACTACATGTCAAGGACATCTGTAGCAAGTTTGGTGTCATGAGCTACGTTCATGGTCTTCTTTTCTTGCTTACGGGACATGATTTCAGCAAAAAAAAACGCCTAAAGAAACGCTGTAAAAGTGGGGTGGAAGCTCATTTACGCCATCTTGCTGCGCTTTTGGGAACCTTTCATTCACAGTACTCCCTACGTTCGAGATTCTGAGTGTCCCTACCCCCCGACCATCTGTCAAATCCGGGAGCTCTATACATCGCTGAAAAGCTCTGAATCTGAGGAAGCCAATGAGCTCAACCATTTTGAGACGGACAGCATCGCCGACGAATCACACGACGCGCAGCGTGGAGAGACCACCTCTTACGCACGGGGAGTCATTCCATATTTGGTGATGCTATGAGACCACGGAGCAACAGAAAAGACCCAAAATGGAGTTTCCACGAAGCTATCGACCGGACATAACAACAAACGGACTTTTATCGCTATGGAAATAACTTTTTGTTGAAAAAACGGCAAAGGTAAGACAATATTTACATGCTTGCTTGGTTTTTGCTGGCGTTTTATCGGGGAACTTTCGCTCCCTGCTCTGAAATACTTTGCGCCATGTAAATGAGTTGCATATCGCTGGATTCAGCTGGTTGTTAGCTTTCATTTGATGCCATGGTTTTGGTGTTTCCGTTTATATTGTGGATACATATCGCACATAAACAAAAACTTGGTCATGAATTATACTCCGGCTATGTTGTTTATTTGCATGGCGTTCGAGCTGTGGTTAACGGATATGAAATTGAATTAGATACGTTTTTAAAGGAGTTTCCGCTGAGCACAACAGTATTTAATATGTGAGGGTTATTCTCAGGGTTAGTGAGCTATGAGCGAAAATGTAACGCACAAGGGGGCAAGTCCCCAGTACCGGGGACTCTTGGGTTTAAGAGGTTAGTAGTTGTTTGCGTCTTGGAACTCTGCCATGCAGGCTGTTTTTGCCTGGTCTCTTTCTTATGGTGGAGTCGTGAACACTGACTTTAATTGAGGTAAGTGAGGCCTGCAGTTCTTTGGACGTTGCCCTGGGATCTCTTGTGACCTCTCGGATGAGTTGTCTCTGCGCTCTTGGGGTAATTTTGGGAAGGGATCACTCCTGGGAAAGTTCACCACTGTTCCATGTTTTTACCATTTGTGTTCCATACTTTTGTTCTCATTTCTTCCTGAATTTCTTTGGATCTTGGCATGATGTCTAGCCTTTGAGGTGCTTTTGGTCTACTTCTCTGTCAGGTAGCTTCTGTTTGAGTGATTTCTTGATAGAAACAGGTGTGGCAGTAATCAGGCCTGGGGGTGGCAGGTGTGATAAACCACTGTTAAGTTATTTTTTTAAAAAGGGGGGCAATCACTTTTTCACACAGGGCTATGTGGGTTTGGATTTTTTTCTCCCTAAATAATAAAACCATTCATTTAAAAACTGCATTTTGTGTTTACTTGTGTTATCTTTGACTAATATTAAATTGTGTGACAAACATGCAAAAGAATAAAAAGTCAGGAAGGGGGCAAAAAGTTTTTCACACCACTGTATATCAAAATATGGATCACATGTCTGCAAAACTAACATTTTAAATGAAATATTTATAGCTAATCGATATCGAATCGAAAATTAATCGATTGGAAATCGTAAAACTAAGAATCAAATTAAAGTGCCGAATTGGTCACAATACCCAGCCCTGCTGCTCCTATGGCTCTCTTTGCTATGAGATATATTTTAGTCGACCAAATCATCTGCCGGCCAATATATCGCTGCAATATTTGTTCTTTTTTAATATATCGGCATCGCCCAAAATCCGTGTTTAGTAGTGCCGATTTAAAGTCAGGCACATTTGCGGGCAGCCCTGTGTTATTGTTGCAGCGGAAGATTCAAAGACAGTCATGGGACATAAAGGTATGGCTTAAATTGTGATATGTTAATCTTTTATGGCCATATATTTACTATATGTTACTAGTAAACTATGAAAAGTTCCTTCATGTAGTGAAAGATAAAAACAAATAGCATTGAACCGACATCACTACCGCTAAGCTAGCGCAGTCAATGGAGTTCAGTCTATTCAGCTAGCAACTAACAACAGTGAGCTAAACAGCTCTATATCTACACTCATGTTTCTGTGTTTGTGCGTGTGTGTATGCGAGCCTGCGTGTGTGCCAATGTGTCAGTGCACGCAAAATACATAAACACATGTAGGTGTGTGTATGTGCATCAGCGTGCAAGAGGAGCCATCTCACAGGAGAACCAGGTGTGGTTCTCCTGAGAACCTCCCATCAGCCTGCTGTGTGCAGACAGCAGCGGTGATTTATTTAGTTTGTTTAAGAACAAGTATAGAGCTCATCTATAGCAACAACTTCTGTTGTGATCTGGATATTATGTGTAAAATAATATATAAATGATGAAGTGATGTGTTCTGATTAATGCCTATATGTTGTATGTTATCGTAATAAACCTGTCTAAGGGTTTAGCACTGTCCTTGCATACAAAGCTGTGCAGCATGACGTTTTTATTCATTTTATTTTAATTGCTAGAGTATGGTAATTTGGTTTGTCACTTGAAGCAATCTGTTAACAAAACAAAAACAACATATTCGTGAATGTTTTTTTTTCAATATTCTGGGTAAAACATATTTTGGATCTGGTCATTTGCAGATGGTCCCTAAGCGACTCCATCTCAGCGGGTTGCTCATAGACGGTAATGTGTTTCTGTGAATGAAACTTGTTTTGATAAAAAAACATTTTGTAGTTTCTATGCTACATAACACAGATTAAAAATCCGTGAATCTGCAGCTAACAATACTGAACTGTGACGGGATGAATGATCGGCTGATATTGTTTCAATTTCACACCGCGATCGACCGGTAGCACCTCCGCGATCGACGCAATGAGCACCCCTGGTCAAGGTGTTGTAAAAAAAAAAATAATAAAGTTTATTACGTGGAAAGTGCTGTTCTGCAGCGCAAGTTAGAGAAACCAGTGACGCGTTCTCAGAAGCTCTCTCCATCCCTTCTCACATGCTCCGTATTCTCTGCGCTCGCGCTTGAAACCGTGTTGGTGTTAGCAGTTCATGAAATGTCTCAAGAAAGTTAACTTTCATACGTGGTGCAGATGTTTTCTACACCCGTTCTCCACCTCCTCCGACACATCGCTTCACTCAAGGTAAGGTTTCACATGTGTGTACGTATTACATATTTTGCTTGTGTTTTATTATCATTTATTACATTAGGATAAGTTGTTTTACATGTAAAACTTGCTTCGAGATACGAATGCCATCCTGGAACAGATTAATTTCATATCTCGGGGTACCACTGTATATTCAAGGTAAACCAGCTTGAATGGCCACATCACTTCCACCATTCTGTGTCGTTTTTTTGTCATCTTAAGAAATCTGACTAACTAATTAATGATGTCCAACAAATTAGTGGAGCTGAGACAGAAGCATTACATGTCTGTGAGTTGTGGTGTACCTGTGAAGGAAACAACTTGCCCACGTTGCTGTCTCCAACGGTGGAGTGCAGCCCGAGCTCAGTTGACCCTGCCTGAGGCTCCAGTGTGTCCCCTTCTGCTTCGGGCGGACTGTCAATCTCATAATGCACATATTTACAGGTGTCCATGTGGAAACAGGTGTTCAAAAAAGAGCAGTCCCCAAGGCTCTCATCTGTGTGTTTGTTGATGATTCTCCTAGAAAATTCAAACACATTATATAAAGTAGGTCCATAAAACAACTGTATAAACATGAGAAAAAATGTAAATTGTTAATGTAAAATGTTTAAATAGAATGAAAAGGATCACAAGCTTATGCCCAATGTGATCTGGAGATGAGAAGCAGTAGGTACTAAGTAGGTTAAAAAGTGGTCCGTAGAGCATGGAGCTTGAAACTCGTGATGTTATTGGTTGACAGAGAGAGAATTAGTTTTTTTTTTTATTGCAATACCAGTCAACAATTTGGACAACCTCATTAGTATAATACAAAGACTGCAAAACAGCAATTAAAGCATACATTACTTGGAGCTAAAAAAATGTTTACATACTTTTCTATTTCCATTTGTGTTCAATCATTCTTTTGCTGCTGTCAAAGAATTTACAAGCATGTACTAAAAACTGAAAAATAGTCAGATTAAACGTTTTGAAAAGTGAAACTTGCATGCTCTATTAATTAACAACATCAAAGTATATTAACAGTGTTAAGAGGAGGGGAAATGTGGCTGCAAAGGTTCACAAGTGACAAGGAACAGCTGAGCTTTAAGAGGATTGGGGAGCAACAGCGATTTAGATTGCGATCAGCGATCAGACTGAGACTAGTGTCAGAGCAGTTTTTTTGTATTGTTTTTTTTTTTATTTTTTTTTTATCAAGTACACAGTCGTCGCAGTTGTCTACAAGCTTTTTGGAAATTTTGTTTTTCGGCAACGATTCGGAACAAAGCCAAAACTACCAGTACAGTGGTACCTCGAGATACAATATTTAATTCGAGGGTGGCATTCGAGGTGCAATTGTACTTGGTTGTGAAGAGGAAGAAATCTGCAGACTAGACGAAGGCCAAGATCTAAGCTTCTTGGTCTACCGAGTCACCTCAACTGTCAAAGAGTGATTGCCTTGACGCCTTTATGTTTCGATGCTGTAATTAGCTCAAAAGGGGTTTAACAAAGACTTGATCACATTTTCACTACATTAACACTCTTTCAGAAGGCCAACTTGTGTTTAAGACCCTTTATTGGTCAAACGAAAAATAAAAAAAATGTCAAATTTCTCATTTTTTATGACAATTTTCCAGCAATATAATTTTTTTTTGCATGAAAAACACTATTCAATGAGAACGAGAACATTTACTGATATATTATGTGATTCCGAATAAAAGCATCTACTAGATCAGGGGTGTCAAACTCATTTTCACAGAGGGTGACATTGGCATGATGGCTGTCCTCAAAGGGCCAGATGTAACTTATAAATGTAAAACAATGTAATGTAAGATAAATGTAACTACTCCTCTCATTATTTATAACTTATTCAAGTGACAATTCAGTTTCATAGAAACAATTGTATGCTTGTTGTTCTAATAGAAATCCTTTTGATTTTTGTTAGCTTATGAAAACCCACATAACTCCATTAATGAAGGATCAAACTGTCCAAGTGAATAAAGAAAAATAGCATTTTTGTCATTTGAACATACGAAAAAAAAAAGGCTGAAGACGCTGCATATCGATCATCATCTTTTATCATCAGGCTCCAGAAACAGATCACAGATAAACTATTAGCACCGCCCATTTCACATCTTGAAATGTATTTTAGCGTGAGAAATCGGAGGTGTGGCGTGAGAGATCACTCAAATGCAAGAGTCTTATGTGTGAGAGTTGGCAGCTCTGCAGTTTCACTCGTGAGTATGGATGCAGAAACACCATTGCGGCATTGTGGGAAATGTAGTTTTTTTTTTTTCATTTTCTTTTTTTTAGACACTCAAAACTTTTAAGCTCTCGTGGGCCACAATAAATTACATGGCGGGCCACATTTGGCCTGCGGGCCTTGAGTTTGAAACATGTGGCCTAAATACATGCATCCTAGATGAATGTACAGAAATTCTCTAAATGCATGTTACAAACCTGAAGTGCAGCTTGGTGCAGGGATGAGGTGTGTCTCCAGACTGCATGCACTCTTCTTTAGTCCCGTGATCACAGAATTCTTGGACCTGGGCTCTGCCTCGTGAGCGAAATTTCTCCACAATTGATTGTTCCTTTGCAGAACTAGTGTTTAAGAGCTCTAAAATCTCACGGCTCACCTGATGCACAAGCATACATTTTATATATTGCAAATTGGCATAAATCAACGCCTTTAATAGCTTTATTAGAATACCTTTTTACTTTGTTGTTCCTTGGTGGATTGCTGGCTCAGCAGACTTTCAATCTCCATGTCTAGGTGAGATGCTTGAACCTTATTACTCCGGCCCTTTTTCTCAGACACTCCTGTTCCAACTCCAGAGGAACCAGTAAGCTGTGAGTTTGAGGCAGGAGCTAGTGAAATTGAGGACTTTCTTGGAGGGGAAGATGGTGCTTGAAGCAAAGGGGAAGATCCTGCGGGTCTTTTTTGTTGAACGATGTCATCTGCTTTTCTCTTGATGGCGGTTTTCTGTGTCTGCGCTGAGCCACCAATCATAGCCCATAGTTTAGTGTGGTCAACAGACGTGACGAAGGTAGAGCAGGAGGAAGAGCATGAGGAGCTAGTTATGGGTGACTGGCGAACTTCTATAAGCTCTTGAGCCGAAAACTTGAGGAGGAGACTTTGGATGGATGCATGTGAAACAGGAGACTCAGACTTGAAGAAGAAAGCATAAAAAAGAACCAAAACCATAAAAAAGTTAAAAAAGATGACTATATTGGTTCAGATTGGTAATATGGATCTTACTGTGTTTAGCTGGTTGGTGATTGCAAGTGAATCAGTTGGCAAGGAGAGACTCAGCTCAGATAAGTATCCTAGCAGTCTCTTCTCCAGTTCTGGATCTGGTGGATGCTCTACTTCCACTTGTGGAGGAGTCTGAAGAGTTGGTCCTGGACTGTCACTCCTTGCAGCTCCACCTTCTGAAGCTCCAACCTCTGGTAAAACAGAATTCATACTGGCTACATTAATGCTAAATACAGTGTTATGGATCAACCGGGGATCCTGTTAACTGGGGATGAGCGCGTGCACGAAAATTTTACCTGACTTTCAAGCAAATGTTTCACTGAAACTGATTTGCCACATAGTGTGTTTCTTCTGAAGTTCCTGATATGTCACGTGACGTGATAGACTACACTCAAACTAGCCTGCAAGTTGTGTTGTAATAACAATAAACGCAAATCTCTCTTTAACTTCCAATCATTTAGAAATTTCAGAATATGGTTTTAAATTTTTTTGTGTACATTGCATTAACTTACAGTTTGAAAAATAAAAAAAAAAAAAAAAAATGTAGATAGCCTTTACTACTTTCCAAAACAAAGGCTGTTCTCCGTTGGGTAAAAAATGAACATAGTGAGATAATGGCACCAGTTAACTGTTTGGTTGTTTGATATTTGTCATTCAGCAACTCTACATGTCCAACAATATTATTACACGTAAGCTAAAACGATAATAAATACAATCTCTGACTATATAGATTTTATCCTCTAATTAGTGTGTTTGTAGAAAATTGCCAGTAATCATGAAATTGAATCTTCTTTTGGAAACCAAGTCACATTCTTTTTTATTCTATGATTAAAGCTAGGGGTGGGCGATATCTCGATATTTAAAATATATCAAGATATTTTTTAAACTCGATATGAATTCTGGCATATCGTACATATCGATATAATGTCTATATTTAATTATCGCCAATTTGCTTGTGTGCCTTCTCTGTGCTGCGCTCGTCCCCGCCTCCTTGCTTTTGTTCCCCCTCCCCTTGCCTGTCGTCTCATTCAACATGGCAGCGCCCGCAACCAGCCCGGAGGCTACAGAACTTGTTGCAAAAAAAGAACAGCTGGCTCCATTATATGGAAATACTTTGGTTTTAAGTCGTCAGACGAACAACAGACAGATGTCTACTGCCGTGAATGCCGTGAAAGTTGCTGCCAACCAAAGCTCCACTAATCTGCACAATTCTATAACGCGGAGTGTAGAATATGAAAGACAGAGCCGTGGCATTTCACATAGCGGTGGACATGGCACCCATATCCGTCGTTGAACAACGTGGCTTTAAACGTATGCTAAAAACACTTGATCCCAGTCAGATACAGTTTACCTAGTCGGCATTACTTTTCGAGACAGGAACTCCCGCGACTGTACACTACAGAGAGAGCGCGGCTTGCTGCTGAATTGGAAAAGGTTACTTACAACAGAGGTCCTGCAAAGATGAGCTTGAGTTGTTTTATTTTTGAATGAAAAGAAGGCAATGTGTATTATTTTACAGTTAAATTATTATTCATGTTATCAGGGATTTTGTTTATATCCTAAATGTTACAGGAGCACTTTGTTCCTATGCACTGCCTGTTTTTTAGTTGTTTTATTTTTGAATGAAAAGGCAATATGTATACAAGGATTTCTGGAAGAAAATTTGCAGAAGCACCTCTGAGCTTCAATAAAAAAACGACTTTGACATTTGTATTATTATTTTTTTTTTGCAGTAGGGTTTTTTTTGGGGGGGTGGGGGGGTGGTTATAAATCCTGTAAAGATATGAGATATATATCGTATATCAAGATATAGCAAAATATATCGAGATATATTTTTTGCTTCATATCGCCCACCCCTAATTAAAGCACACCAACTTTTCGCAGAATAAACTTCATGAAGTCCCACAAACTATGCAAGCACACATTTAAAGAAGGTAACTTGCAAAGTTTGACAGTAATATAAAAGGACATTTCAGATTAAACATACATTTGCGAACTCTACAATACTCATAGAGTTTGATCTGTATTCCCCATGTTAACACGGGCGTGCCATGGTGAAAAAAGGGAGACGTTAGATAAACTGAAGTTAACTGAAAACCTATATTAAAATCACAATAGCGTAAATTTGAAGCTACTAATTGTAGCGTGCCAGTTTGTAATACGTAAAACTGGTGAACTCGTTTTTAAATAATAAATTAACAGTGGTATTTACGTTAGACGTATCAGCTAGCGGCTAGACTAACTTCTGCCTAATGTCAAGCGAACAAGTCGCGTGCACGCGATCGTCCACAGTAAACATGATCTGCAGTTGATCCATAACAACGGCAGGTGGCATCACGGGCCCACCTTTCGCTATTTCGTACGTAAACGTGTTTGGTAACACACGAAACATGAAAAACGAATAGTACGTCTATTTCCTTATTTAAACCACTAGATACAATACATTTTCTGCACGTTAAGCAGCTGTGCAAAAGGTAACGTCCGGTTTACTCAACACACCGACGCCTAGCTGCGCTGGGTCTTTTCTTCTCCTCTGAAGCCGCTCTCGCAGGGAATCCAGCTGCTTTTTGTGCGCCTGAATGTGGCTCCATGTGTCAGACATGACTCAGAATAAAACGGATAATCGGTAAACATACAAATCATTCAAACTTTGCAAGAAATTCTTAACAGTTCGATTAGGTCAACAAATTCAACGACGTCTGAATGGACTGCGCACACTACACATATAGCGCCAAAGTAAAGAGGCGTCAAAATAAAAGCCAGTCATCAACAACGTCCACAACCCCTTTAGGTTGTTTTTGCGGGCTTAACATTTTGAATTAATGCGTGTCATTAATAGTAGCTTGTGAGTAAACGATACTTTGTTTACCCTTTTCCCTCAATGACGATGAGAGCTAATATTTTGTAATATTACCAAGTGGAAGCAGGCTACTATATCCTGTTGGAAATACGCAGTCTTCCGGTACACGAGAGGGTACGGATCTTCAAAAAAAATTTTGTATTTGTTCACAAGGAAGTTTGTGTTCAAGGTATACAAGTTCGTCTAATTTAAGGTACTGTTTGATTTCTAAAATCAATATAATTGATCAGCTGCATTGATTACTTCTAGACAACCAAAAATGGTTCCGTTACCAAATCCTTATCACATGATTATTCCTTTTTATGCAGACGATGCACATTTGTCATAATATTTGCGCTTTACCAGTTGCATTCCTCTGATAATGTTTTATAACGCTACAAAATAGCTAATTAATTGCAAAGGAAAGCAACGTTTTATTTTTATAAGTTAATTCAAAGCCCCAAAATTAATAAATCGAAAAAGTGTAATTTGCTAAAAGTTAACTGGCTGTGATAAAAGACCATAAGCTTCAGCAATTTTGTCATCGTTTATTTTCTATTAATACTTTGTTTAGATTTTCATACCTTTTCTACATTTCATTCAATCTCCAATTAAACTCTACGTCACACATTGGTTGAACCCTCGACATGAACTGAATCTGATGTATTCAAGGCTTAAATATTTGTGAGGACCAGCAAATCTCTGCTACCAATGCTGAAGTTTTTCTGATGAACAATTATCCTGACATGGCAAAATTGAACACAGCAACAAGACACAATAGCTACATTTTCATACACCTATTTTGACAATTAGTCAAAATGAGATGCAAATGAAGGTGTCCTATTTCCATTCATAGTATCTGTGTTCATAGATGTTGAATGTACCGTAAATGGTAGGTACTTAAGTTGCTGTTTGAAAGTAGTTCCTAGTTTGTTAAGTGTTGGTTTGATAGGAAGACTGGTTTTTGCTCTTTACCCATTTAGTATGATTACTGAAAACATTACATGCATCTCATAAACATTTATGACCATGTAAACATATACATGTTGATTAATGAAATTTCTGGGTTTGTTTGTACCAGAATTCTCTGGTGTGTCTACATGGCAGAACCAAGGAGCCCAGTGTCTGCATCAGTGCCACACAACCCACAGGCACTGGCCACTGCTGAGGGCTCCACTCTTGAGATGGACCCAGTGGAGTATGTCCTTCGTAAACGCCTACCCCGAAAACTGCCCAAACGCAGAAATGATGTCTATGTAAACATGAAAACCGATTTCAAAGCTCAACTGGCAAGGTGTCAGAAGCTTTTAGACGCTCATAGGGAAATCTGCATTCATGGACTGGGCCTGGCCATCAACCGAGCCATTAATATTGCCTTGCAGCTGCAAGCCACCAGTCAGGGTGCCCTGGAACTGGCAGCCAATACCTCCACTGTAGAACTCATTGATGACTTGGAACCAGAGGATCCAGATGAGGCTGGAGAACCATTAACACGGACAAGAAACAACTCAGCCATCCATATTAAAGTGTTTTTTCCAAACTCGTAGAGCATCACAGAGACTCCATGAGTATACATCCTAGTGACGTGCTGCAGTGGTCCAATTGTGCATGGCTTTTTTCTACTTTAGAGTAAAAAACACTTTTCATATGATTTGTTTCAAAATTCGGTCCTTTTCAGTTTTCTCCACTTCAAAGGATGTCAAATGATTATGAATTACTGTATTTCTGTTTAATTGCCCCTATTTAGAAAACTGGCTCAGTTTTCAGATCGTCTTCAGTTTGATGTGGACAAGATGTCAATAGTGACAATCTTCATTTTTAACGTCTGCATGACCGTATATGCGTTTATGTTTTATCGTGTATGTTCAGTGGATCATTTAAATGACAACTGCATGTTTAAATTCAATTAAACATAAAAACTAATTGTCTGCCTTTCCTTCTATGTGATATTACAACATTTTATCATGTATCTATATTTTATACTTAACTATACGAGTCACATTTCAATTTATCTCTGCACTGTATCTGGAGAATGACACAACATGGGGTTCTGACTGCAGTAGTTTAAACGCTATTTTGTTTCCATTTTCTTCTACTCATGACCAAGAGCGACTTTCAAGTCCACTTTCTTGGTGTTAATATAAATAAGTGAGCATATTATATTATAATTGTGGTCAAAAGAAATGCAATTATGGGGTCAATCTTGTGCCTCCCCAGTGGTAAATGCATGATGGAGCAGTATGTAGAGCACCATTAATCCTGACCAAATCTACTTCTAAAAGCAGCCCTAAATGTTCAGGAAACCTCAAACATGCGATGAACAAGCTGCCTTCTGCATCTTGTTTTGAAAGATTGCCCATTTTTTGTGCGTCTTTAAAAGTGCTTGAAGAACACATCTGACCCACGAATCCCAGCCAAGCCCTTCTCCGGGAGACCTTGATGAATCCGTAGAAATTACTTCGGCCTTTTTGCTGTGCTGTTTTGCCACGACAAGAAATTTCTCAGGCTTTGTGCAAGTGTACCAATAATGATGCTGGTTTGAATGCTAAAGGTAGTAAAAGCTAATATTGTTTCGGTTTTCTGGTTGCTCACCTTGTATCCGGTAAACATTCATTATGTCAGGAAGCAATCTTTTTTTTTTACAGCATTTCATCACAGTTTTGTACAATGCTGTATTTCAAAGCAACTATGAATAATGACATTTTCTTCCTTTAGAAACATTCTTTGCTAAACCATCTCAACGGAGATTCTAAACATTCTAGGTTTTTCAAATCTGTAGAATTTCCTGTCTGTTGATCAGAGACAAAGCGCCAAGAATGACAACCAACAAGACACATAAATTAAAATAAATATTTAATAGTAACATTTCTCTTTAATAATACGAAAATCACCAATGTATATTCATAGCACTTAGTTCTTGGGTTCATCTAAGCTTAAATATTTGTCAAAAATGCAGTGAAATTGTTAAAACACACAGCATGACATTAAAAGTCACTTTAAAATCCAGTAACAGTTGAGGCTTAATGTATCCTGACCGTTCTCGACGCCATTTCACTTTTCTTGGAATCATATCATTTAACACACTCTGCAAAGACGCTTTATAAGACAAAACTTCCTCTCCATGTTTGAATTCTATTTGGCAGCTAAGACTAAAATTGTGTATCTGTGAAACAAATTACACTGATGAAAGGTCTACGCGACTGTAAAATAACAGGAAAGAACATCTACAAACATAATTTGCAGCATCCAGACAGTGACCACTTGACAAAAGTTAAAACCTGGCTAATTTACAAAAAGCTACAAACAAATTCCAGAGAAAAACAGAAACAAACAGACAACCTTATGTCCTTTTCCCAAACACAAATATGCAGCATCGTGCGTGAAGTGGAAGTAAGACAGGATGTTCGTCATCCACTAATCAATTTTTTTCCTGGCAGCGTTGTTATCTGTGCAAAGCCACACTCTTCGGAGTGTTTCAGACATGAGCCTCATCAGCTCTCACGAAAGTTTCCGAATCCCAGACACAAGCAGCAATCTCATCCTCCTTCCTCCTCACCCCAACTGACCCGTACAGAATCCCTAAACATTCCTAACGGCATTCTGAAAAATAGATTATATATATATAATAGAAGATATATATATATATATATATATATATATATATATATTTGTTTCTATTTTTCAGAATGCCGTTAGGAATGTTTAGGGATTTTTATATATATATATATATATATATAAAAACAGTTCAACATTTGGAGATGCTTGAAGCAGTGGTAGACAGAGATGGAAAAAACTTGGTTCCACCTCAAGGTAATACATTATTGATATAAATAAGCAATACAAAAACAGTCTTGGAAAACCTTCCCAGTGAACTGCGGCAAGTGCCATCAGTCGATTAGGAAAAGAGGAGTGATTTCTTGTAAATTCATGGTGCCTTCAGTGGAATATTGGCAGGGGAGTTTGCCTTTGCATTCTGGAAGATATCTTCTCTTCCCTTTGTGAATAAATAGTTCAAATTCCAGCATCTCCCAGTCTTTCAAACTTGACCAACATATCCTTTGCAATAGTCCATATCCTGGCTTGTGATATGAGGAGCTTGATTCGTTTGGCCCTCGCCCTTGATTGTCTATCAGCTGACACCTTGCTGGCAGGCAGGTGCGTTGGCCAGCAGGAGACGCACTTTACCTCTCAGGAAGTTGATGTGGACCTGAAAGAGCTCTGAGATTGATGAAACCTTCTGCATCTCTTTGTCTTCTTCACTGCTGGTCAGAGGTACATATTCCTAAAAGAGGGCGATGAATGGAACAAAAAGTAAGCTTACAGCTCGCTCTATTTGCTTTTCCAAATGTAGCATAAAGATAAATAAATATCAAACCCAGAGGACTAAATTCAAAGATGGTTAGCTAATTTACCCATCCATGAAGATTGCCTCCATCCATTTAGAGCCAAAACCATATTTTCGGGCATCAACAGATATTCTGGCATAGTAGTAATTATTGGCATGAAAAAATGTTTTCTAGGGGGCCGCCAGCAGAATCAATAAATATCTTATAATTCATTTTGTTAAGCGAGTTAAGTTATATGTAATAATTTATAAATTCTTTTTTGTGGGGGTTGTTGAACTCAGTACTGTATATTTTATTTTAGGAAACATTTTTTAACATTGAACATCAGGCAACATTTAAATAAACATTTGAAATCTTCCTAAATAAAATCGCAGTCCCTTGTGTGAACAACAACAATCAACATAACTAAACATATCTATAATATTGTTTCCCGATTTCATGAGAGAAGGTGTTGCTTTGTTTATAGCGCATCACTTCAGAGGGAGGGAAATCAGGCCTTTCATGTCCAGTCTTTGCCTAACCATTTGTGAATTTGTCAATGGCGTAAAAAAAATAATTAAAAAAAATGTTTTTCTTCTGAAACATCCATGTTTCGTTTTTTGATCCAATCTACTCTTATAAATCTCAATAAAAGCCACAAAAACCTCAACATGACCCCTTTAACATTTAGACAGTTTTGAGTATTGTGTAGTTAAAGTATTGTTTTACAATTCAAATGTTTTGAGGTAAAAAACTTCCAGAAAAGAGCGGCGTGGTGGGTAGCACTATGGCCTTTTAATTAGAAGGTGTTCGAGGAGCTTACAGAAGGGGCTTGTATTTTCCCCACAATCCCCCAAAACATGCGGCAGGTTAATTGAATAATTAAACTCAACTAAATTACTCTTAGGTGTGAATTTGTGAGTGAATGTGTGTTGCCCCGTGACAATCCGCGTCTTGCCTAATGTGCGCCTTAGAAGATGAATGAATGAACTTCCACAAAAGTACCCAAAACATTTATGAAAACTATTTACTGCCTTTAAATACTAAAATGAACCAACCATTTTTGAGTACTATTTGTTTAAAACATGGAATTTTAAATGCAAATATCCCTAGTTAACAACAGAAGCTTTGAGTAGTTTTAATTTTTGTACTGTAATCCGAGTTTTTCTTTGTCTCTCTTTCATCACATCCTTTTACTATGCTTGGTGCTGAAGTCTATGACACAATCATCACAGAGTAATGTACTTGTTTTCTTCCTGACATTGACGTATAGGATTGTAGTAAACAGCACTTGATTATCATAACATTCATTTCCTTCTTCCTGAGAGGTAGAGCATGATGCTAGCATAATCAAGCTCACAGAGTTTCATTCTAATGGGTCATACTGTTGAAGATACATTTGTGAAATGGCACATTTTAAAAAGTATTTTCCAAGTGATACTTAACAGAAAAACAATTATAGTTTTTAAGCATAACCGTTTATAATAGACTTAGAGACAGTTAGATAGTAACAAGAACAATGGTTCCTGTTTGTTTCAGAAATGTGAAATATACATAAAATACACAAAGTCTTCCATTTTAAAATAATGAGTTGTACATGAGTGGCCACAGATCAATTTCAAGTTTGTTTTTGTCAGTGAATTTCACATGTAATAGAGTCTCACTGTGCTTGAATGGATTTGCGCAGACTGCAGGGGACTTAATCAATGGAACATTCTACTTGATCAACTTCTTTTTAAACACTTCACAACAATGGCTACTCCAAAAGTGTTCCTACGAAAATGAAGGAAGTGATTGCCTGTGTTTACTTAAGCAAGAGTTGGTGTCATTTTATATAATTATTAAGGATGAGCGAGTACAGCATTATCTGTATCTGTTGACCATATGAATTATCTGTATCTGTACTCGGAGTGGGCGGGGCCTAACCTGGAAGTGGGTCATGTTGTCTTAAAATGGGCGGGGCTTTAACCAATATGCTATTTTAAGCATGCAATTGATATGGGTTGATCAGAATTTAGAAAACTATTTACATGACAGCATCAGCATCGAGCTTCAGATAACAAACAAACTGTATACAGAACAAGTTTTGCAACAATGAATACAACACATGCAGTTGCAGTTATGAAGTAAAATGTAATGAACAAGAGTTTTCCTTTCAACATTATTTTTTTTTTTACCTTGAGCAGTGTTATTTTTATTTATATATTTATTTTGTTTCCACACCTGGTATGTGTGAGTGAGTAAGAGAGAGAGAGAGAGAGAGGGTGGGGGGGACTGTGTTCTACGAATCAAATAGTCAGATGCTGTTTTTCAGATCTGCATTGACTTTAATGAAGACCAGTTGTTCCACATGGCTAGGGTCTAAGTTTGCACGTCCTCGGCAATAGTGCTTTATCCATGCTTTAAAGTACTTTATTAGGCTCAACCCTAATAATTATAAAGATAAACCGTTTTGATTTAGATTCCCGACTTTCATTACAGCATTTTCTATGGTATTTGGTGTTAAAATTGGATTCTGTAAGTGCTCATATTTTTATTGAATGAGGGAGAGGCATCCTGTTGATTTAACACCTTGTGGGTTGTTTTCAAAAATACACACTTTAAAAGTGTTCAAAGTAATTGGTCACCCATTATCCCCCAAGGTAGCTTGATAGAATGTATGAATAATTGACTGCACATTAGGAATGCAACGGTACACAAAGCTCATGGTTCAGTATATTCATTCATTCATTTTCCAACCCGCTTATTCCATTTTTGGGGTCACAGGAGTCTGCTGGTGTCTATCTCCAGCGCATATTGGGCAAGCGGCACCCTGGACAGGTCGCCAGTCCATCGCAGGGCAACATCTAAGGGGAATTTAGATTATTCAATTAACCTACCACGTGTTTTTGGGATAGTGAGGGAAACCGGAGTATCTAGAGGAAACCCACACAAGCACGGGGGGACATGCAAACTCCTCCCAGGAAGGTCACCGGTGAGCATCGAACCGACAACCTTCTAACTGGAAGGCCACAGTGCTATCCTGCGCCACCTCATTCAGTACGCTTTTAACCGCGGTTTCGGTCCCGAACAGATAAATAATGGGCATTTGATAGAATTCACTTTATTTTGCTAAATCAAACATCAAGGCACATCTACAAAAAAAAAATCACTGTAAATTAAAACAATAAAATGAACAACTGTTGTAAAGTGGGCATGAGCTTCTTCAGCAGCGAACGGATTAGTGCAGGAAGAGAGGGATTTAAGCCAGGCAAAAGTTGTCTGAACACGGCGCAGATGAGAGCATATGTTGCCTGTTAGATAAAAACATTGCTGGCACACATTTCTGACATTTTTGTTTATCGTTCTTTTTCCATGTTTGTCCTATTTGTCAGCAAAGTCGAAATGTCCTCCACAGGCCTAACGACAATTCCTCCACTGGCTGAGTGAAAGTCATAGCCTCCGATTGGATATTTACACAAAGGAGCAGTTAATTGATTGGATATTCGCTTGTGGACATGCGTACTTTTCACACGCGTAAAATAATAATAATACAAACAGGAGTTATTCAAATGAGAAACCAAAAAGCAGTGGTTCACAAGTGCGTATTGAACCCGGGAGGGTGTAGCGAGTATTGTGGAATCCCAACTACACATGGCCTGTATATTAAAATGATAATTAATAAACGTCAATCATGTTACTCACCGGTATGCTTAGGCTTCGCAGCACTTGTCTGATGTTGGCAATGTTTCTAATACAGGCATCAATGTGAGATTGTAGCACTTCAGTCTGATTAGATATCTGTAATGAGCTGATAGCCTCGTTCAGCACGTGTAAGCCTGACTGGACTTCTTGAGCCTGCTCCACTATCTGAATGACATACAGAGAAGAGTGTTGCATTAAAGCACTGAATGTGAGCAGAACAAGAACACAAAGGAACACGCTCAAGTCCTGGGACATGTAGGAGCACTTACATTCATCGCTTCCCAGACATCAAAATCAACTCTGCTCAGCGGGACAGAGACATTTGTTGCAATGCTGCAATCTTCCTTACAGGCTCTCTGTAAATACAAGAACGTCTCATTCAAAAGGAGTTCTCAGTCTGGACGTTGAAAAATGTTATCATCTATTCTTCCCTCACCATAGCAGCCTCTGCATCCCAAGCCTCCTTAATGAAATGGTCGAGGACGCGCAGGTCACAGATGGGGCGTAATGGGGAGGACAGGCCTGGACAGGTCCACTCCAGCACCATCAGCAGTAAGGCAAAGAGTCCTACCCAACACAAAAAAAGACACAGATAGAGATTAGAAAAACAAGCAAATAAATAAAGATTTAAAGCTATCTAACAAGCCAGGACTCAAATCAGGAAACCCACATTCCAGAATGGGAAATTCTCGCATGCTGTCAGGATTAACATTACCCACTCTCCAAACCACTTCCTGACAATGGAATGCAAATCCCAATAGTCTTGAAGAAGGAAGAGCAAGTGAAGATTTCACAGCGAACACTCTGGTTTCCTCCCACATTCCAAAAACTTGCGTGCTAGGTAAATTGGTGACTCTATATTGTAAAAATGAGGAATGTGGGTGTGAATGAGATCCTGTGATGGATCTTAAGCCCAATGTGAACTGGTGGACGGTCTCCTGACCCCCTGAACACTAAAGCACTGTACTAAAAGACTATTAAATTAATATTAATAATTGTACAGGAAGCTTGATCTAAGTTTGACCAGAATTTTTGCATCATTTTCAAAGAGGTGCACAGATAAAAAAAAGTTTCCAGATATATGTTTATTAGTGTGTGTAGACAACCATCCATTCCTCCTTCGGCTAGTGCAGATATTTAAAGATCTCATGTATAAATAGTCAAGTATCAGTTGTAAACATCTGTAAGTGGACTTAAGTGACTACCCAGCAAACTTCGTCCTGATGTCGAAATTCGGTCAGAATCTGATGGTCCGCACGTGTCCAAATCAGACAAAACAAGTGCTTCAGAAAATGCATTGTACATTGGATTTGCATTGAGTTTGTTTGTTTGTTTGATCCTTTTTCGAGTATGATGAATAAAAAGTCAATAAATCAAATTGTCAACACATATTAACGTGCAAAGGATTGTGGAAACCCTTTACATCATGATTTATTCAAGAATTACGAGGTTCCTTGTTTCCTTTTGAAAAGTACGTAATCTGAAGTGACACCCCACTGTGGAGAGCGGGGTATTATTTCACGTTATAGAGTTCTTCACTTTCTGTGAGTCTGAAATTATTTGATGCTTTGAATCTCTGTGATGTTTATTCAGGTAAGTTAGAGTGTGTATGGGATTCAAGAGAACTCTACAGATGACGGCCAATCATAAAATCTATTAAAAAAGTCAACGCACGCGCACACACACACACACACACACACACACACACACACACACACATATATACAGTATGCTTATAGTTATAAAAGGGATAGACATTTAATTTCTCAAGCAAATTCTACATACAAGCCCAGAAACGGTTTCGTTTATAAAGCTTAACAAACAAGCACATCCAAAAACGGTCCAATAAGGACGTTGAGAGGACGTCTAGAAAAGACCCATTCTGCACCCTTTCTGCACATGTGGAAGTGCAACTGGTCAAAACTTGTGTAGATATTTGACAATGTTTTCTAATGGAGGTCCATGGAGGAATGACTAGTTAAAGAATTGTAGATATCTATAATGTACATTATGACGAGTCTTTATGCTCGACATCTCAATTGCGTTCAGTCAAATAATAGTTGTAGATATTCTGTAATTGGAATTATTACAAGACGTAATAGAGTTGTAATTAGAAGAGAGAGAGTAGTATGTTCAAATGGGTCGCAATGTGAGGGGAGATGGTTAAACCCTTAAAAATGACCTTTTTCTTAATTTTCTTTGTACCATTTCTTTTATTCTTAAAATGGTGGCCGTGTGAAATGCTGCTTTCTTCAAACTTGATCATTTAAGTCGATGCCACAGTGAGCAAGCTGACTGTGAACAGCAAGAGAGGGAAAGAAAGTCTCATATGGTCCACCTGACCTAAAGTTGCTAGAGATATTTATCTGTAATTTTAGTTAGTTTTGTATACACACAATACAGTTTCAGTCAGTTTTAATTAAAAATGTAATTTATTTCACAAAATTGTCTTTTCGTTATTTAATTAATTTAAGTTGAGAACCGTGTTCCGAGTAGCTTTACCACACTCCTAATCTACACGGTTAAATCTGTTATTTTCCACATGCAGGGTTGAACATTATATTGTGTCAGCTGATTGTTGTGCTTGATTTCTACTCACTGTAGGACACAGGAAACACATTTTGTTATTTAATTTTGCACTGAAAGAATCAGACTTAAATGCAAGTCATTTAAAATAAAAATGTATTTGTTGAGATAGGGGTTTTAGCAACAACAACGACACATTTTATGCTGTCCTCTTTAAGATCAACAATGAAATTCTCATGACAACAAATTTTTCTCTCAAAAATTCATGTATTTGCATATGCAGTGTTTCCCTTACCATTATATTAGGGGGGCGCCCCGCCCCCCCAACGGCACCCCCCGCCCCCCTTGAAGGTCAAGTTAATTTTATTTTATTTTCGTCAATAACGACAGAAGTAATTTATATATAACAGGTCTTTGTTTTTTTTCTTTTATTAAACTAAATAGCATTATGTTATTTATACGATGGCATGTAATTTCTGTCTCAACGTTTGCGCGTTTACAATTGTAAAGCCTAACAGTTAATGTATTTACAGGTCAAAACAGACATTCGCAATAGGCTGCAAGGGGACCATCTTGCAGCCCGCATGCAGATCTCAATAAATGGGCCAGAAGTTTCAGACTATCCATACCAAGATGCTCTGGAAATGTTCTTTCAGAAGCCCAGAAAGATGCACTGCAGTGACAAAAGCTGCACACTTTGTGAATAATTAACATATTAAAATAAATCTGATGTTTAGTGTTTAGTTCAGTGTACAGTTGTTTAGTTATTGTACAGTAATTGTTCAGACATTATAATATATTGGTATACTGCAATTAAAAGAAACATATAAACACTATTAAGTGTTTGTGTGAGTGTTTTGCCGCACCACCCATAACACCACATCATCACCCAACAGCTCGATGAGAAGGTGTCAATCGCCAGCTACCAGGACAGAATTACGTCTGTCAATAATCTCAAGAGAGCTGCTACCAAAGTCACAAAAAATAAATTGTAACGCACTATGCAATCCCCCATGGTCTACAAAGCCTCCGTGTTCATGATGTAGAAGTTCAATTTAAGACAGGGGAAAAAAAGTATGTGGATGTGGAGAAATGCTGCCTATAGATTTGTAGAGGGAATTGTACATTTCTAGCCAGACAATGTCCCAAAACACATAGAGGTGAGCCTTGGAGTAATGTGCAAACCTCAGGGTCAAGAAAGTTTGATCCACCAAGTATGAAGCCATGTTTTGTGAAATATCACGTATACAACTGCAAATCAGTTTGTAATATATTTTCCAGCATTATATGCATTGTGTCCATTGTTAAAATAAATCCACTATTCCATTTATATCTGTGATTTTTCTCTGTGAAGTCTTCCATTCCTCACACATATAACACAATCAGGTTAATTTTTGCATGCAACGAATATGAATAAGAGAGGAAAAAAAATTCAGCTTTCACTGTCAGCGTGTTTGTGTATGTCTGGTGAGCCGCCTCTAATCCTCAATCACATGCTGATCATGGATCTTAATGTGTAAGTCAAAGCAAAACTGAAATGATAAAATGCATACTTGCTTTGGCAACAGTAGCACCTCATAATCTTTTTCTGACCAATGAGTTTCTAGAAAATCTTAGTTTGTACATTGAGAACCGAGTGAAAAGATATTTTTAAATTGAAGCTAATCATGTGATATTTTGACATTTATTACTTTTGGAACAATTTGAATGCGCTCTTTGAGCTTTCGGGGACTATGACGCATTTTTGATCAGCAGATTTACCCTCTAGAGATGCTGAGCACATGCCATCAAGCACTCGCAGGATGGTTTAAAATTTAGTTAAAAAGTAAATGAGGAAGAATTCAAGAGTCAAGGGGGTTTGTCTTGCTCGTATAAGCCTTCAGCCTCACAAATCACGTTACTGCTGATCTTGGCAAAGAATGCTGTCTTGTCACGAAGACACCATGACAAATCGAACAAGCAAGGAACAGCTACAGAAACAGAGAGATCCTCTCTGAATGCTGCAGAACGCACGTCCACCATTTAATCAGGCAATGCCTCAAAGCTTTTCCAGGAACTGGAGTATTGAGTTTACCAAATCTCTAGAATTGGGAAGCCACTGAATTGAATTAAGGATTTAGGCAAACACTTCTGCACCAATAATTCTGTTCAAGTGACTCAACGACTGAAAGGTTACAATTGTTTGGGTTTGTTTAAAAAACTCTACAGGAAAACTAGTATTCTCAGCAACAAGGAAGAAATTTCTTGATAAAAATATGTACCTTTTTGTATACCAGACATTTAGACTGCAAATAAGTGACTTGTGCAAAAACACATTTTTCCACTTAATTTTTTTATTCCCTTAAAAAGGGAGTGATTGAGCAAGTCATCAAATTGTTTCATGTCACTCTCAAAACTGAAAAGGAGAGTGCCAGAAGGAATGGCATGGAATGAAATGGCCATGATTTTAAAAGTAAAAAATATAAACAGTTTATATAGTGCCACAATATCTGTTTTGGACACATACAAAAATTAAATACAGAGGGTTTGTAAAGGTTTGTAGCCTGAACCTTTGCAGCTTCAACTTGTCTTGGAAGTTTTAAAAAAATAACATGTAAGGAAAGTTTTAATGGAAGTATAATGTTGAAGTATGAAGTATAATGGAAGTGATGTTAATAGAAAAGGTTTGGCTCACTGTCTAATTCAACTCAGAAGGTGTGCTATGGTGTTGAAGGCATAAGTCTGCTTCATGTTGGCTTCATTAGAACTAAGCGGCCAAGCCCAGCTCCTGAAAAACAACCACACACCCTAACCCCCTCAACCACACACAACAGTGGGTTTAATGATATTAGACAACGCTCTGCTTGTAATCACCCCACCCAGAAACATGGATCAGACTGCCATACAGAGAAGTGTGATTTGTCACTCCAGGGAACGTTTCAACTAGGGCTGGGCGATATGAAGCAAAAAATATATCTCGATATCTTTACAGGATTTATAACCACCCCCCCCCCCCCCCCCAAAAAAAAACCTACTGCAAAAAAAAAAAATAATACAAATGTCAAAGTCGTTTTTTATTGAAGCTCAGAGGTGCTTCTGCAAATTTTCTTTCAGAAATCCTTGTATACATATTGCCTTTTCATTCAAAAATAAAACAACTAAAAAACAGGCAGTGCATAGGAACAAAGTGCTCCTGTAACATTTAGGATATAAACTAAATCCCTGATAACATAAATAATAATTTAACTGTAAAATAATACACATTGCCTTCTTTTCATTCAAAAATAAAACAACTCAAGCTCATCTTTGCAGGACCTCTGTTATAAGTAACCTTTTCCAATTCAGCAGCAAGCCGCGCTCTCTCTGTAGTGTACAGTCGCGGGAGTTCCTGTCTCGAAAAGTAATGCCGACTGGGTAAACTGTATCTGACTGGGATCAAGTGTTTTTAGCATACGTTTAAATCCACGTTGTTCAACGACGGATATGGGTGCCATGTCCACCGCTATGTGAAATGCCACGGACTCTGTGAAGCTACATCACCTTGCGCTCTGTCTTTCATATTCTACACTCCGCGTTATAGAATTGTGGAGATTAGTTGCACTTTGGTTGGCAGCAACTTTCACGGCATTCACGGCAGTAGACATCTGTCTGTTGTTCGTCTGACGACTTAAAACCAAAGTATTTCCATATAATGGAGCCAGCTGTTCTTTTTTTGCAACAAGTTCTGTAACCTCCGGGCTGGTTGCGTGCGCCGCCATGTTGATTGAGACGACAGGCAAGGGGAGGGGGAACAAAAGCAAGGAGGCGCGGATGAGCGCAGCACAGAGAAGGCAAACAAGCAAAGTGGCGAAAATTAAATATAGACATTATATCGATATGTACGATATGCCAGAATTCATATCGAGTTTAAAAAATATCTCGATATATTTTAAATATCGAGATATCGCCCACCCCTAGTTTCAACTACGGTGTGCAGGGGCAAGTCCATCACTAGGTGATGTATGGCTTGCATGCAGCTGCTCGCACATGAAACTCATTCCATGAAGCTCTCCACACACTGTTCTTGCATAAAGCTGAAGGCCACAGGAAGTTGTTTGGAGTGATTGCATGATTTTAGCCCTGATTTTGAGTTTATGCCCAGAATCGCAGGTTCATGCACACATGTGACAATCGCAAAGATTGAAGTACAGATGATTCGCTCTGTGAGTCACAGGCTAGCAAGATCCCTCTCAGATATCGGTGTCTGTCAGCAAGTCACAAATACACATAATGTCTGTGATTATCTGCAGGCAATGAGAGCCACATCCAGAGGGCAACGAGAAGTTGCAGAGGGATAGGATACAAAGAAATAGACGGCAATATAAATAGTGGTTTTGGTTCAAAAGCGTGTTTTGTTACCGTTTATTGGGACCCAATAAATGAATTAAAAACGTGTGTGCTCCCATTTTGATAATAATCCCGGTCTTGCGCATCAGAGTGGCTCATGTGACCGTTGTTTTCAAATCTTTCTCACGAGTGCTTGGTTGTGAGACGCAGTTTGAAAACATGGACACCGTTCTCTGCGATTCTGTCTAAAATCATGCCGTGTGAAATCCTCTGCTGGCGATCTTTTGTGCTTTTTAAATTCAGCAACAGCTGGATGCTTCTCCAGACAGCCTCTGTAGTCTCTTCTTCCACCCCTCTGGGAGTACAGCTCCTTGTTTTGTGCTTGAGCGCCGTCTATTGCAGCCTTTCAGTCTGAAGACACATGGCCAAACGAGCCAATCACAGTGTTTTACACACACGTTAAAAAAATGGCTCGGTTCGTTTCTCGAAAAATGATGCAGCATTTTTTTCCGGCTGGTGTGTATAGTTACATTAGCGCCGTGTAATATACAGGCTAAATATTTACTGCATGAAGCCCCTGCATTAAATAAATGGATATGTGTGTAAAGGGCTTTAGAGGTTAAACTGCTATCATTCCCAGCTGCTTCCATCATACCCCAGACATTTCGGCTGTGCAGCATTTATGTATTTCACAACAAGATATATTTCCATAAGTTTCTGGCCATTTAAAGCTACACCCATGCTTTGGCTCTCTGATGACTTGACATCTTTCCACCTCCACTTGGCAGCAAAAACCCCTACCTTCCTTTTCAGCCGAGGAAACAGACAACCACTATCTTTACAACAATGTGTACTTGAAGATACATAATGTTAAAGGTAAGAGGGAAAGTGCCAACATGAAATAACAAAAGTGCAAGAGGTTATTTATTCCGTGTTTTTTGCTTATGTATGGCTCTTCGAACTGTTTAGCTGGAGCCACAATAGACATTACTTTAAAACAGTTTCACAGAACGAAAGACCAAAGAAATATTATCCTGAACAATTTTAATAAAGGAAAAACAAACAGAACACAAGAGGTCACGCACTCTTCTTAAATGTCCTCTACCACATGAAAATGGCAAAACTCAATGAGGAAGGTCGTGATCTTCTTTAACACACAATTTTTTTTTTGCAAAGTCACTCTCGTGATTTAAACAATTTGCTTTTGCCTAGTCAACTTTTGATGATGCAGCAATTTCACTCTGAGTCAGCTCACGTTAAAGCACATGAATAGAGAGATGCCAGGTCATGCTTGGGAAATTCCAACACAGACATCTTTTTAGAATTAAAATTAGATTTCTATATATAAACGATACTGAAAATGAGTCAGAAAAAAATAGTAAATGTAAAACAGCAAGATATTTTAATATATAACCCCGTTTTGTTTCTCATCGAAAGTTTAATAATGAGCTAACAACCAAATGTATCGGAACACGTGGTTTTGATAACTGCACCGTAGTAAGTTTAAGTTGAAGTTTATGAGAGAAGTCTTACCTGAACCGTGAAACATTCGCAAAACAGCTTGGCATTTTTCAAACACATGATTAAAAATGAGAAAAATCGCGGACAGCCAGCTCAAATGGTGCCAATAAAGACATGGAGAGACTGGAGCGCAAACGCATCAAGCCCAACGCGCCGCTTCCAAGAACACTGAGGCGCACACGCGATCAAATACAATGACCCTTCCCTCGAAGCACGTACTGTGATCCGTCAGGCTTTGCATCACCCTACTGGCAAGTTTCAATGAATGTGAAGCCCCCACACTCCATTGAAGCGACCACCCTGTTCGCAAAATATGCGGAAAGCGTTTGGGGATTGAGAGTGGACCTGTCACGCACGCACGCACGCACGCACGCACGCACGGGACAGACAGCAAAGCTATGTTGACCCTCAGGAAGAAAGGAGACGGAGGCCATTTCAATTACTCACTGATGATCTGCATCTCAGAATCCGTTCCTCACAGGATCCTCCGCGTTTTGTGCGTAGCTCTTGTTAATTGCAACCCATGCTTTTTAAGGAATTGTCAGCACTCACCGGTTCCGTAATCCTTATTTATTTATCTTCAATTCATGACTTGGAAAATATAAAAAAAATGAAATATAGGCTACTATTCTCACGATACTTATCAGCTTCCTGTTTTGGAAGAGATTGGTTTTTCATTGTTGCTCCTCACACTTATTCTACTCCAGCAAAAAAAAAAAAAAAAAAAATGAAATAAAAGGGTTTCCTCTCGATGTAAAGTATGCAATGATCTTTTTACAGAGTTTTCCACTGTATACTTCAAGGGACAGAATATAAAACAATTCATGTAGGCAACATGGGGATCTGTTTCCCTTGAAGTTAAAAGTACTCTCTTCAATAAAAAGGTTAAAAAACTGTATTTGTTCCATTCTCTGATATTAAAAAGAATCACGTCTACTTTAAATAATGAAAAGGGCATTTATGCATAAGTTCAGATAAAGGCAATGAAAAAAAAACGTTTTTCTTTGAAAAAATAAACCAATCGACTACTCTAAAAAGGTTCTAAATAGAACCGAATGTGGTTCTTGGCTCGTAATCATAGGCAAACCTATTTGTTGATATTTAACACTTATCACTTATAAGGATATCACTTATGGGTTCTTTATAGCAGTGTTACATGGTGCTACATGGCACCTTCAAACCTGCAAAGAACCAGAATGATTATTTAAATTAGAACTCAATAAATCTTTTGATATCCTTTCACAAATGGTTACTAGAATAAGTAAAATGATATCAACAAGACAAACCCATAGCTTCTTCTCCAGTTGAGGAAACCACTATCTTAACAAAAACATTTTTAACATTCCTATATTATGGGCCTTTTAAAGACCAAGCTCTTCAATCTCATTATTGTTGTTGTTTTGATTGGATCTTTATCATGACTGATGATTGGCAAACAGCTCAAGCAGATATGATAAGAGATGAAATGCTGGCCAGCAAACAAATAAGAGCTGTACTCTCACAGCCAATAAAAAAAACCTGCAGCATTATAAGACACACTGTAATAAATACTAGGCAACTGCAAACATGGAAACATTTCAAGAATTACTGAGATGTGTTGCATGGAGACACAATTCTGTCAACGATTACAATTATCATTACTTTGTCTTTACTTTGTCTCTTGTTTAGTATCATTCAGAGCTTTTTATTTTAGCCCAATTTAAAAAATTGTGAATATTTGAATTCTTTCACTTTCTCCCGATGTACCTCCCCCCCACGCCTCTATCTGTCACACTGTGTACCTGGCCTGTACCACTTCACTCGCTATCTTTAGAGCATGCACCCTCTTTCCTTCTTTCCGATAATGGTAATCGGCTCGTTCGCGTAAGACACATCACTATAGCAATCCTCAAAAATGTAATTTTGCTACAGAAGTTTGCATCATTTGTTAAAGAAATTCAAAGCCATACTATAATGCAAAGTTTAAAAAAATTGTATACTTCTCTGGAGTTAATGAGGAAGGAAATGGGAGATAGAAGGCACAGAAATAACCAGCAAGTTGGCATCTCACTGCTTATGTACCAAGCTCACCGTCTATACTATACCTATGGAATAAATACAGATTCTTTCGTTTGAAATAGCATCTGAGGTTTGTGAAAATAAACTCAGGTATGGAATTAAAACACTCCTGAAAACCAAAAAATAAACTCAGAAATGCAAAAAAATGCTTTTTTCGTCACATAAATTTTCAACACCATTAATTACAGTAGTAATAGAAGTATATATGTCAAAACTGAAACTCTGCACCAAACTTTTCAAACATATCAATGAGTCCATATAGTAGAGGACTAATCAGCTTTGACTAAGCAGAAAACTGACTAACTGAAAAACTCTTAGTAGATTTTTTTGGAGTCTGGGAAGTTAATATAAAACATCACTGACAGAACATCAGGGTCAGATCCAGCATGTCTCAGGTGTGTCTAAATTAAAGTAATTGTTCTAGAAAAGGCAATACAATACAACCTCATTTTAAATTTTATTTAAAGATGTTATTAGGGAATGTGAACATGTCTGTTGGCAGCAAATATCATTCAGCTATAGGTAAAGGCCGTATGGGATGTTTTCCAAGTACGGTATAAAAACCCTGATCCTCAGAGGACGTTTCTGTTCAGTAGTGACAGAAATGCATACAATGATCAAATTATCCCATTGTAATTAATTGGTAAAAATGTTCCCAGAATAAAAGCCTCAGCAAACTGCATAAATATCAAATCCGTGGTATAAAATGGCATAGTTTGTATTTATCATCTGGAAATTTGTTCATATTTCTTTTGAAAAAAGCATTATTTTGTGTCTTAGATGAATATCACGTTTTTAAATGCTTCTAAATCTTGCTATCAAGCAAGTAAATACAAACCTATCGAGGAAAGCACTCTAGGTCACTGAAAAGACAAAGAGTGTTTTGAGTCCAAAGCTTCCCTCAAGCAATCAGGATCAATAAAGTTTATATCTCTATCTCTAGAGGGCATTCGAGATCTAAAATGTGACTTTTATGATTTTTTTGTTGCAAAGTATGGCACTATACTAAACAGTCAATTTCTGAGTTAAAATCAACCAGGTTTTGTGTTTAGATTGGATTTTTGGAAGATTTGTACTTTTTAAAGCCCAAGCTGACTTATATCATGCATGCTCTTTCAACCAGGTCTGTTTGTTGAAGGATGGCAGGAAACAGGGTAGAGGCTGTTTGGTTAGCAGTTGTACAATGCATTTATTCCTAGTACCCAAGGCCCAACCTCCTTCAGTTCTTTGTACGGTCAATAAAATGGTCAAACTTTGTATTTGTTAAATGCTCGAGACATACTAAATATATATATATATATATATATATATATATATA
>SRMA01026304.1:11996-24375 GCA_007224835.1 Danionella cerebrum | reverse complement strand
CTTCATGACCACCCAAAGCCTGTCTCAGCATCTGTGTGAATTCCTCACAACCTTCCTTTTTCAACTTCAACAACTTGCTCTTCTTTTCAATCTTTTCTCCCTTCTTCTTCCTGATCACTGGAAACATCCTACACAACACCATCCGATGCTGTCTGGCTACACTCTCTCCTACCACTACTTTACAGTCTCTGATCTCTCTCAGATTGGCCTGTCTACTTAGACATTTTTTATTGTACTGAAATGTACAAATTGAATGTACTTAAAAGAGCTTGTTTAAGTTTCAAATTGATGACGCAAACAACAAGGATGATGTTGATTGGCTTTTCGATCCAGACCAATGGACATAAAACAAAGCTACACTTTTTTTAAAATCAAATTGGCCTTTGTATTTTTTCAGATCTTTACTAATATTAATTTTGTGGCAGATAGTTACAGTATTAAATAAATGGAAACAACCAAACTCTTGACTGAGCCTGCGGCGGTTGTTAACATTACAGTTAAGCCATTTCACTTTAAAGTGCTGAAATAGTATATAGTTTTAAACAGCTTGTATCAAATAGTTCGTTTACTATTGTCTATAACTTGTAACGTTACTATTGGCTGCATTTTAACAGCATATTTCGCCAATGTGAGTAATTTATAACGTTACACCAATGTGTTAGTGTTACTGAGCTTAAAAGTGTTAGTATTGGAAGTGATATTCAATGTTTTTATATGTTAAACATTAAACATACCAAACTTCTAATCTTTCTATATACACACGAGCAGCCATTTCTGATGTAGTTTGCCATTGTGTAAAGTTAAAAGAATCCATTACAGCTTGTATTAAATGTTATGTTCTGCGTTAGTTAACGTTAATTACTGAACCATTAGCAGTACATGGACGTTATAATGATTATTTGCTTGTTGCAGTGCATGTTATTGCATCTATTGTTAGTGTTAATGCTAACATTAACATTTACCAGTTCCATGTTGAGGTGTTTTTTCTGGGCTCGTGTAACTTTGCTAACATTGTGTTTATCCGCATGCCATTATCCAACATTAAACCTGTTTGAAAATGTTTGTTTTGGCAGTAAAGCTCTTTCTGATTCAATTCCAACATACACATTTTGAATTATACACCCCATTGACAGTAACAGTGATATGAAATGTCTTGCGGGAAATTTTTTGCTTCAAGATCCGAAGAAAAATTAGAGATTCGAACATTTACCAGCTGTTCTGCTCTATTTTCCACTTGACGTCATGACGTGCTTCCGGGTTCTGGTGCTCCTATCTGTCAGTTCAAAAAGGGTCTGAAACACTTCATAGTAATTCTTGAAATATCTTGAGAAAGTTAAATGTTTCAGTGGTTAATGTAGTGCTGTAATGTTTTCTGCCATCCATTCATTTGTGTACATATTATGTATTTTGCATGTGTTTTATTATCATTTATTACATTAACAATGTGTAGATTTAAGGATTAAAGAAACGTTACTTGATTTTTCTCTGGTTTTCCATTTTTTTTATAAACTTATACTGTTGTTTCGGAGAGCCGTTGCACAAATTAGCCATTTTACATGTAAAACTTGCTTCAACATACGAAATTGTCAGGGTGTATCACAGGGTAAGGTGTATCACTGCCTAGGTGGCGGCAGTGAGACAAGAACTCATACGCAAAATACACTCAGCAGGGGGGCTCTTTATTTAAATAAACAAATAAACACAAAAGCCCCGTGAAAGTGGAAAACATTAACTAACTAAAACACTGGAAACAGACAGCTAAACTAAAGACTCACTCCGAACAAGTTAAAAATAATAACTTGGAACAGAGTAAAATAAAAACAAACACTGTCAGAGAAAATAAATGCAGCAAAATAATACTCAGAATAGAACTTAAATACCTCGTAGACTCACAAAAGTCATAGCAGTGAGGCACCTCGAAAAGTAAGAATCTCTACAGCAATACAACGAAAGTGCTCTGAATGATCAACCATAATGAACCAGCACAGAAGGAAACAAAACCAGAACTTATAAAGGAAAACTCAAATGAGGGACGGCTGGCCCGGGATGAGGAGTGAGAAGACACAGAGGAAAACCAATTAACAATCAGAGACATGGAAGGAGGACGTGTCAATGCTGACATTGGAAAACAAACACAGGAGAATCACGTGAGCAAACACACACGTGAGGACTCGGGAACGGGAGCGAGGACGACCGAAAGTAAATGGGAGAAGCGCATGTACTTGGTTAAACACAAGCACGGGGAGACCCGATGGGAAACAGATACGAGAAACACAGAAAATATAAAGACTAGAAAGACAAGATGGAAACATACATGAAACCATAAGAAAAACAAGCACGGGGAAACAGAAAGGGCGAGAGAGAAAGAGGGCGAGTGCGCCAGTGCAGTAACGCGCACTAGAGACAGATTGTTACAGAAATGTTCGAGATCTGAAAGAAACCCTGGAACGAATTAAGTTTGTATCTCGGGGTACTATATGTGTTCATAGCATGGTTGAAGTTTGATTCCTGTGACAAACTACAGCATTAAAGACGTAAACATGGTAAAGTAAGAAACCAACCAGGCCCATGCTCATTTACAAGTCTGTTAACATCTTTCAGGTGATGCCTGAAGCTACGTTTGGCTGTCATCTTTGTGAACCACTTGGATAATGTAAGCGCTTATCTCCAAAATGTATATTACTCTGCATTTTGTTGATGTTTTGTTACCACATATTGTACTTCTAATACCTGGTGAAAAAGAAACATGGTTGAAATGTTATTTCTTTCTATGTCGATAGAGACGATCATGTGGCAGTCGCAATCCTCAGCAAAGAAAGTGCTGTGGTCCTGCAAGCCCTCTCCTCCTAAATCCACACATGCTCGATAAGAAGCATCTTGTAGAAGGGTGGTGGTGTTATGGACAATTTGAAAACATACCCAAGACTAGGGTTTTTCTAGCTGGCTTGACAAATGCACTGCATCTTTACTTCTTAACTGTAAGAAAGATTTGAAGGGCCCTGTCCTGGTCGTTTAACTTTAACCCAAAATCTGTTCTGATTGGTCAGGAAAATCTTCACAGATTCGGAATGGGAAAGCTACATTTTCATCCCTTTAAAGCTATTGTTACTGGTGTTCTTTGGTGTATAGTAAATGTTAGTTTGCCAACTATTCTGACATCCTGTGTGTTTTCTTATATGAAATTTAACATTGTTAAAATTAAATATTTAAATAGATGGTCAGTTCATTCAAATAAATGTTCTCATTCATTCTTATGTTTGTGTTCGTAATTGACTTAGACTTTTAAAATGTAAGTGTTTAGTGTACTTAAATTAGAAAAAAAAAAAAATTAGGGCAACAAGGTTTTAAGTTCAATTAACCTGTTGGGGTTTACAGTGCATGATGGAAAAAAAATCCTCAGCATTGGAAACTCTCAAACTCCATGAGAAGAAATGCAGCGCTAAATGATCAAGAAACCTCCACCATGCTGTTTCCTGCAGACACTGCTCTCCAGTGCTTCGATGAACAAACTGCCTTCTGTTACAGCCGACTATTTAAAATATTGCACAATCATTAGCACTTTTTAAGTATAATTGGTGGATCATACACCTGATTATAATGCTATACAATCCCTGACTGTGCAAGTGTACCTATAAGAACTGCTTTGAAGGTAAAAAGTTATAACACCAAACACGGATTTGATTTAGATTTTGGTTTGGTTCCCTCACTTTGCATTTTGCAAATGTTCAAAATAAACAATAATTATTTCTATTTCTGAAAGCATTCAGAAAAAGCCTTTTTGCCTACAGGTTTTTCAAAGTATTGTTTATTTGATGTCTGAAAAAATGTCCAGATCACTACAAGATTTAGAGGAAAACGTTTAAAACACCATCAATTAAATCCTACATGGTAAAAAGTTGTTTAGTATAGTCTCATTGTCATAACATAAAAAAGGGACACATTGCTTGAATAAAAGGTGAAAAACAAAGAAAATCTTTTTTATTCTCAATTATAGTGATATTTAAATCAAATGACAGAACCAGACAGACCTGGACACGTTGCGCTGGTGTGCCTTGATAATAAGGGAAATACATAGAACAAATAGAACAGGACAACCCTTGTTTATCACCCCATGTGTGTTGAACAGCCTGCACAAAATGCTACACTTAAGGAACCCATTTTCTGGACCACTCTTATGAAATGCTTACATGTTTTTATTTGACCTTTTATCAATATTTGTCTAGATTCACTATTTTGCTCAAAGTTAACAATTCACTTTCCAATGTTGTGAGTGTTTTCTGTGAGACAGTCTTTGAAAAAGATACTGAAACTTTGGTTCACGTCAGTCTGAATTTTCAGAAATGTTTCTAAAGCCTTCAAAGTCAGTTCAGTAACACTGTGTCCAACTTTCTCATTCAAAGCGTATGCTGCATATGTAGGAAACATGTAACGAACTTCATAAGGAGCATTTCGGTCAAACCTTGGACAGCAATAAGCTGACCACAAATGTTTTGGGATGGCCATACGGTCCTCCTTTCCTCTTCGAATACTCATCCCTGATAAAGTAACCCCTGTAACCACATAGGCAGTTCCACGGCAGAAGTTATTCAAGCGGCGACGCACTGTGTCCCAGTACGTTGCCCATGGACCCTCCAAAAACTCAGAGATCTGAGGAACCACATTTGTAAGTGTATAGGTGGCTGCTTTGTCCTGGTTGTCTGCCTGGTGCTGATCTGGGTTCAATGGGCCACGCTCAAACTCCACAGCATCCACATAGTCTGCAAGCACAGCCTGGCTCTCCTCCAGCAGCTGGTCTATATCACCAGTAGAGGGCAACACTTTCATATTCCCACCTTCGTCAGCAGATGCAAGCTGAGTGGAGGACAAACATAATAGAAATACATTCTATAAGAGTTAAATAATACTAAATATAACTTGTGATTATTGTTCTTTTATCCAAAAGAATAACTTGTTTACTCAAATTTCACTGATAGACGTGTCGGCTCATGACCTGCAGCAGCTTTTAGGCTATTGTACCTGTGGTTCATACATCCAAGGTGTGTCCATCCTCTTTTGTCCGTCTGATTTTTTGAATGTGTAAGCAGAATAAAGTGCCAACCGGTGACTACTGTCATACAAAGTGGCATATCTCAGTTTATCTCCATAGCGTTGGCAGATCCTCTTCAGATCTTTCCCTTGGATACCCGAGGGTGCTGTGTGCATGTAGAAGAACTGACTGCATTCCTTAAAGCTGTCAGAGACTGTGCTGGTAACCAGATGCAACCCAGTCAGTAAAACCACTCGGAAGATACAAATCCTAAGAGCCATCAGTTAATGAGAATATAACAAATCAATTTTGGTAACAATATATCCAGTTTTTGAATGCTAAGAGAAGCACATGCTGCTCCTCTTCCATGATGTGACTTTACAATGCTCAACTGATAACCTGAAAACGTCCATTCTATGCAAAGCACCAACTCTGGCCAAACTACCAGAACTAAATGTATGTTCCTCTGAATCCTGGAACACAAAGAGAATCTGAAATGAGAATAAACTTTAAGCATTAAATAACAAAGTTGAAAACATTAACAGTTTCATTTTAAAGCCATTTATAAGACTCTTTTACATCTGTCTTTACTGCAAAAAAATGAAGTACATGTTATCACAGTAACAAAAGAACACCATCCAGAATAATTATGTACACAGCTTTTTATCAGATAAAAAACAGGCTACTTTCCTAAAACAATAATGATAGTAAATTGTGTGCCCACAAAAGTGCTGCTCACTACATATTTTCTCTTTTTCTGACCATTCTCTGTGAACTCAAGAGATGGTTGTGCGTGAAAATACCAGTAATTTCTGCATGTCTGACACCAACAACCATGTCATGTTCAAAGTTATTTAATTCACCTTTCGAGTTGCTGCCATGCGATTGGCTAATTAGAAATTAAATTCAGGGAAAAATAAGGAGCAGTTGGAAAGGTGCACCTGATAAAGTGACTAGTGATTGGAGAGATTTCTTTATTCATGACTGAATCAACCAACAAAAACAGTCAGAAAATTTTGATCTCTCATAGCTTTCTCAAAGTGCAGCAAGCTGGTGTTTCTACAAGTCAGTAGCATGACTTTATATGCTGTAAATATGGACAGCGGAACCCCACCTATTGCCTTTGGGCTAATATGAAGCCACGACGGAGCACTCATTGAGCGACGCACATGTGCGCACGCTACTTTCTGATAAGGACGGAACCATCATGATTTCAGAGCGCCACCTTGTGTCTGGCTCATTTGATCTTTCTCACAACATGATAACAGCGGTAAGTCAGTTCTGTTCAGTGCAGCTGTCAATCACATGGTCTAGTTTAGAACATATAGCATACAGTATATAATATACTTTTTGAGGGAATAATTTTTCCACTTTTTCCCATGGACTTTCATTGGGTGGTAATCGTTCTGCAACCAGCACATTGGGGCCATCACCATCACATTGAGCCACACTTGTGTAGAGGCTCAATCTAGAACATCCTCCAGAGTGTGTACGTCACAACACTGTGGACTCAAAGCATCCTTCAAATGCATCCGCCTTGCCTTTGAATTCGGAGGATGCATCACGACCATTTTTGTGGCGTTGGATATCCCAAAATGTTTTGCAGGTTTTTTTTTCAACAGAATCAACGCAAATTACACTTGAATTTGTATTTAAATGTAACATTTAGGAAAAAAAAATGCATGTTTTTTATACAATAATTCGCATCGACAAAGGAAAGACAAAAATCTAATAAAGAAATTGAACACTGCGATGGACTGGCAACCTGGCCAGAGTGAACCCCCGCCTCTCACCCGAAGTGCGCTGTAGATAGTGTAAGGCTGGTCCATGGGTTGATCCAAAAATGGGTTTCAAGCATGGTTTCAGCTGTGTTCTGTCTTTCAGAGCTTGCGGGAACTTTAATTATTGAATATAACTTTTATCTGACTCCATATTTTTATGAGAAGGTTATTGTTTGTTAACAATTGTTAACATTGTTAACAATGATCGAAATATACATTCCTGTTATCATTAACCCTTTAAACCTTTGTTACATAATGTGATACTTAGCATTTAACATTATTGTAGAAAGTGATTAGAGTGACAAGATTGAACATCTCATTTATTAACAAACACTAAGTCACACAGCAGATAGGTTAAACAATAGCAGAAGCTACATGATCTGAAAAGGCTCTAAGCCTTCAAGATCACAGGCTTATCATAGACAAACAGCTGCGAGCTCCTCTTGCGTTCCTCCACAAATACCACCCCGATCCAAGTCTACTCCCACGGGAGGGTCTAGTTGAAATGTAAATCAGACAGCATGTTCAAGAGACCACATGACCCTATATGGTGTTTTCCAGAGACAAAGTGATGAAATCAAAGGGCAGACGCCATAGTTGAATTAAGGTAATCACAGATGCGGATGGTAATCGCACAACACAAAGCAGATTCATGGAGTGGTTGAGAATTTCAACCCCCCTGTCTTAAACTCCTTGCAACACTCTTAAGGTACGTTCACACCGAACGCGGTTCGCGCGGTAAGCGCGGATGGTTTCCATGTTAAGTTAATGCAAAGATGCGTTTGCACGCGTCTGAGGCTTCAGCGGCGCGGTAAGCGTGAATTGAGCGGCGCGGTTGCCGCAATAGGCGCGTGTTGAACGGCATGAATGGGCGATACGCGTGTTGTGAGCGTACTGCTCGAGTTCAGAAAATTGAACTTCGACGGATTTTCCGCGCCGCGCTGACCAATCAGGAGCTTGCTGTAGTTGTGACGTGTGCAGCTCGGAGACCGTCTGGAATTAAAACAGTGATGGACTGTCATTAAAACTTTGCGTTTAATCAGTCTGCCAGAGCTCTCTGATCATCTTCATGATATTAAAGTTATAAATAATAGTTTAAAAGAATAAAATTATTTATTATTTTAATAATAAAAGACTAAATAAAAGTATCTTGCTAATATATTGTAATTGTAATATATATAAATAGTATAATTTGATATAAATATATATATATATATATATATATATATATATATATATATATATATATATATATTGTGACGGAGGTCCATCCCGATCAGCGCGGTCCTGGCATAAATCCGGAACACCTGGCGCCCACCATCAAGGGCGAATTAGGAACAGCCGCGCCTCATCAGCGCGGCAGCTTAAAAGAGAGAGAGAGAACCACCACAGGGAGAAGACCCTCCGAAGAGTGCAGACGCTAACTCCTCTCTCTCTCTCTTTACCCCCAGACAGCCCGTGACAGCTAGAAGACGGCATTATCCCCTACCACACCGATCTATTCAAGCACCGAGCACGAGAGCACATCTGGGACTGGGAAGAGCACTAAAGAAGAAGAGGACACGAGCACCGAGCACCTGAAGACTGCACCAGCCACGAGCACTCCACTCATCACTGTTAATAAATCCACCCTCCGGGGAACTTTTCTGTTAAAAACCTTGTTGTGTGATTCCTCTCCTGCGACAACTGGTGGAGAATGCGGGTATAACACCCAGGGGGAATCACACACAAGAGTTCTACAACCCGGACATTTAAATCCTGCAGTTTTTTTTTTCTCTCATTTATTTTTTTTTCGTTTTTTTTGGATTCACAGCAAGTACGGTGTGCGACGCTCTCCGAAAGATGGAAGACGTCGTTAAACATCTAGCTGAAATGACCATCCGGCAACAACAACTCGTCGAGTTCCTGGCGAAGCAGCAGAGCGAAACGGAGCGGAAGGTCAGCGATCTTCAGGGCGCCAGCGCCCAACAAATCCCGCTTCCCGATGCAAGAGCGCAAGCTGTGCGGCTTCTCCCAAAGTTGACCCCCCACGATGACGTCGAATCCTACCTCCAGTTATTTGAGTCCACTGCAGGATCAGAAGGGTGGCCACGAGAAGAGTGGGCACGGGCGCTGGCACCGCTGCTGACCGGCGAGGCGCAACGAGCTTTCTTTTCCCTGGACTCCAGTGTACGTGATGATTATGAAGAGCTTAAACGAGAAATACTCGCTCGCCTGGGTTTATCTCCCATCTCCGCTGCGCAGCAGTTCCACGGCTGGGGATATTGCCCTCGCCGGCCAGCGCGCGCTCAAGCCGCTGACCTATCCCGCCTCGCTCGACTCTGGCTGCTCGAAGGAAGCCCCTCCGCCAGCCAGGTCGTTGAACGCGTGGTGCTGGACAAACTGCTGAGAGCACTGCCTCGTGCACACAAGCAGGCGGTCCGGATGAGAAACCCAGCGACATTATGGGAGGCCGTAGAGGCCATTGAGCTGGCGGAGGTGGCCCACCAGGACGACACCGGAGAGCGTGCGCCACCGTACCCCCGGAGGGTGGTACAGGACCCGCGTCCGCCAGAGGGCACCCCGCGACCAGAGAGCAGACCGGCGGCTCCTTTCCCTCACGATGAACCGATGCCAACGGATCCACCATCGCCCCCCAAGAAGAAATGGCTGGCGGGTTGTGGATTTCACCATCGGTTACCTAAAGGAGCCCCGGGAGTGACGGTGAGGGTCAACGGACGCCATTATCACGCGTTGTTGGACTCGGGGAGTTCCGTGAGCCTGCTGAGGAGCCAGCTCCTCCCACCTCGACACGAGACCCATGCCATACTGCCTCTAACATGCGTCCACGGAGAAACCGGGGAAGTAAAGGCCCGCCAAATTCAGCTCCAGGCCAGAGGGAAAACCTGGATGGTCGAGGTGGGTTTAGTAAAAGACTTACCTGTACCAGTGCTCCTTGGCAGGAACTTCCCCGGGTTCGTCAGCCTGCTCGCCGCCGCTACCCGCCGACCCGCCAGCCTTGGAGGGAGCCGCCCAACCTCGTCGCAGGAGAAGGCTTCATCCAACCCGGCCGTCACCCTAACCACGGATAGCGGGAGAGATGGTGAGTCTACCCCCCCTTCAGCTAACCTCTTTTATGATGTTTTTCAGCAAGTCACAAGGGGGGGGGTCCTTCAGCCGCGAACAGCATGAGGACGATCGATTAAAGCACTGTTGGGCTCAGGTGCGCGTGGCTGAGGGACAGGAAATCCAACCCGGGCCCCATCCTCTCCCGCATTTCATGGTGAAGGATGGTCTGCTCTACTGCGTCGCCGAACGACGGGGGGAGGTGAAGGAGCTACTCGTCGTCCCCCGGTCGAAGACGGAGACGGTGTTGGAGCTCGCGCACTCCCATCCAATGGGCGGGCACCTGGGAGCGGCAAACACGGCGCAGCGGATCAGGGACCGCTTCCATTGGCCGGGGATAGACGGCGAGGTTAAGGCTTTCTGCCGGGCCTGCCCCACGTGCCAAAAGACGTCGCCGCGTAAGCCTCCCCCCAGTCCGCTGATTCCACTCCCCATCATCGGGGTGCCCTTTGAGAGGATTGGGATGGACTTAGTGGGGCCGTTGCCGAAGTCTGCCCGTGGCCACGAGCACATCCTGGTCATCGTGGACTACGCCACCCGGTACCCGGAAGCCGTGCCCCTACGCAAAGCCACCGCGAAAAACATCGCCCACGAGCTGTTCCTGATGTTTAGCCGGGTGGGCATCCCCAGCCAGATCCTGACTGACCCGGGAACCCCCTTCATGTCCCGGCTGATGGCTGACCTCTGCCGGCTGCTAAAGGTCGACCAGCTCCGCACCTCGGTCTACCACCCCCAGACGGATGGCCTGGTCGAAAGGTTCAACCAGACCCTGAAGAGGATGCTTAAGAAGGTGGCGGATGAAGACAGGCGCGACTGGGATCGGATGATCCCCTATGTCCTCTTCGGCATCCGGGAAGTCCCCCAAGCCTCCACAGGGTTCACGCCATTTGAACTGCTGTTCGGCCGTCAACCAAGGGGACTCCTGGATGTCGCCCGAGATGCGTGGGAGCAGCAGCCGGTAGCGCTCCGCTCTGTGGTCGAACACGTGACCCAGATGCGTCAGAACATCGAGCGGGTCATGCCATTAGTCCGGGAACACCTGGTCCAGGCGCAGCAAGCCCAACAACGGCACTTCAACCGGGCAGCCCAACCCCGAGAGTTTCAACCGGGAGATCGAGTGATGGTCCTGGTCCCCACCTCAGCCTGCAAGTTTCTGGCCAAGTGGCAGGGGCCATACACCATCACAGCAAAGGTCGGCGATGTCAACTACAAAGTGCGACAGCCAGGGAGAAGACAGCCCGAGAAATTATATCACATCAGCCTCCTGAAGAAGTGGGTGGGGACCAGAGACCAGCTCGCCGCACTCGCCACACTCGCCTCCTGCTCCCCTCTGATCGTGGACACCAACGATGACCTCTCGGCTGCCCAGAGGAAGGAGCTGCAGCACCTGGTCAGTCAGTTCCAGGATGTGTTCTCCCATCAGCCGGGGCAGACCAACATCGTGGAACACCACATTCGAACTCAACCAGGAGTGATCGTCCGGCAGCGGCCTTACAGAGTACCGGAAGCCCGTCGGCAGGCTATAGAGGAGGAAGTCCAACACATGCTGAAGTTGGGGATAATTGAACCGTCCCGGAGCCCGTGGTCTAGTCCCATCGTAATGGTTCCCAAACCCGACGGCACCCTCCGCTTCTGCAACGACTTCCGCCGGCTAAATGAGGTCTCTGAGTTTGACGGCTACCCCATGCCCCGGGTGGATGAGCTCCTGGATCGCCTGGGACGGGCTCGCTATATATCCACCCTCGACCTAACGAAGGGTTACTGGCAGGTGCCAGTGGCTGCAGAAGACCGGCCCAAGACCGCCTTCTCCACGCCATCGGGCCACTGGCAATACCGTCGTCTCCCGTTTGGCCTTCATGGAGCCCCTCCAACCTTCCAGAAGATGATGGATGCCTGCTCCGCCCACACCAGCCCTACGCCGCGGCCTACCTGGATGATGTGGTCATCCACTCGGAGGCATGGGACGACCACCTGGACCGTCTGCGTAGGGTGCTCACGGAGTTCCGGGGAGCCGGGCTGACCGTCAACCCCCGCAAATGTCACCTTGCCCAAGCCGACGCGTCGTACCTGGGATTCCGCGTGGGACGGGGAGTGATCCGGCCCCAAGACAAGAAGGTCCAAACCATTCAAGAGGCACCTCGTCCCACCACAAAAACCCAGGTACGAGCCTTCCTGGGGTTGGCGGGATATTATAGGTGTTTTATCCCCAACTTCTCCTCTTTAGCCGCCCCCCTGACAAACCTGACCAGGAAGGGGCAGCCGGAGAAGATCGAATGGACTCCGGAACTGGAGGGGACGTTCCGGAGCATAAAGCAGGCGCTCACGACGGAACCGGTACTCCGAGCGCCTGACTTTAACTGCCCCTTCCTGCTACAGACCGGCGCCTCCGACACAGGGTTGGGAGCCGTCCTGTCCCAAGTACAGGAAGGTGAGGAACACCCTGTGATTTTCATCAGCAGGAAGCTGA
>SRMA01026303.1:21004-319833 GCA_007224835.1 Danionella cerebrum | reverse complement strand
AGTCACAACCCGCAAGACCCACTGGGAGATGCCCGGGAGGCTGGACCAAGCCTCTGCGAAGTGACTCAGGGGAACCAACCTCTCGAGGTTGGTCTCTGGTGCTCGACGGGTATCGGCTCCTGATAGGGGCGCGGGACTCCTCGGAGGACCCGATTTGAACCTGCACTGAAGCCCTAGCGGTGGCAGGGATAGTGAAAACATGTGTTGAGGGGGTCGCCGAAAAACGACGGGCTTGTTTCCATGAAGCACGTCGCTCGACCTCAGTAAAGCCGGAGACCCCCCCTGCCCATCAGGAGCGCTTCGCCGCAGCCCGTTTATTGAAAATGACGGTCCTCAGATCCGCCATTTCCTTGGGCCTGGGCCGATGTCGCCGCCCCTCGGGAGGGGCACGGGCGGCAACGCTCTGCTTCTGGGTCTCCCTATATCCAGAAGTGGCAGCTTTCGGAGTCTGCTCCCGTCCTGCATTGCTCCTAGAACGACGGCGGCGGGGGAGAAACCTCTGGAAGGCCGCGGATTGGGTCCGAGCCTCCTGAAACCTGCCGACGACCACTGAAACGGCATCGCCGAATAAGCATGAGGAAACTACCGGGGCGTCGAGCAGGAAAGACCTGTCCTTGTCACCCAACTCAGATAGAGTCAGCCATAGGTGGCGGTCCATAACCACCATGGCAGCCATCGACCTCCCCAACGCACGGGCTGTTTCTTTCGTGGCGCGAAGGGAAAGATCAGTCGCCTTCCTCAGCTCGGCCACCGCAGGGTAATCTCCCAGGTCGAGATCCCTCAGGAGCTCGGCCTGATATGCCTGTAGCACCGCCATGGTGTGCAGCCAGCCGCCGGCCTGCCCTGCTGCCGAACAAGCCTTCCCCACCAAAGCCGAGGTTTGCCTAAGCGGTTTGGTGGGGAGTGACGGGGCCTTCAGGGGCGAGTTAGGGGAGAGATAGCTCGCACGCGTCTGCTCCACCTTGGGAATCATCCCATAACCGTGCTCTTGCAGCCCCTGGATGTTTGAATAATAATGAACATCCGGGGAGAAGAGGCGGGCCGTATAGGGATGATCCCAGGACCTAGACCCCTCGGTGTGAAGGTCTGGAAAAAACAGCAGGCCCCGTCGAGGAGGTTGTGACCGTGGACGCAGGTAGCGTTCGTCGAGCTTGCTCTCCGAACGCGGAGCTTGTGCCACCGGTGGCCAAGATATATCGAGTTTCTCGACTGCCCGAGTCACCACCTCCAACAGCTCCTCAAATTGTAGCGGCTGCGTCGGCTCAAGTGCAGCGGCTACCACGTGAGGGACAGGCTCCACATCATCCTCCTCGGAGGAAGACATAAGCAGTCCCTCATCCATAGCGTGGGGGGAAGAAATCACCGGCAGGCGCGCTTCCGCTCCCGACGACAATGGATCGGAGCTAGCAGGTGAGGCCGGCGATAAGGCAAAGCCCGTCCCCGCGCCCTCTGCTAGCTCCACCTGTGAACCCCAGGACCGAAGCCGACGCTTTGCCTCGGCAGAAGCAGTAGCTCGGCCACCAGACCCACAGGGGAGAGCATTTTTCTCAAAAAACGCCCTCCTATGCGCTCACAATGCTCACAGCCAACTCCCTCAAGAGCCGACTGGGCATGATCCACTCCCAAACATGCCAAACAAAGCCCGTGTGAGTCCTCGGCCGTAATAAAGCGTGGACAAGGAGCAGCACACGGCTTGAAGGTATGCTTGGTTTTCGAGGAGCGTTTCATTCTTTTTAGAAAAACCGTTAGCAGTAATACACATAGAAAGCGCTTACTGAACGCAGAAAAGCTGATTGCCGTCTCCATCGCTGGCTCTTTATGCGGCGCACTTGTCGATTGGACGAGATTTTACACATAGTTCAAGCCGGAAACGCAGCGAGCGTTCCCCATAGCGTTACGACGCAGCTCGAGTTCCTGAAAGGGAATATATTTTGACAGCAGCATTAATAACTGTTGGTTTACCACTCGTTTTAGTTCATCAAAAGTAATATCCCAGGGAAAGACACAGTTATGAAACTAGATATTTGGAGGGTGATAATCTAATACTTCTTAGAAAATCTGGCAACATTTCAAAATGTAAGAAACAAATAAAGATAATTTTAGAATCAGCATGAGATAATGAATGGTGTGAGAAAGAAATGCTTTGGTGTGTTGTCTTCATTTTATTTCTATTTTTGACTCTTAAAGCTATTAAAATGAACATTCCCCATTGTGGGACAAGTTTTTTTCCCATAATGTGAAAGGATCTATATAGCTTTTTATTTTATATCAATGATTTTTTTACTTTGTTTAATCCTTCTTTTTATGTAAATGTTAATTATTCTAATGAATACGCAAATAAAATATAAACATCTAAAGTTTGTATAATGCTGTACATTCATAAATTATTACAATATTCACTGATGTAAGCAGCTTGCTTTAAGCGATTGCATTCTTTTAAACTTTTTTAACAATATTTATAGTTGAACAATGTGTTACAAGTAAATTTGACATCTACGCGGCATATAAGAAAATAAAAATCAAAACGTCTTCACGAGTAAACATTGTATTTGAACTCTCATTGGTTTAGTGTCTGTGTAATCACGTGATTGATTGTGCGTTCACGCAGAGGGGAGTCGAAAAATGGCACAACACCGGGACGCTTCCTCATGCTCCCGTGAAAAGCAAGTTCCACCTTGCATGTATTGCACACGACAGCATTTTTGGTTAAGTTTAGTAAAACTTTCCCACACCTTACTCATTCAGATTCGTTTGATCTCCATCATAATTCGCGCTGAGTTTCATTCTACTGCAGTAGCATTCGGGAGCATTCGCAAATCGCGACACGTGACCCTTACATTAGGTCACATGACATCAAATGACTACTCAACAACAAAAATATTTGTCGACAATTTTTTATTGTCGACGTTGTCGATAATGTCGACTAATCGTTTCAGCCCTACTTGCGTTAGATGTTCACTGTTTGCTTTAGACACAATTTTGCCAGAACTGGCACATTCCCATGGGGCTGATTTGCGGTCCAGAGCGGTGTGAAAGTCTAGTGCATCAGGCTTGTCCTTGTCAGAATTCGATGACCTCATCAATGTCCACGTTCCCTCAAGGTTCAGCAGGTGAATCTTTTGCTTGACGCAGGGTTACACTGCCCTGACAGCAATGTCTGGTGAAGTTGTACACAGTTTAAGGTAGGTCAGAAGACAGGGCAGTTTTCCTTTTCCTAGAATTGGAACCGTGCTTCTTTAGTGTGGAAGGATTCCAATGATAATGCACATCCATGAGCAAAGATGCCAGAAATCTGAACCATGCCATGAGCACCCTAGAGTGGAAGGACAGCTGGAGGTCAGTAACTGAACCTTGGGACGCTCAGACCAGGCTACACTTTCCCCAAAGATGTCCAATATCAGTAGATAAGTAGAAGCAGGGATTTCCAGGCTGAGGTGATGGTTGGAAAGATACTCCTGGACAGAAAAAAATAATCTTGTATTATTATGGTTCTCTTAAAACAACATATGAATGCGATCATCAAAATCAACTGATTATGGGTTCAGGAATATAATGTTTTGTCTAATGTGAAGCATTTCACACACATGGGAGATTTAATTACTCTTATGTTGTAGGCTAGAGGCCAAAGTTCTGATTGGTGGTGCTCTAGGTGCCTTTTGTCAAATGTAGGGCAATTGATAGAAACAGACAATTGCTTTGATTCAGTTATTATAGATGTAGAGGCGGAGACTTGTTTTGGATGGTTTGGAGTTACTGCAGTGGTGGTTTGGACGACTACCAAATCAGCGAGTTCCAGACATAAATCTTCTGATCTGTTTATTTGGTTTAGTGAAAAAGGGGTGCTACTTGAGCCCTCTGCTGAACAATACTGGTGGAAGAACCATGAACACAGATCGTCCAAATAGAGGCCTGTAGAGAAGCAACAACACGTGGGAACATGAACCGCAGTGTGAGCATGGAGTTTATCTGCAGTCACTGATCCATTGCAGGTGTCTGATTAGGGGAGGATCCAGGTAATCAGAGATGGATTGGAGGAGAACAAGACGGATAGCACATTAAAGGTCTGTATTTGCAGATTGACAGGTGGATCAGCCAATGAGTGACTACGATTTCGTACATTAGATTTACTTCTTTTCCTAATAAAACAAGCGAGAAACCAACATGTGTTTAATACTTCGACATTCAAGACTTTAAGGAACAAGAAAACCATGGCTAATGTGTTTGAAATTATTTTAAAAACAGTTTTTATCGATACGGAAAAGGGAGAAGTTTAATTGACGTGTTGCTGCACCACACACCAAAAGGACATATCAGCCAATCATATTTCGACATTCTGGTGCCGATGGACAGTGGTAGACATGTTTTCCATATAATTACACAAATAGTTATTTCTTGATAGTTTTTGTGCTCTAAAATGGGTAAAACAGTTAGTATGGGGAAACCTATAATACTACAGGTATGCACCAAACGTGTCTTATTTAAGCTCAAGTCTATATTTCTTTGTGAATAAAAGATTAAAATACAGAAAAATGAATATTTAATGTGGTTCTGGCCTTGTGAAAAGCTTGTTCATGTACAGTATTATGTCCTCGGCATGTTCACAACGACCAATCTTTGGCACCGTCACAGTCACTGATTTCTATCCCTTCTTTAGGAAGCATGATTATTCATGGATGCCAAGCTATAGTCATTGCACTTCCTGTTTCAGTAAAACTGTTATTTTGTGATTCTGTTATTGCCCTATGTCCTTCCCAGCTCCAGTTGCCTTGGCCTCGCTCTTACCTCATCATGAAAGAAATGTAGTTTTTCCAGCCTTGTAGATTTCTTGCAGTTTTGGACATTGTATACAACATTTCACACCTTAGTGAAATGTACCATGACCCCTTTGATCTGTAATATGTAAAATCACAAGAGAAATTTACCTCCTCAATAGTGTGAGCTCTCCAAGACCCTTCCGTAATGAACTCAGGAAACGTGTTCACACTATTGGGAGAAAAGATTTCCAATTGAAGAACGCTTCCAGCAAGGACTACATTTCCAACCATCACCTGATGGAGACATGAACGTCACAGAAATAATGTGTTAATAGTGGAGCATGTGAAAAAATAAGTTTTCTGGTGTTTACTTTCGAATTGACCAAACAGCCCCCACACCCAATTGACCTACTTATAGAAATTACTTTTTGAAAAGTTATGCAATTCAGATTTCGTAATGCTCCTTTTCAACATCATGAAACCCTTACAACAATTTGAGTTTAAACTATTTGAGTGTTTTGGTTTCCCCACAATAACACATCAGCAAGCCTTCATCAAACAGTCTGGATAGGCAGCAAATCATCATTGAATTAATCTGTATGACTTCAGTGTACACAAACAATACAATATACTACATTTTAAACAGTTAGTAACACTTTAGGCATCGACATTCATTCAAGAAAGCTTCCCCAAAGTCCCGCATGGAACAATATAGTGGCTGAGAATATAGAGGCTGATTAGTGAACTTGTAATCTGAATAATAAACCTTAACATTTATATCATAGTCTTTCAATAAAACTATTTTAGAGCATCTTACCTCAGCCGATTGATGGCTACAGTTGGAGTTAAAGGTCTCCTGAATTCTGCTCCGCACATCCTCTTCTACAAAAACAAAGAATACAAGTTTATTTTAAATGTATAGTGTTTAAAACATAGTGAATGTCTAGCCGTGGTGTAGTGGACATGGCGCCGGTCGTATGTGCAGTTGGGCAGGTCATGGTTGAATTCTTCATGTTTCCCTTTTCTCTACTGTCCCTACGGTCCTGTTAATTCTAAATAAAGGCAAAACCCCCTCAAAAATTATCTTTAAAAAAAATCACTTACTTCACCAAAAAGTTGTCCTTTCTTAGTATTCTTAGTATTTTCTTAAATGGCAGGGATCTTCGCAGCAATTGGCCGCACATGTCCTTCTGTAAAACATCACAATAATCTTTACTTAACAAGGTTCCCATGAATAAAATAAATGAATGAATATATTAATAACTGATTTATTTCCTATAAAGGGTCAAATGTATTAATCTCTTTCCATTTACAACAATAAAAGTAAACGTTGCATGGATGAGACAAAAACACCTATTTTTTTAAACCACAATTAACAGTAGTTTCTTATACGTTTGTTTAAGTATTTTACAATGTTATACTTTTGCATTTCTATTATATTCCAACAATAAAATTTTGAGTTTTAATCCGTACCTTTTGCTGCCAGAGGTTTTAACAGAGGGGGCAGCCTCTGTCTGCTGGAGAGCTGCTGCTGGTTCTATAAACACAGTACATGAAAAATATGATCTGGATGAATGTAGGATTAAAAGTAAAGTTTATAAAGAATAATTTATGTCTATTGGGAACAACTTTATTAAAATGTGTACTTACTTCAGTGAAAAGATGTTGTTTCTCCGCCTTTCTGGACAGGATGCCAGGGATTGGTTGTAAATGCCCTTTGGTAAAACATCACAACAGTCTTGAATGAATATGGTGTTCATAAAGAAATGTATGTTGATTGTGAATGTTTGTTCACAAACAAAGAAATTATTGGTCTGTAACTTTAATGAAAGGTTTATTGCAGTGGTGGCTGGTGCCTTTTGGCTAGATGGCTACACTAATCCAGAAACAGGCAAAAATGTACTAATCCATCACATTTACTAATTTAAATATATAATGAAGTTTGCCTTTAATGTTTTACTTTAAATAAATACATTCAGTCCATCCTAGATGTGATGCTTGCTTTTAAAAATGAGACAGGAAACGCGGTATAAAGCATTGGGATATCCACTCACCGGCCACTTTTTTTTCTTGATGTTCTGTGTCATTGTCAAAGAATAACATGTCTGAATATAAAAGACATTTGTTTGAGCAAATACAGTACCTCCAAATCCTGTTGGGACGTGACGAGGGATCGGCGCTTTCACGGTGTGACCCCGGCTGGACTCATGGCAGTCCTGAAATGAAACAACATTTTAATGAAACAGAAATTGAGAAAAGGAACTACTGAAAAAGAGAAAACAAATAACCCACACACATAATATAAAGCACGACAGAGCCCATACTTACATTTACTTTGCTCGACGGGCTGCGAGGTGGTGGGGGCCGTGGCACAAATGGACTCCATGTAGGGAGAGAAGTGGCGTATTTGTATCGTCTAAAACGTGACATTATAGCGATAGAAATGGTGAATAAATCAAAAATAGCTCGATGACGACGAGAGAGAGACGGTTTGTTTTGACGTTGTCAAGCAAATGTCGTTGTCAAAACTACCGTGACGTACGTTAATTTGTTTATTTTCAAATACTGAACCTTTACCGTACAGGCCCGTAATATGTGTCAATCAGTGTAACGCGGTTATAAGTGAAATCCTGCATTTAAACTCGGGAGTGTCCAAAAAACATTTAAAAACATATAACAATGAAAATACATTATCCAAAATTGACCGAAGCGCAGTCAATTAAGGTCAGTGGTGTAAATGAACAATAACTATCTCTCAAATCACTGCAATTTATTACTTTTTGTCAGAAATTTACTTTCACACCAGTCTATATCTTCAATGCGTTTTCTTGAACAATCGCTACTTTGTTTTTCATTTTAAAATGAGGCTAAACAGCGGCACTTTAGTAAGCGGTTGTTGACAGCGGAGTCGTCCAATCAAAGAGCGAATATTTAGCCCGCCCCCTGGATATCAGAAAACCTGATTGGCTGAACTTATTTATGTAAATAATTTTTTCTCGCCAATAACACGTAATAAACACGTAAAACATGAACTTAACGAAGCACAGATTAAACTGAAGCACAACCTTTTAACAAACGCTGAGTAGTTTCTTTCTCTAAAGAATAAATTCTTTTTTTAAAGTTGATGATTGTGACTGGTATCGTTTAAACAAACGTGCTTGTCTTATTACAGAGAAGTACATATTCCGAGAAAATCTGAATACATATGTATATATTTTTCCTGTTTAATGAAAATACATGAAGTTCACCTCATTATTTTATAAACGTATTTCTGTGTTGTAAAAGTAAATTAAGAAATTATTAAAAACTTGCATGCATCAAAATTAAACAGCAATAAAAAATAGCCTTTAGTGCACATGAATGAGTTTTTTTATTCAACCTGAAAAGTCACAACAACCTCCTGAAAGGCCATGTGCGAGGACCTAATTTCTTACCCTAAAATACACTAATTATAGGAATGTATCTCCCAACTTCCCAGGAGACAATGCAGGACCCTCCAAAATCCTGTTGAGGTCTTACCTCGAATGCTTGTTAATCCCGGAGGGCAACCTCCAGCTTTCTGGAGTCCGCTGGAGTCATATATTTCATCTAATTTCATCTGAAGCACTTTGCTACTTTTCTGTGTGTTTTTTTTTTTAGATTTCACTGTCGGTTTGATCTTTTTTGTGTTGTGGTTATAGATCGTTGGAGGGTATGGTTTCTACCCCCAAGTACCGCTCCTGATTACCTAGAAGTGACACTTTCACGAAGGCGACTGCTGGCGATGTCCACTTTTAGCTTCACTTTGCTAGAAACCAATGGTTGATGTCACGGACGCTTCGTCCATCTTATATACAGTCAATGGGTAATCTTTGTCAAAGCAGGGGACAGAATTAAGGGAGAACGTAATCTGTAACACTATTCACAGTGCGTTTATTACTCTGTTTAGTAACTCCTCAGCACTTTATTTTGGATGTTGTTCAATGAGCCATGGGCACGAAATGATGATGTCAACAGCGGAATCCTCCAGTTCTGGAAGCCTGATTGTTCCCTGATGAAAAAGTTACACTTGAAGCTCAACAGGAGGAGCGCTGTACTGAATAGCCACAGTGGTATGTGATAGTTTTTAATGGACAGAATCAAGTGTCTTTGGCTGAATATTCAGCTCTAAAAGCCTGCTCTCAGAAGTACTCAGTTTAACTTGAATATGGTACTTTCTAAGAATGCCTTTAATATGATTTATAGTGCCAAGGGATTTGTCAGGACACTGCTAATTAAGTGTAGGGTTCATCACTGAATGGGTAAACCATTGTATTGGTATTAGAGAGCAGGCAGCAACTATTGGGAACAGGGGTTTGTTTGGAATAAGAAGCAAAGAGGCTAGTCGCCAAATTCTTGAAGGTACGAGAAATTTACCTTCTAGGGACATTGATCCTGTAATATTTTCATTAAATATTTGGTGATCTGCTGAGACCTCCTGCCTAACTCCAGGTGTTTTTAAATAAATGAGTCATTCTTCACCCCTTCTCCCATTTGATTCAAACCTGTTTTAGTTTCAGCCCACTCCCACACAAATGACCATATATGTTGAAGGGAATTCTTTCAGATGGTACTCATCAGGCAGGTTTTCCACGATGTTTCACTATTTGTACTTGTTACATATTAAGACCCCCCCCCCCAATCACAAACACATCATTTGCATGTATTCTCTGCCCTCTTCTGTTAGTTTGATATATTCTCTCATTTGACTGGGAAATGTGTTGCATTCTAAAACACCCAGTCAACCCAAAATGTTGACTCTTAAATCTAAAAAAGAATGTTCATGGAAATTAATTCTAAAAACTATGTTTCTCTTTATTACTTCAGTTCTCAGCACTGTTGGTAATGGGACTTACAAAAACTCCGTAGATTAGCTTTGAAACTAAAGTGTTATAAAATCTGTAACTTTCTTCATACACTTTTGACAGTGTTGTAGTAACTAACTGTATAACTACAAAGACTGTGTATCTAGTTTAGATCGTATGTAACTCTAGATGTAGTGACCATTATCCAACATTAGGGATTTGAAGTAGTGCTGTCTATTTAAAAACCAAACAACCTTTTGCGCTGCCTCTCTCATGTCTCTACCTGAAGAGGGCGCCAAAGATGATTCAATGGTCCACTCAAGCTTTGAAGGTCTTAAGGCTTTTTTTTTATTAAACAATTCAACAAGTTACAAAAAAATTCAGGTAATACAAACATACAATTTCCAAAGACAATAAAAAAAATAAAAAATAAAACTAAATAAACAAAGTAAAATAAATAGACATTCATAAGACGCCAAAGACAGATTAAAAATAATTTGTAAAGGATTGTGCTTTTTCATTTTTTACATATTTTAAAGACATATAAAGTAACTTAAGTTCTTTTTGAAAAATTTTTAATAATGGAGAACATTTTGACATTTTACATTTGTGTATGAAGAATTTGCCATTTAAAATTATAAAGTTAACCAAGTTGCAGATCATCTTATCATCATTTTCATGACAGCAAATTATATCTTTTATGTTAAAAGTGATAGAGTAGCCAACCTTTGCTGAAAGAAACAAACTAAAATCATTCCAAAAGCATTGAGTAATTTGGCACTGAAAAAATAGATGACTTAAAGACTCCTCACTACTATTACAAAATGAACAATTGCTATCAATTCCTTTAAATTTGGAGAGCAGCACGTTAGTAGGATATATTTTATGTAAAATTTTTAGATGGGTTTCTCTTGTTTTGTTTGAGATGCAATATTTGTAGGGTAACAACCAAGTTTTTTTCCAATTAATATCCTCCAAAATTGAGTTCCAAAAAAATTTTCCTCTTGGAGCAATTCTTCTTTTTTCAGTAAAGCCTTGCCTAATGTAGCTATTAGTACATTTCTTGTCAAATATATTTTTACCTTTAATCATGAAATTACAATCCTTATTTTCAGCATCATTATACATCAAATGACTGTGCATTAGATTAACAAGTCCAGAGGGTATAGCTTTAATTACAGAAGAAAATTCTTTAAATTTAATAGGGAAGTTAAATTTAGTTAAGAAGGAATCATAAGAAGAAATTATTAAGGATGAATCAAACAAATCGCTCAAGTACACTAATCCGTGCTCTAACCATTTTTCAAAGAATAAGCTTTTACTTTTAATAGTAATGAATTCATTGTTCCAAATTATCATTTTGTGAGGAGAAAAATTATGTACAAAACATAATTTCCAGGCCAACAGTGCTTGTTTATGAAATTTTGATAATTTTAATGGTAGTTTTGCTGGTGCAAAGTTGCATGTGAGTAGAAAATCAAGACCACCCACTTGTTTAAAAATATTATGTGGAATAAAGAACCAGAGTGAATCAGGATCCACACTTTTTGATCCAGTTATTTTTAAACGTATTATTCATATCTGTATAATCAAGCACTTCAAATCCACCAACAGATTTTTTTTTATCAGCCATTAAACATCTTTTAAGTTGATGAGGTTTGTTTTTCCAGCAGAAGTTAGCCAACAATCTATTAATATCTTGACAAGTAGACTCTTGAACAAACAAAGAAAGACCAGGGAAAATGAATCTAGATAAACCTTCTACTTTTGTTAAAAGAATTCTGCCTAAAATTGAAAGGTCTCTTCGTAACCAGTTAGCAAAGATCATTTTTGTCAAAATCTCTTAGATGTACTATCTGGTACTATAACAGAGCTATTAATATCTTTATAAAAAATCTCAACAGTCTGTATAGAATTGTTTCCAAAACCAAATGTATGTAAACTCTCCAACAAAAATTGGTAATCAATGGTATCAAACGCCTTATAAAAATCGAGAAATAATATGAGAGCATCTGAGTTCACGTGTTGATTATAATCCAATAGATCTAATATAAAACATATGTTTGAACTAATATGTCGTTTTGCCATAAATCCTGTTTGAGATTCACCTATTATTTCACTTAAACCACTTTTTAGTCTAACAGCAAAACCCTTGGCCAGAATTTTATAGTCCACATTTAATAAAGTTATTGGTCTCCAATTCTCTATAATTAAGGGATCTTTATCTGGTTTTGGTATTAAGCTTATAACACCCTGTTTCATTGTTGAACTTAATTCTTTCTGCTCTAAACATTCATTATACATCTTAAATAGAGGATCTTCTATTATTCCCCAAAAAGTGCAATAAAATTCAACAGTTAACCCGTCAGAACCGGGGGATTTTCTTTTTTTCATAGAAGAAAGAGCTTTAGATATCTCTGTTTTAGATATAGTGTTTTCACAATATTCTTTATAAACATCAGATACTTTTGGAACAAAATTCTTGACATTTTCTAAAAAAATTCCAATTCTTCTGTTATCTGTATGGGAGGTATAAAGCTTTTCATAAAATGCAAAAATAAAAGATCCTATTTCTGAGATATTATTAGAGATACTATCATTTACTTTCAAAGATAAAATTGAATTTCTGGTATAATTCCTTTTTTCCAGTGAAAAAAAATAACTAGTATTCCTTTCACCCTCCTCTAACCATTTGGCTCTCGATCTCACAAAAGCACCTCTTGCTAGTTCAGTATATAATGTATCTAGCTCTAAATTAAGAGTATACAGTTCAGATTTTTTTACTTCAGAGAGAGAATCTTTTTTAGCTAAAAAATCAAGTTTATCTGTAATTTCAATAATTTTTTTAAGCTTATATTTTTTTAATTCTTTCCCCCTTCTCATCGCAATAGATCTAACTTTAAACTTAAAGAGTTCCCACTTTTGTATATAATTTTGATTATTTTCTTTAAAAATATCTGTGAGTAATTTAACTTGTTCAACAAAATCTTTATCTGAAAGTAGGGTGTTGTTAAATTTCCAGTATCCTCTAATTGTGTTGCCCTTACGACCATTAAAGGAGATTGAAATTAACTTATGATCTGACATAGGAGCACAAGTTATTTTTGTTTCAGAAACAAAATGAATTTAATCCTGAGGAATTAGCCAACAGTCTATCCTTGACTTTAAAGAAAAGTTACTGTTATTCCAAGTATAGTCACATACATTGGGGTTCAAATATCTCCACACATCTAAAATTTGAAGCTTGTCAGTTAAGAAATTATTTAGATCAGACATTCTTGCGGAATGTTTTGGTGGAAAGCGATCAACAGAATCATCTGGAGCATCATTGAAATCGCCACCAATAATTACATGTCCGTCTCTGTACCTCTTTTTCACATCAGTTATTGTCTCGTACATGTTTTTGAATAAAGCTAAATTAAGTGTCTTTACATTATAGCCATATACATTACAAATTATAAAAGTAGAGTTATCTAGCTTAACTGAAATAATAATCCATCTTCCGTCTCCTGAACAAATAGTTTCCAAAATTTTGCTTTTAAACTTGTTAAATAAAATTGCCACCCCTGCTGAGTGGTTTGATCCATGACAAAAAACAGCATGATCTCCCCACTGAGTTTTCCAAAAGTTTGAATCAGAGTCACACGAATGAGTCTCTTGAAAAAAAATAATTTGAGCTTCTGAATGTCTCCCAAAAAGAAAAATAGCCTTCCTTTTTACAGCGTCTCGAATGCCTCGAACATTTAAAGAGATTAAATTGAACTTACCGAACTTGTAATCAGCCATTGCTGATTAGAACTAAAACTAGAAAAAGTACCTTTGGAAAAACGAAATATGAGAAAACATGAAACATTTAGTTACACATAATTTCGTAGTCCCCGAGATGCATCAGTAAAAGTAGATGAGTGCCATCTACTTAAAATCAAGTAGTGTCAGGAACGCTGATGCGCACCCCTTCAATGAATGCGAATCCTCCACGAAAACCTGCCTTTTTGCCCTCTTCTCTCGCACGTTTCACCAGCGGCCAAGCTCTTTGTCTAGCAGCTCGTTCCTCTGGTGAGAGATTCTCCTTGATGTGCAGGCTGTTCTCCTTCAGGTATGCGTTTCCGTTAGCATCTCTCCAAACCGTATCACGATACAGCCGCATAGCAAATTGCACGATAACCACTCGTGGGCGCCCATCACCTCTTCTTTGCCCTAGTCGATGAACAGAATCCACGACGTCTGGGAGTTTATGCTCAATCTTTGGAGAAACTTTGGAAAAGATCTTGATAACAGTGTCTCTTATGTTACCCTCGATGTTTTGACCACTTTCTTTCACTCCATAGATCCTAAGATCCCATCTTCTTTTATAGTTTTGCATTCCCATGCATGTTTCTTTCAGCTGTTTGTTTTCTTGCTGCAACACATCAACTCTTTTTTTCAGCTTAACGATCTTTTCTTTGTGTGCTTTGCTTTCCTGCAACAGCTCACTTACTGTGCTAGATAAAGTGGTGATTGATGAAGCAGTGTTTTCCAAAATCTTTTCCATCGACTCCACTCTCTGAAATGTCCCATCACACTTTGACGAAAGTTCAGCAAAAGCATTGATAAGAAAGTCAATTTTTTCATCAATGTTCATCTCTCCTTTCTTTCCCGGTGGGCTTTTAGATGGAGTGCAGGGAAGCGACGTGTCGTCTTCGTCTTCCATAAGCGCTTCGTAACGGTTTGTCTCAGATGCCATCTCTATATTTTTAAACAGGTTTCTACCTCTTTTTTACCCATACGGTCGTAGACAGCCACACGATCAAAGAAAATATTTATTTCTACTTATAAATTAACTTTTATAGGGGTTTCCAGCTATAGTTTCATGTAATTCTCTGAAAGCCTGACGACAACGCTCAAAACGTGTCCGTACTGATGAACGCCATCTTGGCCCCCCCACAATCTCTTTTTGTGTCCTCATTCCTTTACTCTTGATTACCAAATGATGAGGCAACCAACCAATCAGCCACAAGCTCCATAAGCTACACAGGAATACCATGCCACTCAAGCATAAGAGGGTAGCCAGAGAAGGGAGACCATTAAAAGATCATCTGTGCGCATCTTTCCCTTCCGAGACTCTTATCATATCACATTATATATTGTCTACCAGACCTCGGACATTTGTCTAGGCTCCTCAAACTTTGTGTTTAACTGGTCTAGTCTTTTCTTTATTATCACCAGTGCTCTTTTAAGCAAGGAGCGTCTGGGTAGTTTATGTTAATTATTGGATATTTTAATAAGAATTTAATAAAACATTTTCTTCATTTAGTTAATGTGTTCCTGGTCTTCGTAAATATGAAAGATCAGAATCTGGATTATTAAATGATTTTGGATTGTCTAAAATAAATAGACAATCCTAAATGGATAAACTCATTTAGGAAAGCTGTAGCCAGAGCCATTTTTGTCCTGTCCCAAGGGTGACAAGCACAAGCACTAAGAAGAATCGTGGAGCCAGTGAGAGGAATTGTGATGCACACACTTTGAGACCTACATGCACTCATGAGTCGGCTGTGTGATAGATTTAAAACAAACTTGAGGACTTACATTTCCTAGAGTTCAGATCTGTTATCGACTTCGTTTAGGGCTGCAACAAACAATTATTTTGGTAATCGATTAATCTATCGATTATTGGACCGATTATTCAATTAGTCATCGATTATTTCAATGATTAATCAGTAGCCTTTGAGCGATTATTCTGCTTTTTCAACTAGTTAAAATAATGAGTTACAAATATTCTAACTAATAAATAAAATAAGAAAATCACTTCAGCTTTTGAAATAGTTGTTTTAATGAACTTTGAGCCAACTAAACATGTCATTCTCTTTAAGTTTTCTGATTCTTTTACACTCAAATTACACACAAGTGCTCTCTAAGCATTGTTTACATGTTTTGTTCTAATTCAATATAAATAAATAAATAAATAATCAGCTGCATTACAGACAAAAAGAAAGTTGAATGTGAACATATCTTGACAGCAGCATTAATAATTCAATTAAGTTCATCAAAAGTAATATCCCAGGGAAAGACACAGTTCCCTTTCAGTCGGTCCCGGAGACGTTAGTCGGGATTAGACCGACTGAATGGGAGCGAATCACCGTGAGAGCGACTGACGAACATATTAACGGGCAAATTAATTTGCAGGCGAAGGTGATTGATTAGCAATCAGCCGGGTATAAAGCCGAGCGTGCCTAAGCCTCAGTATGCAATTTTCCTTCGGAGCTGACTGAGTGAGACTCTCTCTCCTGAACTTTGACGCTTCTAGCTTGAAAGATCAGCAGGTTGCTTACCTCTTGGCTCTTTTGGTGTAGACCTCTGCTAGCTCAAATAGCATGCCACCAGCAAGCCAGCACCTCGAAGATCTTCTCAGGCAAGCCTGTCCAGTGATTCAGCCGTTTTCTCAGTATCCTGTCCATTTTTCACGACACGATGAGCAAAACGTGCACTATTCCTGGCTGTTGTGGGCTTCTCGTTGAAAAGGCGGTCACGGGAGTTGCGCGATGTGTTTGGTTTCCAGCACACCGACGCGGCTCTCGTGAAGCGCGAGTGGTTGCATTGCAGCACTCTGCTGAGTCGCACGCGGAAGTTTTGGGTAGAGCGGCATCAGGTGATTCCTCGCGTCATCCCCAAACACCGAGCGTGCTTCCCGTCTGGTCTGCGGGTGAATCGGACGGCGCTTCGGTGTCGCCCGGTACCTCGTATGATCCTGTAGACGATCTGCTCTCCCACGCGCGGCTTTCGGTTCTCCAGTTTAGCTGCCTCCTCCGGGATTGCAGCTGAACTGGAGCCGGAGGCGTTCGCGGTGCTCTCACAGCCGCAGCCTCGATCGCGGGAGGTGACTCCTCCCCCCCGAGTCGATGCTGTCACGGCTGGAGAATTGGTGGCTAGGCAGGCGCCGGGACAGGTTCCCCGCCATACCGCTAGTGCCTTTTTCTCCCCGAGAAGCACGAGGAGCTCACTAATTCTGGCAGGCTCCCTCTTCACCACTCTGGTCAATGCAGCAGATACGGGTTACTCTTCGATTCCCCGAGTGGGTAGGTTGTCGCGGTGCTTACCCCGACAGCGCTGCTGCTTGACGGTCTCCTTCAGGTGTTCCCGCCAAAGCTGGGAGGTTTCATCAGTCCTGATGATGAGAGCTTATTCAGCTGCAGGTCCTTACAGGTCCTCCGTGTCATGCACCAGGGTGGTGGTGACCAGCAGTCTCTCTGAGACTCGCTTTCAGCCGCTGATTGTCGCCTCGTGCTACAAGATCAGCCGTGCTGAACATCGGTCACGCGATGTCCACGCTTGTGGTCCAGGAACGCCATCTGTGGTTCGAGCAGGCTTCAATGCGTCCCGAGGACCGATTTTCGGCTTCCGTACGCGCCTGTCTCCCCGGATGGCCTCTTTGGCGTCGCCGTGGAGATTTTCGTCAAAGGTCTCCACGATCAGGAGGCAGGCGGAGGGTCTGGGTATAGTTCCACGCCAGAAGCTGCAGGCGTTGCTTCTGGACCGGAACCCTCTCCGCCTGTTCGCTGCCAAAGAGTACGTCTCCTGCCTTGGTTTACTCCTTTGACCTCTGGTCCAGGGAAAACCCCTGCATGCGGAAGACGGAGCCAACCTCTGAGGTTTTCGAAAGCAGACGAGGGTTTCTAGTGAAGGTCCCCTGAGGTTGGCGACTCGGGAGGAAACGAGCTCTTCTTTGGGTCTGGTCATCGACCCAGCTCCCCCAGGGGGGGGGGAGTCCTCCTCGCTGCCGTCCTCCGGGACGGCGGCACCCATTGTGTCAAAGATAGAACTCACTTCCTCCCGAGAATAGCGGTCTCGCATGCCCGACGGTCTGGGGTTCCTCTTCCTCGGTCTCCGGCGAAGATCCCGACATGGGCCCGAGCCCCGCTGGCCATGGCAGAGAGCGCGGGGGCACACCACCCCTGCCCTCATCTGACCATCTCCCAGGGTCCTTCCCTGGTGATTCCGCCCACAAGTCCGCCTCCGGGCGGCCCCGCCATAGGGACCATCGGCACGTCCCGACCACGACCCCTGTCAGCTTACCTGGGAGCCTGGCGGAAGCTTCCCGGAGTCTCACAGTGGGAGGTCCGGACAATCCGGCAGGGCTACACGATTCTCAATTCGTGTCCGCCCCCAGGTTTCGAGGTGTGCTTCACCTGTTCCCCGAACAGGCGCCTCATTCCTGCGAGAGGAGATCGACGCCCTTTTAACAAAAGGTGCGGTCGAGCCGGTACCCCCAGCCGATATGGAGCGAGGGTTTTACAGCCCATACTTCCTGGTCCCCAAGAAAGCAGGCGGGCTGCGACCAATCTTGGCTTTGCGGCGTCTAAACCGGCACCTGGCCAAGTACCGGTTCAAGATGCTGACGGTCCGCTGCATTCTACCATGCATCCGTCCTGGAGATTGGTTCGCAACAATCGACCTGAAGGACGCGTACTTCCAGGTAGAAGTGGTTCCAAGGCACAGACCCTTTCTAAGGTTCTGTTTCCAGGGCCATGCTTACCAGTACAAGGTCCTACCCTTCGGTCTTGCCCTATCCCCTCGCACCTTTACGAAGGTTGTCAGGGCCGCGCTAGCCCCGCTCCGCCGGGCAGGCATTCGGATCCTGGATTACCTCGACGACTGGCTTCTCATAGCCTCGTCCAGAGACCAGTTGATCCGACACCAGGGCAAGGTGCTTTCGCACTTAAACCGTTTGGGTCTGAAGGTCAACTGGGAAAAGAGCCACCTCACCCCCGTGAGAGTCATCTCTTTTCTCGGGATGGAGCTGAACTCCGAGAGCATGCTGGCGCGATTATCGGTAGAACGCACCAGGGCCTTGCTGACCGCACTCTGCGCGGTGTCCTCTCGACCAGTGGTCAGACTGAAGTTAATTCAGAGGCTCCTGGGGCATTTGTCAGCCGCAGCCCCAGTCATTCGACTCAGGCTCCTGCGTATGCGACCACTGCAGCAATGGCTTCTCTCGCGAGTTCCGAGTTGGGCATGGCGTCAGGGAGCGCTACGTCTGCCCACGGCAGACATGCTCCCTTACCTGAAAGTCTGGAAGACGGAGTGCTTCTGAGGTCTGGGGTGCCTCTTTCGAGCCACCCCAACCGTGTGGTGGTCACCACCGATGCCTCCAAGACTGGTTGGGGCGCAAGGTGCGGTTCCCACCGAGAGTCCGGTGCCTGGACCGGAAGACACTCTTGCTGGCACATAAACCGTCTCGAGCTGGTTGCAGTCATTTTAGCGCTACGGCGCTTCTGCCCGCTCCTCCGGGGGCGGCACGTGCTGGTCAGGACCGACAGCACTGCGGTAGTAGCGTACATCAGCCACCAGGGCGGTGTACCCTCCCGCTTCCTGCACTACCTCGCCCAACAGCTGCTCCTCTGGAGTTAGAGCGACTTCCGTCGCTCGAGCCTTCATATCCCTGCGGAGTGTAACAGGATCGCGGTTCCGCCGTCCAGATTCCACCCCTCGACAGGAGATTGGCGACTCCATCCTCGGGCTGTTTAGCAGATTGGGACATCTTCGGCGAGGCCCAGGTACCTGCTGCCTCCCGTGTGAATACCCATTGCGGGCTCCTATTCCTGTCCCTGGCTCCTCTCGGGACAGATGCGCCGGCTCACTGCTGGCCCGGGAACAAACGCTTATGTGCGTTTTCCCCAGTGAAGCCTCCTAGCACAACCTCTGTGCATGGTTAAGGGGGACGAGCGCGGGCTACTTTTTCGCCCTCTTCTGGCCGAACAGAGTATGGTCTCCAGACCTCTCTGCGCTCGTGACAGCCCCCCCTTGGCCGATTCCCCTGAGTCCAGATCTGACTCAAGGGGGGGGGATACAGGCACCCGCGGCCAGACCTCTGGGCCCTACTTGTATGGCATATCTGTCCGTGGTGGACCCCGAGCCTCTACCACCCCTCGCGGTGACTACCTATACCATGCGTTAGCCCCCTCCACTGAGTGTGCTGCGCTGGCAAGTGGGGTCGGTTCGTCGAATGGTGCTCTTCCCGCCAGGAAGACCCCGGGACATGCCCCATCTGAGTCGTGTTGACCTTCTCCAGGAGAGGTTTGATCGGGGGCTGTCCCCATCGTCCCTCTAGGTCTACGCCGCCGCTATTTCTCCTTCCACCTCCGGGTTGAAGGGAAATCACTGGGCAGCCACGCACTATGGTGAGATTTCTCAAGGGGGCTAGGCGCCTCCGGCCTCCTAGACCACCCTCCATTTCTCTTGGGACCTCTCCGTCGCCCTTCGGGGCTGCGGAAGTCACCTTTTGAGCCCTGGCATTTGGCAGAGCAGCGTGTCCTCTCACGGGAGACCGCACTCCTGCTTGCTTTGGCCTCAATTAAGAGGTTGGGAGATCTCCAGGCACTGTCCGCCGCCGAATCCTGCCTGGAATTCGGCCCTGGTGATTCTCTGGTTACCATCAGACCCAGGCCCAGATTCATCCCCAAGGTCCCATCCGTCCCCTTCCGGGACCAGGTGGTGACCCTGCAAGCCCTGCCCCGGGGGGAGGCAGAACCAGCCCAGGGTTCGTTATGTCCTGTGCGAGCTCTCCGGATCTACTTGGACAGAACCCGGGAGCTTCGTCGCTCCCAGCAGCTCTTCATATGTTTCGGAGGCCAGCGTAAGGGTTCCGCTGTCTCCAAGCAAAGGCTTGCCCACTGGCTAGTGCGGCTATCCGCCTAGCTTATGAGGCGTGTGAGGTTCCCTGCCCTCTCCATCTGAGGGCCCACTCCACTCGCGGCATCGCTGCCTCGTAGGCGTTGGCTAGAAGGGCCTCACTCGCCGACATTTGTAGAGCTGCGGGCTGGTCTACACCTAACACGTTCATCAGGTTGTCAACCTTGATGTAGGCTCTGTTCCCTCTGCGGTCCTGAGTGGTGGCAGTCACCCTTAGGGGACGGAGCAGGTGTAAGCTTGCAGTACTCTCCTCGTCATCGGGAGAAGTACACCTTTCTAAGAGCTCCCCCTTTGGGTGGCTCTCCCATCCTCCCCCCTTCGGCATCTGACTGAGCGGAGCAGTCAGCGCTGCCAGGTTCCGTGTGGTGGCTTTGCTCCGGCCTGGTCCCCGCAGAACTAGGGTACAGATCTGGGAGTCCCTCTCTGGCACTCCCTTTCTATGTTCTTATACAGCTCCCCCTTCAGTTGGCTAGTATGAACCCGTTCCGTTACTCCCCTTGCTTTGGCGCGTAACGATGACTTCCGTCTCTGCCTCCTCTCTCTTGCAGAACGATGACCCGCTGGTAGCCCTTCGGGCCTCGACGCGATCTCCGCCACTCCTCCCTGCGGGTCGAGGGGTGCCTCCTTCTGGTCGTCAGCATCAACCAAGTACAGCAGATGCTCTCAGTGTTGGACGACTTCCCCGTCAATGAGTATTCCGGGCAGGGGCAGAAGGAGTTCTCATTCAGGTACTAATGGCCTCTTACTAACCCCCCTCTTGGGTTTAGTGCCGACCTGTCTGGATGGACTTCGGGCATGGCCCTTTACAGAGGCTCCCATTCAGTCGGTCTAATCCCGACTAACGTCTCCGGGACCGACTGAAAGGGAACGTCTAGGTTACTTGCGTAACCCCACGTTCCCTGAATAGGGAACGGAGACGTTACCCTTAGCCATGCCCTGGAAGTCATGGATCTGAGGTAAGCTGGGAGGTAAGTGGGTCCAGCTCCTCGGAAAATTCCATACTGAGGCTTAGGCACGCCCGGCTTTATACCCGGCTGATTGCTAATCAATCACCTTCGCCTGCAAATTAATTTGCCCGTTAATATGTTCGTCAGTCGCTCTCACGGTGATTCGCTCCCATTCAGTCGGTCTAATCCCGACTAACGTCTCCGTTCCCTATTCAGGGAACGTGGGGTTACGCAAGTAACCTAGACGTTTTGTTATCTCCAGGGAGTGAACACTTGGTACACTCTGGATGGAAGCAGCAAATTTATGTAGGTATTTTTTTTTTCCTGTGGACAAGGTTGTATTAATTACATCAGGGCAGGATGGTGTTAAAGGAAAGGGAGGAGTGGATGTAAGTGAGGGGGAAATATTCAGGAGTGGGAGGAATACCTTCCTGAATATTCACATCCTTTGCTATGAAAGCTCTAAATTGAGGTCAGGTACATTCTGTTTCCACTGATCATTCTTTCAGCAGCTTATGTGCAGTTTGCCATGGTGAAGTGCTAGGAGTCCTTTCCGGATTCTAGCTGTGTATTATTCCATTTTAATGAAATTGACAAAGAATTTTTTGTGTTTTTTTTTTTTTTACCTTGACAATGTGCATTGAAAATGTATAATTTTAAATAGACATAAATGATTAATGCCAGACACAGATAGTTATATTTTGGATATACAATATATTTTCAATTTAAAAATTGTTTTAGAGATGATACTTTGTGGAACATGTTTCGCTGTATGCTAGGATGTTGAATGTGACCTCAGCAGTACATTTACACCCTAATAAAACTAGAAATTAAGATTTGTAAACCCCACTTTTGATGCTGCTGCAAGGTCTTATAAAGAAAAATAAACAGTCTTTGTGAGAAACAAAACACAATTCACATAATTGTCCTTAAGCAATTGGCCGCGTGCATCATTGGACATCTATTTAAATCTGATTCCAACAATATTACAACGGAAATTAAGTTGTTTTTTAAGGCTCATTTAACTTTGTTTTTTAAAACAAATGAGAGATTAATGCACACATTTCTCCTGTTGTATAGTAGAAGCTTGCTACAGCTCTGTTGAATTGAAATTCCTTTTAATCTCATGCCTTTTACAGAATGACCAGGGTGGTCAGCGGATGCTGGTAAACAGATGGAGCTCTTTCCTGAAGACACGTTTGATCTGCTCTGTGGCAGGACCCAACGGCATCGACACACACTTTGATGAGCTCGGTAGGGAGCATTACACTTTACCTCATGTGTCTTCTCTGAGGTTTGCTCTAACCTCACAAACACTACCTCACCATTGAAGCGCTGACTGCGCTTCTGGAAGATATGAGATGGAGCATAATTTGTTTTCTCCGCTTTAGATTTTGTAGCTTTTGTGGCATCCCCAAGTAGAAAAAATGGATTTTTGAGCATATGGATATCATGCTTAGTTTTTTTTCTGCATAGAAATATTTATTTCTGAACATATAGAGTACTGTGCAACAGTCTTTGAGTGAAAAAAATGCTGCAAACAAAGAATACTTAGAAAAATAGAAGTAACACAACAAAAGAGAAATCTAAATCAAACCAAAATGACCATCTTTTAAGCTTCAAGGTACATTTGCATACAGTTTTTGAAACTGCATTTCTAGAAATGCAGCCCTAATTGTTGAACGAACATCCAGCCCTTCGACAAACAAATATTCTGCTGCAGCAAGATATTTCTAAATTTTACTCATCAGTCCAAAGCATCTGCTTCCATTTTTCTTCATTACAGTTCTTGCATACTTCAGTTACTTGGAGCTGTGACTTTCTGACTGTAACTCTTTCATGAATGTTGAGTAAGACATCTACAGACAGTAGATGGGTGTATCTGGTTCCCACTGGCTTCTAACATTTCTGAGCTGTGTCTATAATCCTCAACTTGCTCCTTTCTTTGGGCTTCTTTGAAAGAATTTCAACAGGACAGTTTGAAACCCGGGTCTACTTTGAAATCTTTGACTGGAAGAGACCTTGTTGGTGCATTGTAACTACATTGTGCCTTGTTGTCGTACTTTGCTGTCTTTCTCAGCCTCATTAGCCATTATTAGGTCTCGTTTAGTATAGTTAGTATGGTATAGTATGCCTGACTATAATAAGAATTGATGCTGGTTTTAAGACAAAAGGTAGTAACACCAAATGTTGATTTGATTTTGTTCCCTCACTTTGCATTTTGTAAATTAGAGAGTGCAAATACGTCCAGGCATGCACAAAATAGATTTAAGATGGTTTGCAACTGTTGATGTTTCTTCTGGTGTATCTGGAAAGCACTGATGGATGATTCATGATGGGCTGCTTGACCAAAATAGCCACATTAGAATGGAACGAAAATAAAACTGCTGTTGTAGCTTCAGTGCTGATGCTTTTCTTCCAGCACAATGATTTTATTCATTAGACGCCTCAAGGCAAAACTGCTGATGAATTCAACTTTTCCATTTTGGTTCACCACACTAGGTATCTAACAATCCATGATTCCATCCACCCATCTGCATGAATTTGCAATAGATCTCTGAGTCTTCTCTCTTGATAAATCTAGATTTACTTTCAGTCAGACGTTCACATTTTTGTAAATTATCTTTTTAATGGCGTTTTGGCTTTCAGATAAAAGCGGTAGGCAGTTCCAGAGAAACCCTTACAATCAATACACGCTTGTCCTCTCATCCCATCCCATCCCACTATTGTAAGTCTCGTCTTGACCCTCCTCATCTAAAACCTTCTACAAGCTATTTCAACTGCAATCCCACCAGCACTCTCTCACCACTGGGAACAGGATTGAACAGGATTTCCACTGGGTCTTAAAAAGTGCACACTTACAAAATCATTTTTAGGCCTTAAAATGTCTGAAATTCACAGGTTTTTTTTCTCTAATTTAAATTCTGGTTTTATTGTTGCTTGGTTGATGTGTAGCATTGAGATCAACATGCTTCAGCCAATCTGCTTTCTGTCATTTCGTATGTATCAACTATGGGGTAGTGCAGGTACATTGGGTTGAAAATATTAGGGCTTGACTGATGTCAATTGCTAGCAATGTATTTGCAAAATACTTTTTTTTATGGGCCAACATGGTGGCACAGTGGATAACACAGTTAGAAGTTTGCCGGTTCGATCTTGACGAATCACTAGACGGTAATCAAGATTAAAGAATTTATGTTTATTGTGCTAAAAAAAGCAAGTTAACTGGGATTTTGTAAAAAGTACTATTTTAAAGTACTGTTCAAGTGCAATAAATATATACAACATGCAAAAAGGGCTGCAAGTGGTGTGATGGACTTTCTTTCCAAAAACCAGAAAGTCTGCAATTCGATTCTTGCCAGGTCCATTCTGCCGTTGTGGCCTTGAGCAAGACACTTCACCCATATTGCCCTGTATGGGTGAGTGTGACTGGTGGTAGCAGGAGGCCATAGGCTGGAAATGGCAGCCACGTTCTGTCACCACCAGTATGTGAATGTGGAGTGAAAGAATTATGCTCTGAAAATTGTAAAGCGTCTTGGTAGAGCACTATATAAATACATTTATTTTGGCCCACATTTTGTGATTCTACAATCAAATATCATATATACATAATGTCGCAGGAGAGGGATCACACAACAAGGTTGTAAACAGAAATATCCCCAGAGGGTGGATTTATTGAACAAATACGTGATTATAGGGTGCTCAAGTGCAGTGCAGTCTTCTATGTGCTCGGTGCTCGTGTCTTCTCTTCTTGTGCGTGCCGGTGAGTTCTCCCAGTGGTGCTCGTGAAGATGGTGTCCTGGGAGGATCGGGCTTCTGAGCGGGGCCGTTCCGTGGGCTCACGAGCTGTCTGTTTGGGGAAGAGAGAGAGAGAGACGTTAGCTGCTGCATTCGCTCGAGATCACGCTTGTTGTGCCAGCTTTCTCTCTCCCTCTTATGCTGCCGCGCTGATGAGGCGCGGCTGTTCCCGATCCTCCTATGATGACGGGCGTCAGGTGTTTTCCTTTTATGCCAGGACCGTGCTGATTGGAATGGACCTCCGTCACACTCCCCCCCCCAAGCGTTGTCCTGGTGGGTCCTGAAACGCATCATAGATGAATTGGGAATTAAGGGTGGGTGGGGAGTGACCCCCGACAAACCTGCATAGCCGGCCCAGATCCGGGATAGGCCATCGGTGTTGGCGTTGTCGGCCCCGGCCCGATGACGGACTTCAAAATGGAAGTCCTGGAGCGCGAGGAACCAGCGGGTCACCCGAGCGTTGGTGTCTTTCGCTCTTGCCATCCATTGAAGTGGGGCGTGGTCCGTCAGGAGGGTGAACCGCCGGCCCAGGAGATAGTATTTCAGCTCCAGGACTGCCCACTTGACGGCCAGGGCCTCCTCCTCGACGGCCGCATACCGGGTCTCGGCCGGGTTCAGCTTCCTGCTGATGAAGATCACAGGGTGTTCCTCACCTTCCTGCACTTGGGACAGGACGGCTCCCAACCCTATGTCGGAGGCGTCAGTCTGTAGCAGGAAGGGGTAGTTAAAGTCAGGCGCTCGGAGTACCGGTTCCGTCGTGAGCGCCTGCTTTATGCTCCGGAACGTCCCCTCCAGTTCCGGAGTCCACACAATCTTCTCCGGCTGCCCCTTCCTGGTCAGGTTTGTCAGGGGGGCAGCGATAGAGGAGAAGTTGGGGATAAAGCATCTATAATACCCCGCCAACCCCAGGAAGGCTCGTACCTGGGTCTTTGTGGTGGGGCGAGGTGCCTCTTGGATGGCCTGGACCTTCTTATCCTGGGGGCGGATCATGCCACGCCCCACACGGAATCCCAGGTACGACGCATCGGCTTTGGCAAGGTGACATTTGCGGGGGTTGACGGTTAGCCCGGCTCTCCGGAGCTCCGTGAGCACCCTCCGCAGACGGTCCAGGTGGTCGTCCCATGCCTCCGAGTGAATGACCACATCATCCAGATAGGCTGCGGCGTAGGGCTTGTGTGGCCGGAGCAGGATGTCCATCATCCTCTGGAATGTGGGCGGGGCTCCGTGAAGGCCAAACGGGAGACGACGGTACTGCCAGTGGCCAGATGGTGTGGAGAAGGCGGTCTTGGGCCAGTCTTCTGCGGCCACTGGCACCTGCCAGTAGCCCTTAGTGAGGTCGAGGGTCGATATGTAGCGGGCCCGTCCTAGGCGATCCAGGAGCTCATCCACCCGGGGCATGGGGTAGCTATCGAACTCCGAGACTTCGTTTAGCCGTCGGAAGTTGTTGCAAAAGCGGAGGGTGCCGTCGGGTTTAGGAACCATCACGATGGGTCTGGACCACGGGCTCCGGGATGGCTCTATTATCCCCAACTTAAGCATTTGTTGGATTTCCTCCTCTATAGCTTGCCGACGGGCTTCCGGTACTCTGTAGGGCCGCTGCCGGACAATAACTCCTGGTTGGATCCTGATGTGGTGTTCGACCACGTTGGTCTGCCCTGGTTGATCGGAGAACACATCCTGGAACTGACTGACCAGGTGCTGCAGCTCCTTCTTCTGGGCAGCCGAGAGGTCTTCTCTGGAGTCCACCACCACCGGGGAACAGGAGGCGAGTGCGGCTAGTTGGTCTCTGGTCCCCACCCACTTCTTCAGGAGGTTGATGTGGTAAAGTTTCTCCGGCTGTCTTCTCCCGGGCTGTCGGACTTTATAGTTGACCTCACCGACTTTGGCTGTGATGGTGTATGGCCCCTGCCACTTGGCCAGAAACTTGCAGGCTGAGGTGGGGACCAGGACCATCACTCTATCTCCCGGCTGGAACTCCCGGGGTTGGGCTGCCCTGTTGAAGTGCCATTGTTGGGCTTGCTGCGCCTGGACCAGATGTTCCCGGACTAACGGCATGACCCGCTCGATGTTTTGACGCATCTGGGTCACGTGCTCGACCACAGAGCGGAGCGCTACCGGCTGCTGCTCCCACGCATCTCGGGCGACATCCAGGAGCCCCCTAGGCTGACGGCCGAACAGCAGCTCGAAGGGCGTGAATCCTGTGGAGGCTTGGGGTACCTCTCGGATCCCGAAGAGGACATAGGGGATCATCCGATCCCAGTCACGCCTGTCTTCAGCAGCCACCTTCTTTAACATCGTCTTCAGGGTCTGGTTAAATCTCTCGACTAGGCCGTCAGTCTGGGGGTGGTAGACGGACGTGCGGAGCTGTTCGACCTTTAGCAGCCGGCAGAGGTCAGCCATCAGCCGGGACATAAAGGGGGTTCCCTGGTCAGTCAGGATCTGGCTGGGGATGCCCACCCGGCTAAACAGCAAGAACAGCTCGTGGGCGATGTTTTTAGCGTTGGCTTTGTGTAGGGGCACGGCTTCCGGGTACCGGGTGGCGTAGTCCATGATGACCAGGATGTGTTCATGGCCTCGGGCAGACTTCGGCAACGGCCCCACTAAGTCCATCCCAATCTGCTCAAAGGGCACCCCGATGATGGGGAGTGGAATCAGCGGACTGGGGCGAGGCATACGTGGCGATGTCTGTTGGCAAATGGGGCATGCCCGGCAGAAAGCCTTTACCTCGCCATCTATCCCCGGCCAATGGAAGCGGTCCCGGATCTGCTGCGCCGTGTTTGCCGCTCCCAGGTGCCCGGCCATTGGATGGGCGTGTGCGAGCTCCAAAACCGTCTCCGTCTTCGACCGGGGGACGATGAGTAGCTCCTTTACCTCCCCCCTTCGCTCTGCGACGCAGTAGAGCAGACCCTCCTTTACAATGAAGTACGGGAGAGTATGGGGCCCGGGTTGGAGTTCCTGTCCTTCAGCCACACGCACCTGTGCCCAACAGTGCTTCAGCCGGTCGTCTTCGTGCTGCTCGCGGCTGAAGGACCCCCCTCGCGTAACCCGCTGGAATACATCATAGAAAAGGTTAGCAGAGGGGGGGCGGACTCACCATCTCTCCCGCTATCCGACGTTAGGGTTACAGCCTGGGTGGATGAAGCCTTCTCCTGCGACGGGGTTGGGCAGCTCCTTCCAGGGCTGACGGGTCGGCTGGTTGCGGCGGTGAGCAGGCCTGCGAACCCGGGGAAATTCCTGCCGAGAAGCACTGGCACAGGTAAGTTCTTTACTAAACCCACCTCGACCATCCAGGTTTCTCCTCTGGCCTGGAGCTGGACTTGGCGGGCCTTCACTTCCCTGGTTTCTCCATGTACGCAGGTGAGGGGAAGCACGGCGTGGGTTTCGGGTCGAGGTGGGAGGAGCTGGCTCCTCAGCAGGCTCACTGAACTCCCCGAGTCCAGCAATGCGTTGTAGCGGCGTCCATTGATCCTCACCGCCACACCCGGGGCTCCTTTGGGCAGCCGATGGTGGAGGCCACAACCCGCCAGCCATTTCTTCCTGGGTGGCGATGGTGGTTCCGTGGGCATCGGTTCATCCTGGGGGGAAGGAGCCGCCGGCCTGCTCTCTGGTCGCAAGGTGCCCTCTGGCGGACGCGGGTCCTGGACCACCCTCCGGGGGTACGGTGGCGCACGCTCTCCGAGGTCGCCGGGGTGGGCCACCTCCGCCAGCTCAATGGCCTCCACGGCCTCCCATAATGTGGCTGGGTTGCGCATACGGACGGCCTGCTTCTGCGCACGAGGGAGGGCCCTTAACAGCTTGTCCAGCACTACACGTTCCACGACCTGGCTGGCGGAGGGGCTTCCTTCGAGCAGCCAGAGTCGGGCGAGACGGGACAGGTCAGCTGCTTGGGCGCGAGCTGGCCGGCGAGGGCGATATTCCCGCGGAGATAGGTGATAAGCCCAGCCGAGCGAGGATCTCTCTCTTGAGTTCTTTATAATTTTCACGTATGTTTGGTTCCAACGAAAAGTAAGCACGTTGCGCCTCACCGGTCAGTATGCCTCACCGGTCAGAATGGGCACGGGCGCCAGCGCCCGTGCCCATTCATCTCGTGGCCATCCTTCCGTCACTGCGGTGGATTCAAAGATTTGCAGGTAAGACTCGACGTCGTCATGGGGGGGGGTGAGCTTTTGTAGAAGCCGCGCAGCCTGTGCTCTTGCGTCGAGCAGTGGGATTTGCTGGGCGCTGGCGCCCCGGAGATCGCTGACCCTCCTGTCCGTCTCGCTCTGCTGCTTTGCCAGGAATTCCACAATCTGCTGCTGTCTTATGCTGACTTCGGCAAGGTGTTTGACCAGGTCTTCCATGTTGGGAGAGCGTCGCGCACCGTACTCAACTTGAATCCAGAAAAAAATAAAAAAGAAAACAGTGTCAGAAAATCCGGGGTGTAAAACGCTTGAGTGTGATCCCCCCTGGGTGTTATACCCGCATTCTCCACCAGTTGTCGCAGGAGAGGGATCACACAACAAGGTTGTAAACAGAAATATCCCCAGAGGGTGGATTTATTGAACAAATACGTGATTATAGGGTGCTCAAGTGCAGTGCAGTCTTCTATGTGCTCGGTGCTCGTGTCTTCTCTTCTTGTGCGTGCCGGTGAGTTCTCCCAGTGGTGCTCGTGAAGATGGTGTCCTAGGAGGATCGGGCTTCTGAGCGGGGCCGTTCCGTGGGCTCACGAGCTGTCTGTTTGGGGAAGAGAGAGAGAGAGACGTTAGCTGCTGCATTCGCTCGAGATCACGCTTGTTGTGCCAGCTTTCTCTCTCCCTCTTATGCTGCCGCGCTGATGAGGCGCGGCTGTTCCCGATCCTCCTATGATGACGGGCGTCAGGTGTTTTCCTTTTATGCCAGGACCGCGCTGATTGGAATGGACCGTGTCTGGTTTATGTTTGCATCTGAGTTGGGTGAGGTGTTCAAGACTCTCTGGGGTTACTCAAAGTTTAGTTCTTGGTTCTCTTCTCTTCTTTTCTCTTCTTTTCTCTTCTTTTCTCTTCTCTCCTCTCCTCTCCTCTTCTCTTGACATGGAGACCCATCAGTTGCAGCTCAACCTGCATAGACTGAGCTCCTTGATGTTCTAGCCAATCCCACTTCACAATTCAGATGTAGTCCTCACCTATGGGCCTCAGTCAGGAAATATTGATTGATTTTTATACTACCCTATATTTATATATTTATATTTATACTAACCATGCAGAAGTCTCTGCATGCACCAGGCGTTTGCCAATCACACCAGCTGTTTTGAATTAAGTAGGTGTTAGGTTCTTGTCCCAGTTACTTTTATTTTGTTATTTCCCTAGTCTTTTATTTTGCAAACTCTTCTGTTCCTGCCCCTTCCTGCCTGCTCTTCCTCTTTGTCTGTGTCTCCACCCTCTTGTACCTTTTATTCTGGCCCCTTCTCCTGTGTGTCTTCATTCTGTGTCATTGTTAATTGCCCTCATGTGCCCCACCTGCTCCTCATGTCTGGTTTGTCATTCCCTCATTTGCTTTCTGCCTATTTTAGCCCCTTGCTCCCTGTTCCATGTGCGGGTTCATTATCTAACATTTAATATTATCCCTCGTACTCATGTCTGGTAAGCTCTGTGCTTCAGAATTATTTCTGTTCAGTTAGTAGTTTTATTTTGTATTATCCCCCAGCAGCCTGCTGGTTTGCAATTGTTGATTGCCTTTTTGTGTTAACGTTTTTCCCTGTTTTGTTTTTGAATTAGTTTAATTCTTCTAAGTTTAGTTTATGTAAGGTTTTGCCCTACCACGGGTGTTTGTGTTTATTTGTTACATTTATTTATTAAACGAGTGTTGACTCCATCTTGTGTGTGTGTGTGCATTTGAGTTTGTTTAACCCTTCCCTTACCATCTCTTGGAGGGTTGCCCCTAACAGTAGGAACGACGCAAACCAGCTATTGTTGTTTCATTTAAATATATAATGTCTAGGTTTAAAAAAGGTTATTATCTTTGATATTTGTTTGGTTTGAAATTAACATTTTTTATACATTTTAAGGTAATAAAATAAGGTAATTCAAATTAAAATGTAATTAAATGTGCAATCGTCTTTCAGTTTCAATTTACAGACCCAAATCAATGCCATCTATTGGTGAAAAGATGGGATAACTCCTGGAAGTAAAAGACCTGTGAACAGTATATCACGTTTATGAAAATTTTGTCTTTTTCTTTGATACAATTTTCACATTATATTGCCTTTGTCTTTGCTTTTTTGGGCATGTGTGTATTTTTATTTAGATTTTTGTTATAAGACACTAAACTGTCCAGCAAAAAAAAAAAAAAAATTGAATTGAATTGTACAATTTTAAGGTTTGTAACGAAAGGGTTAATGTATTAAAAAAAAATGCTGGGGTTGGGCAAAAAAAAAAACACAAAAAAAACTATCAAGCATTGCCAATAAATAAATAAATAAATAAATAAATAAATAGATAAATAAATAATGTATTAGGACAAATTTTTAAGTTGTAAGGAATAAACTTCTCTTAACAGATTTATCCAACTTCCAGTTCAAGCTGTAGTTATATCTAAACGAGTTACAGCAAATTTTCTTCTCAATAGAATTCCTTTCTGTGCAGAGAGACCTAAACAAATGATCAATACCTCTGACAGGTTTTCATGGTCAACTGCAGCCGATGTCACTGCTCTCTTCATCTTCCTCCACTGGCTCCCCACCGCTGCTCTATCTTCACCACAACTCTTACAATCCATCAGCAGATTTTGTTAAGCATATGTAGCAGACATCAGACAGTTGATGTAGATTCCTCCATAAAGCACCACACAAGCCAGGTCCTCCAACTATTTATTGCTCTTTTAACAAGGAAAATATAAGAGCAGGGGTAGATTATCACATGTCTCCCTTGCCCAAACATGCACCATGCGGTCTCCACATGCATGCGCATTAACAGGGACGTTGCACGCCAATGTCACTCACTCACCCAACTCACTTCCCGGAAACAACAACTATTTACATTATATAAAAATAAATTTAAAATAACTGCGTCAAAAATAAACAAGTTTTGGGAAGTTATTTCAACTATTATACAAAACAAAAGAACTTAATCGGCTACACATATGAACATCATCAAGTGGCAGCATTTTATTAGAAAAATGTCATTCGCTCTACACGCCATTAATACATTTTCCTGTACTGTCGCCTATATCTATTTTATCTGTGTCTGTTTCAGAGGACGTGTTTGTGCTGCGAAGGAAAGATGAAAAACATCCAGAGATCTTTGGCTTGTTCAGCACCACCAGGTGTGTGTGATGTCATGTGCCACGTTGGAGAGGAATACACTTTTAAAGTCCACTGTTTGGATCATGCCAACAGCATCACTATCATAATAAAGACCTAGTAGTCACATATGTATCACTCTTATTTCCCTCAGTGCTGTGTTCAAAGGCTATGCAGTTTGCATGTATAGCATGGAAGAAATTCGAGCAGCTTTTAATGGACCCTTTGCCCATCGGGAACGGAGTGATCACCACTGGAAAATTTACGATGGCAAGGTCCCATTTCCTCGACCTGGATCAGTGAGTCACATTTCTTCATGCATTTAATTTTTTATTAGATTTTATTTTCCATTTTCATTGATACAGTGGATCACATGGATGTTTCATTCGGATATCTAATCGAGAAAGTCTCATTTCACAATTTAAAACGCAATTCATTTTTGATTGTTTAATTTGATCAGGGTGCTGTGGGTAGCACTGTGGCCTTCCAGTTAGAAGGTTGCTGGTTCAAGGCTCGCTGGTGATCTCCCTTGAAGGAGCTTGCATGTTCTCTCAGTGTTTGCGTCGGTTTCTTCCGGGTACTCCGGTTTCCAAAATTGCATCAGATTAACTGAATAATCTAAATTTCCCTTAGGTGTGAATGTGTGTGTGTTGCCCTGCAATGGACTGGTGACCTGTCCAGGGTGTACCCCCATCTCTGTAAATAGGCATCAGCGGACCCCCGTGACCTCAAAAGGGAATAAGCGAATTGGAAAATGAATGAGTGAATGAATGAATAATTTGATCAACTACCAACATTACCTTTTATAATCCGTCACTCATTACATGGTTTAGCTGCACCTGTTTGAATTTAAAACCTGTTAGATCAAACCTTTCCACCATGGGAAAGACCAAAATGCTGTTTATGGACACCAGGGACAAAACTGTAGATTTGCAATAGCTTTGAACCTGCAACAGATTATTAGACAAACAGGTGTTGAAAAGACAAATGTCCAAATTTTTTTGTAAAAGACAGTTGGCGCTGTTTTTTTTTCGGATGTCTATAATTGCTTCTGTGGAGCTGTCCTGCAAAGGAGGACGGCCAATATCGCATGAGGGTTGATTGAATGAGGCCATGTCTCATGAGACTTTTGGCAACAACCTTCTTCTAATTGAAACAGCATTAAATTTGGGTCGTGGAGAATGCTCCCAAACACACAGCAAGCGCAACTAAAGAGTCGAGAAACATTTCAAGGCCCTGGAATTCCATAGCAGTAGGAATCTACATACCTAAATCTAAGGAGGAGTGAGCCAAACATGGCTAAGGAACATCTGCAAACTATTGTAAACGCAAATACTTATTTCATCCAATGGAATGCATTATTGAAAACTATATATTGTAAATTTTTGGATTGGTATGGAATTTTTTATATGAGAAATTATAAAAAAAAACAGCTTCCTTACGTTACATTATAGATTTTGGTATTTCAAAATTGTGTTAGATTCATACGGTTTCCACACTGATGGTCAGACTTGAGTGAATTTAGCTTTTTCTATCATGTTTGATACAAGACACAAGTCTATTTTCAGCATGACTGTGCACATCTCAGTTTTCTTCAAGCGTGTCATGCCAATTCTTCAACGTTAATGTCTGAAGCCAAGCTGTTATGATGCGACTGTGAAATTGAGGCATTTAAATATCCGTGGTGTGAATAATAATTATGTCAGATAAATGCTGATTAATGTCCTTCACCGGCTATATGTGCTTTGGTGATAAAAGAGTGAGATTGGATTGTAATAGTTGATAATGATCTGTAATTCATTCACCACTTTGCTCTGGTGAATTGTGTCTCATCTCAAATAGAAGGATCAGGGTTTTTCTTTGTTCACTTTTCAAAATCTGCCCTTTCTTTATTTTGCCTTAGCAGATATTCCTCTGAATAGCATATGAAAAATGTATGCATCTGCAAGCCGACCTTTTAAAATGCAATTTGGTGGATTTAATCAAGCTCCACTGAATTTCTGATTGCTCTCTTATCGTAATAGACATGAGAAACTCAATGAAAGACCTGAGGCGACTCGTGACTTGAATACTTTTTTAAGCACACAGAATAATAAAACCTTTTTGGATATAACAATACTTCATTTAGTTTAATCCAAACATTCACTACATCATGCGACATGTTAAAATGGATTTAGAATTACTCTTTAAATAAATGCATTGAAACGAAAGCAGAGTCTAGTCTGTAGATTTTGCTTTTAAATTATAAAAAAATCTCATAATAAAGAAAAGGCTTTCGTTAGTGTTTATGCACATTTGCATATTCTGGCTTTTGCACATGTCTGAAAAACATGAATCTAGTATTGGTTTTCATTTTTAAACCCTTTGTTCAAAAGTAAATTTTATATAAACGTTAGGTTTGCTCAATGTTCACTTATTTTCAACCAAGAAAATTCAAAATCTAGTGTGAATCTTTTTTGAATGATTCATCTGAGTCTGTTCATACAAGAACATATTATAAATAAATGTGTGGAGTGAGTGATTCGCTAATGCCTTGTTCATTCATTCATTTTTCAACCCGCTTATTCCCTTTTGGGGTCACAGGGGTCTGCCAGCACCTATCTCCAGCACACACTGGGAAAGGATTTTTTTGAACAAAATGCTAAATGTACTTTTATTTTAGAAGTTTTGGGCACTGCTTGTGCAGCTCTCCCAATTTGTTGAACAAATCCTCTTAACAACCCCTAAATGTGACAGTTTATTAAACATTTAAGCCATAAAAGTTCAGGGCCTTTTAAAACGTTTTTAATACTTTAAAATTTGCTCTAATAAATTACTTTTAAAACAGTTTTTTTTTTTTGTGATAATGCTTGATATAGTTTTTTTAACAAATATTTTTTCGTTACATTACACAATAATTCAAACTTAAAATGTAATACATATACATTTCAAAAACAGAGAACAAACCGTTTTTATGTTTTATAACAAAAATCTAAATTGTTCGGGCAAAATTAAATGTGAAAAGTGTATTGAGAAAACAGGCAAACCTCTCCCAAACCATATACATATAACAAAAAAATGTCGCTTCATACCTACTTAATTCAAAATAGCTGGTGAGATCTAAGGCTCATCAGACACTTATGATGCAGAATTTTCATATAATTCAAACATTAAATGTTTCCCCAGTGTGCCAGTAAGATCAATGGTGGACAGTTCTCCAGTTCGCGGCAGTATCCTGATGACGTCTTACGCTTTGCTCGTTCCCATCCGCTGATGTTCCAGCCAGTACAGCCCGTTCATAGACGACCCATCCTACTGGACACTGAACCTGGACGCAAACTCACCCAGCTTGCCGTCGACCGCGTAGAAGCCCAGGATGGACACTATCATGTCCTTTTCATAGGCACAGGTACGGCTTACCTACAAGAAGAGCTAAACTACTTAAGGAATTTTGTACAACTTATTTTAAAATGAGATCAGAATAAATATGGCTTCCAAAAAAATCCAATAGTCATTTTAAAATAGATTAAAACAATTTTGCAACTTGATCGAGAGAACAACTCAGGGCTCTGATTGGCTAAGAAATCAACGCCTGGTGAAGGAAGTCAAGCAAACCTTACAGAGCAGAATCAGAGTCACCACCGCAAGGTAAATCATGATTGCTTAGTGCCAAAGAGAACCCAACTGAACAACTGCAGGTTAACGAAAACTGAAAGACACAGAAATCCAAAAGACTTTATGTATGTTGTACCAATCTCATTTGTTATTAAAGCATTTTCTGTGTGTTTTATTTAATTTATATGTTTTACATTCAACAACATAGCTAAACTGTGGTTGGGGTTGCAGCCACAAATTAGCCTATGGCTAGTGCTTTGTATCTAGAGAAACTATAATGTTTTGAGTAGGTGAAAAACTATATTCCAGATGTTGTTTTCCACTTCAAGTCTTTACAAGCTATAGCACTGATAAATAACTACATACATTCACTGCTTCAATCCAGAGGAGGAAACACCACACCAGGTGTTTTACTCCCATGGGGATAACAAAACTGTCCAACTCATCTACTCTCCCATGTAATGGCTTTTGACCAGGAAAGGACACAGTTAAAAAAAACTATAGCACTGATAAATGCACAGTATTTTTCTTTTTTTATTGATTTTTTTAACCTGTCCTCTCCTGCTTAAATTTCGCCACGTGAGAGGGTGGGTGCACAGAATATTTCAATAGCAAGCTATAGAGGAAGCTTGATCTCATGATCATTTTAGCAAATAAATAACATTTTGGATAAAAAAAATATATTGACTAAGAAGAATTTAAAATTCCATGTTAACTTAAAAATCTGACTGCAGTCATGAATGAATAAAGGGGTACATGCCTTACTCACCTACAATTGTACTTTGTTGTGTGAACTGTGTCCTTCTGAACTAATGTTCAAATCATGAGAATATAACACTTTTCACTGTTTATTCATATCAGGATTCACTGGTAGCTTTACATACCTTTAGAAGCAGATTCCAAAGTGATGGTTTTGGCTTTTGCTCTGAATAATCAAAGTGTTGAAGGTGGGGTTAGGTGTCATCATTGACAGTCAAATTCTGCCATTATACATCAGAATGGTTTACTTTAGAGGTGTTTTTTTAGCATTTTAAAAAGTAGTATTTTAAAAAAAAAAAACTTTTTTTTTTAAATAAAACCATTCTGTCCCATTGGTTCTTATATGCAAACAGATAAATAATTAAATGTTTGAATTAAGGGTTCCATTATATGAAAGGTCCACTATATGCTAGCCTGTTGGTAGTCTGTAATAATCACTTCTCAAAGCTTTTTTTCAAAGCTTTATTACCATTATTAACTTTGTAAACAGGTTTATCTTGATCAGTGATCAGTTCCACAGTTACACAAGTTACATGATCAAATGTATCAGTGTCATACATCTTGAGCTTCACAACATTTTCTTCTTGAAGTTAAGACTGGAGAAAGTAGACTCAAATTCATCTTTTGATAAAAGTAAACTTCTTTTAAAAGCAGAGATGTGTTAAAAGGTGAGCCTCATTTAAATGTAAAATAATACTGTGTATGTTAAATAATAATTTTAGATCTCCACTTTCTCCTTGACTCAGATAATTCTGTGGTATTAAAAATGATCACTATCTACAACAAAGAAGGCGACTCGATCGAAGAGGTTCTTTTGGAGGAGCTGCAGGTTTTTAAGGTAATCTGAATTCTTTTATACCTTTTATATTGTCTGTTTGGAACTAAAATTCTCTGAACATAATCCTTTTTTTATTTCTTTGGTTTAGGTCCCTGTTCCCATTACAGAGATCCTGATCTCCACTAAACGAGTATGTGTCTTGATTTATTCTTGTAAATGATTTAGCTCTTCAACTGAAGGTGGTGCTATTGAGTGAACTCCAGATGCTTTAGCAATTTCACATTCAGCATGTCATAGCTATAGCTTTTTTTGTGAATATGTGAGAGATACTGCTAATGAATGTTGTTTAGCACAGTTTGTGTGCTGAACACTGCATTTCTAGTGTATTTGCCTCACATGAAGCAACAGCAGCAATTTTTTCTAGGTGAACTTGCCAACCATTTTGGAACATAATTTACTGGAGGATTTTCCAAACGTCTTGTAAAATTGTAAATGTAGCTTTCATGTTAACAAAAAAAAATACATTTGTTAAAACAAAGCAAAATAATATGCCTACCTCTCCCAAAACTTATACGTTGTTTTAAGAACTAATTGTGCTTTTTTTTGTGCCAGAACACAAGCCATATCACAGGTCTTGTGCTTCCAGTGGTTATCCTTTCTTTTCACCACTTTATGGCACTGATTTGAGCTCTGTAAATAGAAACTGAAAGAAGATTTCAGAAGGGTATTTTAATTTGAACTGCTGTGCAAATTATGTGTCATTAATTCAATTTAAAACCAAAAATATCAAAACTAATAATAACCTTTTTGAAACCTACACATTAAATGTGAAATCAAAATTAAACAAAAGGTGGGTTGCATCATTCCTACTTAATTCAAAACAGCCAATGTGATTGGCACACGCACCGGTGCAAGCAGAGGCTTCTGAGAGTTAAGCAAATTTTTTGTAGTTATTAATAAAGAGAATGTTAGATTTCAGATATGATAACAGTTTTACAATGTATATCGGTATATGACACAGTCTATTTAAATAAATAAATAAATAAATAATAATATGTATAATATCAAAAGTTTTTTTCTACTTTTAAAGAAAGCCCATTCTACTTGGCAAAAAGAAGAATGTATATTGGGATCCTATTTTGGACACAGAATATATATATATATATATATATATATATATATATATATATATATATATATATATATATATATATATATATATATATATATATATATATATATATATATATATATATATATATATATATATAAATACATTATTTTTTTGTAAAATAGCACGGCTATTTGTTAATGTGACACAGTGCTCAGTGCTTTTTTATTTATTATCCGAGAATAACATCAGATTTGCAAATGGTCATACTTATCACATATACCACAGCTGCAAAATGGTTTATTTGTGTTTCCATAGCAACAGCTGTATGTGGGCTCAGAGCTGGGTGTTACACAGCTGCGTGTGCATCAGTGTGATCTCTATGGTTCAGCTTGTGCTGACTGCTGTCTGGCCAGGGACCCCTACTGCGCCTGGGATGGTCTCTCATGCTCTCGCTACTACCCCGCTGGACTCTACACAAAACGGTATCACAGATGTGTTAGAAAATGTTTACAAAGGACCCGACTTTCCAAAGATGCTTTACAGAATATAAAGTATCGATTCCCATAGAGAACATCAAAAGCAAGGTATTGAAGGAAACCTACCTGGAGATAAACATTGAAACTGTTTACAGGACTTAAGCATTTATTTAAAAAATGTCCTTAGACAAGCTCTTTTACTTAGCCACAGAACAGTGTGAGTGTGTGCAATGCATCTGAACAGTGTGAGATTCCCTGTAATCCTCGTCTCTCAGGCCTGTCAGCCATCTGACGGCATTCACCACTTTGAGCTTGTTAGCGATTGATGCTAGCACCTCTTGCCACGATAATTCCATCACAGACTCATTTTGTATGCACTAAACACTTGTCAGACGTTTCTCTCAGAATTCAAACAACCGTGGCAAATCTTATTACATTAATCTCAGGGTGAAGCAAGATATAGAGGCTCTTTTTTTTGGTCTTTTAGCATCAAATTTTTCTCTTTTATTCTTTAGGCGGTACAGACGTCAGGACGTTCGTCATGGAAACGCGGTCCAGCAGTGCAACGGGCTACAGCTCAGTGGTAGGTTTCCTCAGAACCCGATCAATATTAGAGTCTTAGCAGCTTAACAGGAGAAAACGTGATATGTGAAGGTTGAAGAGGTCAGAGAACAGTTAATGAGGGTCTCTTGATCTGCATGCAGAGTTTCTGCTTTGACTTAATAATCACAGGGAATAGAAATTGAGTTGAATGGTGAACATTCAGGATTTTTTACAATAAGGCGGCACAGTGGCACAGTGGGTAGCAATGTAGCCTTCCAGTTAGAAGGTTTTTTTTCAACCTTCCCGGAAGGAGTTTGCATGTTCTCCCCGTGCTTGCGTGGGTTTCCTCCAGGTACTCTGGTTTCCCCCACAGTCCCTAAAACACACAGTTAAATTTATTGAATAATCTAAATTCCACCTAGGTGTGATTGACCTTGAAAGGGGACAAACGAGAAAGAAGATATTGATGGATTATTTTTTTTTTTCTCGTTGTTTGTAATATTTTGAATTTGGGAGCTCTCAGGAAATTCAGTAAAAACATTTCAAGTTACCACTGAAATAAGCTTCTATTCAAGTCCTGTTTTTTTTGGGGGGGAACAAACTTGACATCAGCCAAATATTACTGCTCTGTGTTTATTTGCTTTTTTTAAGTCATATCTTTTATTGTCAGCAGACCATGTTAAAAAGACGAAAAAGTCAGGAAATATACTAGAAATTTCCTGCTGCTCTCCAAAATAAAAAATTTCCAAAGCATTGCAAACTTTCTATTAAGCAACTTTCTATCTTCATCCTTGGTTCATTCATGTTTAACATTTAACAGAAAAAAAATGTTTATAAACAGCAAATCAATAAATGACAAATAGAATTTTGAATATATTGCAAGCCTTGTTTTAAACCAACATAGTTGATGAGTTGCAAGCTTGGGACTTACGTATAACTAATTTACAAACTCTTTATTGTTGAATTTTTCACCAAAAACTACTTTATAATTAATGGAAGGAATTAATGCTATTTTAGTTCGTCGTAATAAATATTTGTTTTTACATTTTTTATTTACATATAACTCTTCATGTAGCATTAATATATATATATATATATATATATATATATATATATATATCCTTTTTACATCATGAGTCATGACAATTTTTTTTAATTGTGGTCAAATCACAAACTTTATTTGATAGTGTTGTTGTTCCAGGCTTTTAATGTGTGTTTTAATGTGTGTGTGTGTGTGTGTGTGTGTGTTGCAGGAGAACAAAGTGTGTCAGAAAAGGTGGTGTATGGTGTTGAAAATAACAGTACCCTTCTGGAGTGCAAAGCACGATCACTGCAGGCCACTGTAACCTGGTACATTCAACATGGCATCCACATGGAGGAGGTATAAAACACATATCTACAAGATAACAAATGACCTTCTGTTCATTTCATGCAGATTTCAATATACTAGTATTTGAACCAGTTTGTTTAAAACAGTTAATGCTGCATGGAGAAACTGTTGATTAATTTGTCCTAAAAGTCTCACACATGGAATAATGTCTTCACAGATGAACGAACACAGTGTAATTGATGTCTGTCATCATCTTGTTCTTGTAGTTGCAAAATTTTAGCTTCATTACTGCCCATAAACAGAGCAATTTGCTTAACACATTTTGAATAGTTTCATGCAGGAAGCTCGTCTTTCAACCTTTTCAGTAATGAAACTGAAAAGAACAGGCCGTGCTTTTGTGCACATTTTATCAAATAGAATGGGATGTTTTTCAGGAACTGTTATAATTGGCTGTGCATTAACTCTAGTTACCATCATTTTCACAATATAAGCCGCTATATTTTTCACACCTAATGACCCCTCCATCTTAAAGAACAATGTGGCTAATAATTTTATTTTTATTTTTTATTCAGGTAAAGCACAGAGGAAGACACAAGTTTGTGTTTTGAACAGTCTTTTAGTGCAGTAGCTACCTCAAAGAAACACATTAAATTCAAGCTGTAATTCCTCGGGGTACAATACAGGGGTATGTATTAGCTATGGGTTTTTCAATATAGTTTTATTTATTTTAAACTTTTTGTCTAATTCAGAAAGTTTTTAGAGTTGCACAGGCAATTATCTTTCCAAATAAACCAATGCCAATATAAATATGGCAAACAACAAAGCAACTCTTCTCCTATAAACAGCAAAACACATTGAATTCATGTGGAGATTTAGACACAAATAATATCATTAAAAACCATGCATTTGTAAACAAAACACTCAAAATACAGAAAAGCTTGATTAAACATCAACCACCACAACGCAATGATTTCTACGAAACCACGAGATGCACTAAAGAAACAAAAAACCCATAATCTCTTCCCTCTCACTTTACTCTTAGAAAACAATTATACAAATGCAATTTCAAGGCAAACTAAATGTATATTGGAATCAAATTTCTTCCCAATAGAGCAGAGGATGATGGAAAATGCTTGGGTGGAATTAACAGGAGTTCAAATATTTCCACATGTTGTGTACTCTCTTTAGCACAACTCTCACTTGCTTCTCTCTGTTTCACTGTCATAGTCAAAGAAGTCCCATTCAGGAGGCGGGTCAGTGTGAAGAAAAAAAAAAATAGGATCTTCATTATGTTTCGAAAGATTGAACTGCTTTTGTTGAAGATGACGACATGAGCTAAAGGGCAAAACTGCCTTGCGATGTATGCGCAAACTGTAACATTGCATAAAATATTTATTTAAAGGACACTTTTTATCCAAGAGGACAAAGTCATCATTTCCAAATGAACCGTAGGTAAATATCAAGAGAGAAATGGAAGTTGCTGCGTTAGGAGAAGGATTTTTTTCATATTAATAACATGGGATATGGGCAATATTCTGGGAGGTAATGATTCCAAACCATTGGCTAAGGACATTTAGAATGAATTAGAACATTTTTTTTTTTTAAACAAAAACTTTTTTAAATGAAATTGGTTCGTTGGTTATTCCATTAATTCCTCCTCATTGCCAGTTCTGACAGAAAAACACATTGCCATTGCATTAAGATTTATTCTGCACATGGCTTTCCATCGTAGATATGGACATTTTTTTCTTATTGCATAAAAAGTTCATCATACTCAATGGTGAGCATATTTTTTTATGTGCATTGTTAAAAATTATGTGCAAGGTTTTTATGTGATACTCCAAAATTCGCATGAAAATAGGTGGAAGGAAACACAGTGACAATGAAAAGGAAAGTTTATGGAGAAGTTATTCTGATGCTTTTCTCGGGTTTTAGTGCAGGAGGAAAGATTTAGCTAGTAAAGAGAAAGATGTAGCTAGCAATCATTTTTCTTGCATTTAAGTTCTTTTGGGGTAGCTTATATGTGGGCGCATTCAATAGTCCAAAAATTACGTTAAACTTATAACGACCTCTAGAGACAGCTTTGACATTCTTTTCTGTATGCTTTTGGTCTCTCAGGTTAGAAGCTCTGAGCGTGTGATTCAGACACCACATGGCCTGCTCCTTTTGAGGCTCATGAAGACAGATGCAGGAGTGTATGTCTGCCAGTCCACCGAGCATGGTTTTGTCCAGACACTGCTACGGGTCAATCTGGAGCTACTGGACCAAGGAAAAGTCCATGCCATGCTTCAAAAAGCTGAGGAAGAGGAGGAAGACAGTCCTGATGCTGCTAACAGGCCTCCACCTTGCCCTTTCCCAAGCTTGCCTTCAGCCAGTGGTACCTCAAAGCTTTGGTACAAGGATGTCATGCAGCTCATCGGATACAGCAACTTCCAGCGTGTGGAGCAATACTGCGAGAAAGTGTGGTGTGTGTCTGATAGGAAGAGGAAGAAACTCAAAGCATTGGCTCCCAAATGGCGATTCACACCGGGAGCAGAGCATCGTGGAAAAGCCCGAGCACCACGACACACACAGGGAGAGTAGAGAGCCGAATGGTTCAGTGCATCATGCTCAGATTAAAATAGACTTTATGATTATTACTTAAAAATAGTCATGGAAAAGTTCTTTAGTCTTACTATTTCATTATTTATCGGCACAGTCAGCAAACTAAATATATAAAAGGTACACCAAGTAATTTTCTCCAAGAGGTAATGGATGTACAAGCGAAGTGAAAGCGTTTCAATGCTTCATTGACTTCACATTACAGTGTTCTGAGTTATGCAGCCATTGATCTGACTTTTTTTTTGCTCAATGGATCTCTGGCAACTCATTTCTGGTTTTGTGATTTTTTTTTTAAGATTAACTGAATTGGAAATGTTTGCTGCAGTTTTTTTATTTTTTTTTCACAGAGCCTTAACACGTTGAGCTTTTACCCAGTACTGTATGAGCTAATGGGCAATTAAATAGCTAATAGCTATTAAAAAGCCCCTCAAATGCAAATCATGTAAAAAAAAAAAAAAAAAAAAAAACTAAAATAAAATAAAAAAAAAAAACTAAAATATATTTATATTTTTTTCATCCTACCAAGAGAATCCTCCACTTCTTCTGCTGGTCACGTGAGTGGGTCATAGTAAGACATCGACCAAGCAGAAACAGATATAAGATTGGTCAACTTACAACTCTAAGTCAAACAAAGCATCACAATGGTGTGAATGGGAAAACTTTAAATGGCTTCCAGTTTAGATATGCTTTACTGTTTAATAAATAAAACCAAGAACACTTTTGTGGTTGCATGATGCTCCACTCTCCCATTGACAGACTATGGAAGACAAACAGTTATTGTAAAAAATTACAATTATTAAGTGAAACTGCAGTTTGAAAACATGTGGGGGGGGGGTCATATTTCACTTTACAAATGTAATTTTTTTGGACACTATGACTATAACCTTTATTATAACACATTTGTTTTTGATGTTATAATGATCAAAGGATCAATGGGAGAATGGAGAGCCAGGAAGCACCATGTGACATTACGACCTAACGATCGGACTGCTAATTGTTTATGGATGCTTCTTTTAACTGATTTATTTCAGCACAGATAACTACTACATTGTACAAAACCTAAAACTGTTCTTATTAAAATAAAACTTGTTTACTTTAGCAAATATTTTAGAGTAAGCTTTTTGATTAGAGTATGATAAAATACATTGCAAAAATGGTTTCAATTTCAGGATCAACAATTATTTGAGAAGGAATAAATAAAATAAAAAAATAGAATAAATAGATGTCTAAATGTAATAATAAATAAAGAACATTCAATGTCTACATTTCAACACATCTGTATTTTTGTTTCATTTTGTTTTCTTCTTAATTTATGTATTTATTTATGCTATTATTTGTTTCTATATGCTAATTATGTGAACATACTTTAGTCCAAACCATGATTGCTTTTATGAGAATAACTCTGTGATGCTGCTGCTTTTTCCTGCTCTTGAAATAATGCTAATATAAAATGCATTAAATTGGTGGTCTACAAATAAAAAATATTTATTTTATTAGTAAATGTGAGAAAAAAGCCTTTCATATGATGAAACGCTGCCTCTAGGAGCTATGTGTTTAGTTTCACTGTGATTCATGTGAACAACGGCTAACTTAAGTGCAGTTTAATATTGGTTTTATACTCTGCATCAAGTTTTTTACTTGTTCTCCATGCTTAACCGGTGATAGCACGTCATAAACACTGGTCACTAGCAGTGTAGTTTCTATTTCATACTCTTCGTCTTCTTTGTTCCCCTTTGGTTGTGTTGTAGTAATCAAAAATGTTAACTAAATCAGTACATTGAGGAGGAAAAACAATTAGTCACTCAAATCACTTAAACTTCATTTGGGAAAACAGAAAAAAGAGCCTATGGTCCTTGTCTTTGTGCAGAGAGTTACAATTTTTGGGAGGTGCACGTCAAACTACAGTGGTAGTGGTCTTCATACATCTCTGATGTATGGCGTCGGAAGGCTTAATGGGGAAGTGCTCATAAACACTCGAGAGTCACTTTTCACCACAAATAATCTATCTACATGAAACTGAACGGACTCTTTGAGTTAGTCAAGTACTGGTATGTTGCTAAAGATATGAATAAAGCTTGTGAAGTGTGAGAGCAACTAAAAGCAGCAGCATTAAAGAGTGATTCTTATTTAACTAATCCTTGTTTAGACTGACGTTAGGGCTTCCCACACAATTAGTACATGAACACATAAAAAATAAATAAAACAAATACAGATGTGTTGAAATACATTACTTTATCAACTGTTTATGGGTGGTTGACGTAAAAGCCAGAAAAAAGTTTTATTTACTTATAAAAAAACATTCCTGAAATATTTTTTTTTGTGTAGTGCTGGTTACTAAATTTCCAAATATATGTATGTTCTATTAGATATGGTGTTGCATTTTTCTATCACCTGCACCAGTATCGTAAATGATCATATTGTGTGACTGTATGAAAATATGAAGTGACGCTTTCCCAGAGTAAAAATGGAGTATTTAATTTAGTATGTAACTCACTCCCTCAAACATTTTAATCATTGACTTCTTTGCTATACAACATTTCCACATATTTATGGTACAATTTGGTTAATATTTGCTCCCCAAATTTTTCAAAATATTTTCAATAAATTCTCTTAAACCTTATGATAATGGTACAAAATTGCCTAAGTACATTATTGATACAAATTTCCTTATGTTCTATTTATATTTAAAGTGACAAAGCTGTTTTTGTCACACCATATGACATCGTATGTTTGGATCAAAAATCCAAGTAAAAATATACACACAACACCTTACTATATCGTATCAGAGGGACAACATTTAAAATATAGTAGTTAAAAATATTACTTTTTTATCTCTATGTGACAATTTGTGTTTTTGTTCATTTTATTCTGCATTTAATTGTACCTTTTTTACTTATACGTCATTTTTGTTTCTCAATAGGAAGTGCATTCTTGCCACAATAAATACATCAATGCATCCCTATATAACCTTTTTCACCTCTCAAATATTACTCAAACTAGGACCATGGTAAAAAATGTTATTTAACTATTTAACCAATTTTTTTTTTTTCAAATGTGTGTTAATTTTCTGTTTTGGAATGCATTGTGTTTTTCATTTAAACATTATTTAAAATGCGTCTTTTTGATCGCTTTAAAATCTATTGAAAATCTAAAATAAACTCTGATTTTCTACAACATATTACATATGTTTCATAATGCAGTTAAGTCAAACAGTGTTCCCTTCACATTCAACTGTTTCAGGTCTTGAATTTTAGAAAAATAACTCTTCGATAATTACTTGGTGGATGTTTAGTGCATAAGAGCAAGAACATGTGTAATCTGTCAATGAAGCAAGTCTCGATGTTTCAAGGGTATCTTGAGTTGCTCGATGTGAGGGCAATCTTCCAGACAAGTGTCAATAGACTCTGAATATCAGACACGCGACTCTTCCTTTCGGTCTGATCTGAACAGTGACGAATGCTGAAAACCTGCTGCCTTCTCAGTGATGTGGGATTCCAGATCACCCTTTGACAGAATGACTTTTTCCACTTCTGCAGATCTGGATTCAGTTGAGGAAGGCATTTATTTAACCGTTGCTTATAAACAATCTAAGCCAGTATAACCTTATTCTCTGTCTTGTCCGATTTAGCTGCTGTTTAACTGTTTCATAAATTATTCTAGTCTGTGTAATAATTGCTAGTGTTTTGTTCTGCTTCTTCTAGTTTTAACTGGACACATGGTATTTGGTGTATTTGATCAACATATTTGGTGTTGTATCTTCACCATTCAAATGGGGTCTTATAATACCCTTTTTAAAAAGACTTTCAAATAAATCTCTGGTGCCCCATCAATGTTTCTTTGATGTTGACAATTTCAACTTTTATATAAGAAAAACTTGTCTATGCATCAGACACTTTAAATGCTGTTTTACAACTGCAGGAAGATGTACATTGACCAAGACACGTCAGTGAGAATAATCTGAACAGCAGCTGTTTATCCAGGTAATTAATCATTTCTAGCAACATTTATTTACATTTATACTAACTTTCAAATAAAATGTGTAGGTTTTGCAGGTCTTTCACTTTGAAATTTTTGGTTATCGAAAAGTTATGACAGATAATTTACAAAGTGGGAGAAAATTTGCAATTGTTTCATTTTACAGGCCCCCAATCAGTGTCGTCTAGTGGTGAAAAGAAGGGATAACTCTCTGAAGTACTAGACCTATGAGATGGCTTGTTTTTATGCAAATTCTGAAAAAAAGGACCTTGTGTGGTTTATTTGAAAAGGTCACTAGTAGTGACAACATTACATGTATATGCATATGTTTGTGGATGATATTACATTTATATTGATGGACAGTTTTGGTCTTCAGGATGAATTTGACGGAAAGATTCAGATTCTTTCGTACATGATGGATGGATGCGGCTTGTTTTTAAACTGGAATGTTATTAATATTCATCAGAGCATGCAGTCAGTCTCCACACCAACCGTTCTCCCGCTCGTTCTTCTTCTCTAAGCAGATTGCAGATGGTTCTCTTAATTAAAATTGTGAGCACTGACCTGCCATGGCTATGATGTGTTTAATTTAGGAGTGAGACGGGTGTCTGAGAAAATCCTTGGTACAGTTTCGTCATATTGAGGTGGTAGCTAGTGCTTTTTCCACCAAGGTTTAAAAGGAAACACATATACACACTATTACTTTTAGTATACATGTACTACTACTTACACACTATTACTTTTAGTATACATGTACTACTACTATGCCGTTTGTTTATGTAAATTTGTTTAAGTACAAGGCCTGGAATTGTACCTGGATTTGTCTTATTTCAAAGTAAACTAGAAAATAACTTCCTGTTGGTTTTGGAAATTTGCTCCAAATAATTTGTTCGTAGGTCTTGACCCCTTACAAAAGGGTTCCAGATTTCAAATATGTTTTTCAAACACAGTATGAAACAGCAATATGGGATATTCCATGTTGCTACTAGGTGACGCTACAGCAAATTTGCCATAAGATAAGAAGGTAAAATCTCTAGGAGTTTGTTAAAGTACAATACAAGCAAAAATGGCAATTTTTAGAGGTTTTGGCAAAATATCCAACTTCTACCAACGTGTGGCAAATGTTAAAGCCATTTTGCCACATCCACTTTTTGAATCTCAATCAGATGTAAATTTTCACCAGTTCTGAAGTGTGTATGAAATTCTGTGATTTTTCAAATAGTTTTCAGCCTTAAAAAATGCACCAAAGTCTGGCCATGTGGCATAGTGAACAGTACACTGGAGACATACACGATTCCCGTGCCTATTAGAATTCCGTACCTGTCATCATTTACCAACCTTCCTCCTCTCTCTACCCACATCTCCTCCTCTCTCCATAATAAAGGCAAAAGTTGCCAAAAGAAATTATATAAAAAATAAGAATGCATCGAAAGCTGTGAAACAATGAGGCTCTATTGTGCTCAAGCCCTGATATAAGCCAAAATTAAATGGCCTGAATAGATAGAAACACTTTTTTTCATTCATTTTCCAACAAGCTTATTCTCTTCCGGGGCACATTAGGCGAGAGGCGCCAGTAGATCCCAGGGCAACATTCACTCACACATTCACACCTGAATTGGAATTTGGATTATTTTACTAACCTGCAGCATGTTTTTGTGGGAATCCGGAGTACCCAGAGGAAACCCATGCAAGCAAGAACATGCAACTCCTTCCAGGAAGGTCACCAGTGAGCCTTGAACCGACAACCTTCTAACTAGAAGGCCACAGTGCTACTGTGCCACCCTATAAACACAATTTATCAAAGTATGTTCATTTATTTTCTATTTCTACTTTTATGATGGTTTTTCGGAAGAGGATGCTTCTTAACAAATCATTTTATTTTTGATTTCAACGTTCTACTGTACACTGCAGGCAAAACTTAATTTTTGAAAAGGCAAACTGTCTTTAAATGGCTCCCGAAGATTCTCTGAAGATTTGTGTGTCCTTGCTTTTTTGTACACTACTTGTCCTTTTGTTGGAGGAGATCCCTTCTAATGGCAGCGTGTTGAAAGAAAAATCAGTCCCACAATCAATACACAGAGACACAGTTTCATTCAGAGCAGTTTTATTCAAGAGTATAGACCTTCACTCTGCTCGCCCACACAAGTCTCTTCATAAAGCATCCCTGAAAGTGTGTGAATACAGATAAAAGGTTTCCGTCGACAGCTGTATTGGCGTTTTGTGGAGGCATCTTATCAGTTCCAAACACTTGAAAATCCTCCTTATATTCAGCACAGCGACCAAAGGCCTTTCTTGTATGATGTAACCTTTCCGTCTACTTCAGTGATTGCAGGGTGCGATGTTGATGAATCTGCAGCAATGCATTATGAAGAATAATGTGGTCAGAAGTGATTTTTAATCAAGGGAGGTTCACACGGAGGGAAACCATATTTTTAAACATAAACTATGTTTCTAATTATTAATTGAGGAATATTCAGTTAAACTTGCAGCTTTGTGTTTATATAATGAAATCAAAATATAATGAGTCTTGTTAATTGCCACTTAAGGCTGCTGAAAAAAAAAACACATGGACAGGTTGAAATGGTCATTAAATGCTTTTGTTCTCTATTTGTAAAAACCTTATAATTTAAAGGACATTCTCATATAAATGGAAGAAACAAAGCACAAGACACAAAAACAAACCAAACAAAACAAAACAGCACCCGGAGGATCATGTTCAACCTGAGAATCAATTCTCTCTGTATGCCCCAAGAGTATGCCTCAAGCCAGGCCCTTAAATATGGCTGGTTTCCCAGCATACCAATCAGGGTTAAATCAATGACATGCAAGTCTATACATTACATATAAAATGCAAAACAACACAGTTCTGTCTCATTATAATATGCATAAAGACAGCTTACGCATTCATCTTAGTACATGCTTTAAATAGGTAGTAGCCAGCAACAATGGTGAAGAATGATTAAAGGGGCGTGGCTATACTGGTAGTGCACGGCTCAATCCTTACCACCCCCTTTTACTGCATGCCTTAATCAGACCTCTCTCACACTGCTAGACAGCATGCAATACAACCACTCTTAAACAATGTCTCTGCTGCAGGAGTTTGTTAATAACAATATATAAAGTCTCATAGAATGTGCAGTGTATTTAGAAAAGTTCATAGGAGGAAAAGAAGAACAAGAGACAACGACCCTGTAGGGACCATATCTATAACTGTTGTGAATACATATAACTGTTGTGTCGTGTAAATAGTACAGTTCTTAGTGTAAAAATGTGTTGTATACAAACAGTTGTGTTGTTACTGTGGATTTATCAAACAAGCATTTATGTGCAAGTCCTATAGATGGCAGTAGTGGGACTGCTGTTAGGGATTCTTAACAAGAGAAAGAAACACATGAAGAAGAAAGTAAACAAGATTTTGAGAGATCGCATAACAAAGTGTTTGTTAATGGACACTGGGGACATGCATGGGCTTCTGATAAGGGTTCTGCTAGGTCTCTGCTGCATCAGAGATGAGTGTTTTTTGAAGAGCTGATGAACTGTGATAAAAGCAGTAAGAAAGAGCCCATATCAGATCAGCTCCACACTGAGAGAAGGACGTTCACAGGGTTTACAGCCAGAAAAATTCAGTCCAGGAAATTGTCAACCAAGTGAAAGTGAAAGGTTTAAATGCTTGAGACACTGAATTTTTATTCACTGAACGTGTTCTTCATCTTGATATTAATGGATAATATACAAGCCATATATACATATATATATATTTGAGAATTTCTTCCAGATTTGTTTGTGAATAAATAATAGAATATCTTGGAACATCTTGCTATTTTTTATGCCAGATAAAAGCGGAGAATAAAAATTATTGTGGTGGTCATCAGAAACCATAGTAGAATACACCTATTGAAATATTAGGCAGAAAGTAGTACGGGCTATCGGTGAGGCGGGGGTAAATGATCATTGCTTAAGCGAGTTCCTGTCATGCCTTGCCATGGTGACTTTTTTTCTTAAACCTATCCTCAATGGTGAAGTAATTTTAGCAACCAGTCACACCAACTGCCCGTCACCTTCCCTAATCACCAATAAGCTCAACCTCATGCCACACCCCAAATCAGTAAATGCCCATTACTCCAGACTGGTGATTTCAATAATTAGTTAATTCATTCAATCATTCAATCATTTTCCAACCCACTTATTGGGCACATTGGGCGAGAGGCAGGGGTACACCCTGGACAGTCCATCACAGGGCAACATTCACACACACATTCACACCTAAGGGGAATTTAGATTATTGTGGGGGAAACCGGAGTACCCGGAGGAAACCCACGCACGCACAGGGAGAACATGCAAATTCCTTCCAGGAAGGTCACCGGCAAGCCTTGAACCAACAACCTTCTACCTGGAAGGCCACAGTGCTACCCACTGCCCCACTGTGCCGCCCCTCACCTGGGCCCATTTTGGGAAAAATACTCATCTATATAACCATTCATTATTTCTCTTGCTGTGCTGTTTTCAAAATGCTTAGCTCTGCCTACTGGAAGAGGATTCATTTGCTTGGGTGACATTTAGCAAATTGGTAACTAAGGACTCTGCATGTTCCTTGGCTGTAGAGAACTGGGCTAAGCATGAGCGTGTTGTGTCTGTTATCTTTAGTTTTTCACAGCTAAGTGTTTCAGTAAAAAATCTGTGTGCCAGATAGAGAGACCATTGTGATTGTAAGCATTGAAAATAATTTTAATATCGACGATGATACTTAATAATGTAATAAGTCAGTTATGTTTAATACATGCTAGAGCATCACTGTGACTCATGAGGTGACACACTTTCTGTGTATTAGAAGGTTTCTAAAATGTACCTGTCTGCTTCTTGCTCCCTCTCTCTCTCTCTGGACTGACCCTAGGGAGCGGAGCTCATCCGAGACAATGACTTTCATGTGTCCTTCAGGGGCTTGAGGTGAAAGACTTTTCTGCACCATCCTATCAATGCATGAATAAACTTCCTGCCTCACGAGTCTTCAATATTAGAAGGATAAAGTATTTTCGATAACACCATCTGAGAGACTGCAACCGTGTTCTACTGCAGAGTATTTGGAGAAGTTTAAGTTGTGTTAATGTTTGCCATCCTTAAATGGGAGTTTTTATAATATTGTCCATTTTGACTACATTTTAAAATCTTGAAAGAGGGGAACAGAAATCTCTTCCATTTTTTGTCGTTCCATTTGTCATTCTATGTATGTTAAATATATGTAGCATATTTTTATCACATTGCTTTAAATTTCCTTCCCAACATTGCAACCATTAAAGGTTATTCTTAATCCGCCATTGTTTACACTATGATTCGATTGTGACCCAACTCAGTTTTTCTCAGATTCAGATTGATAATAATGTAAACCAGATGAAAAACAAATGCATACTTGTTAGAACAGACTGCACTGCCTGATGGCCTGACCTCTACAGAACTAGGGTCCGGATTCGGGGTGCCGAGAGGTAAGAAGGTTCAGCTCCAAATTAATTTGCCTGTTATATACTGTTTTCTGTTCGTCCTCCTAAGGTCAATCATTCCCATACGTCGAGGCCTTTGACATATGTCTATGTTCCCTCCTTCAGGGGTTCCCTCTTTCAACGCTAGTAACCAACGCTAGTTTTCTCAAATAATCAGGCTACACTTTCACGTGATGACTTTATTTGTTTTAAAATAGTAAGCATTTCATATATAACTGTGATGATGACTCCATATTTTCTAAATACCTCTGTTTTGTGTAACAATATCTGTGCATTGAGGCTGAAATCCTTTCGATTATTGTGTTAACCAAGATGCATATGGTCATTGCTTGGAAGCACGACTTTGACTGATGACTGCAGAGTGCCATTCTGCCATAATGGGAAAGAGAGGATTTGTAGGTCATTTCTTACATGAAAGGGGTCAGAAATGAAATTATGAACAGACACCTAAAATGACATGATGAATCCAGCGGCTTTCAAAGAGTACAAGCACCTCTCCCTCTATGGGATTGAATTATGTCCTCTAGCCTATCACACTGCGTGCTTTGCTTTTAAAAGACCTCTGCCCTTTTCAATCCAGTGCAATAAGAAGAGCTTAGCCAAACCAGTGACAGGATCAAATGTGTTTAATACATGTGTAACAACTCACCATGTGGATGTCTCAAATGCTCATGTACTGTATGGTCATTGCATAATCATGACCCTTGCTCTGGTAAACAGAACAGAACATCTGTTTGAGGCCACAAATGTATGTTGGCAGCTATAGATGAATAAGAAGCAACATAACAATTTATTTTCAATCAATAACACCTAAGTATTTCATTGCATTAAATCTCAATTTCTCTTCATGATAGACTTTTGGTCTTCAGTTCCTAATCTATATTTATGATGACAGAACATGTCTGCAGTCGAATGATAATGAATGAGTGTCTTCTACATAAGAGAATATTTACTACCAATATTTTCAAATGATCAGTGTTCTCAGGACATATTGGGCTGGAAAGGCTATGGCAATTAAAGCCCTATCCCAGATCTAGTGGAAGTAACACTCTGAATGTATTGTGGGTAGGCAACAGCACTAACTCTCAGCAAGATGATGGCTGGTTTGAGATCTTCACCTTGTGTTTCTGCTTTGCGTTAATTGAAAAGCAGAAAATTGCGTATATTGAAAAATTTATGCTTTGCGTATATTGAAAAAACTTAAATACCAAGAATTTGCAAGTGCATGGCAAATAACCTTAAAATGGACTGGTCAGGAACACACATGTAAAATAAATGGATTTATAATCATAGTAATATTTATAATTACTATGTTGATAGAATTGGACTAATATGATCATAATGATTAGTTTTGGAACTGGAATTGGAAGTAATAATACATCTTGCTGGTTGGGGCATGGAGTAGAAATTGGAAAATGGCTAGTGTTTGGTTATTTACTAATATTACTTATATCATTAATATTTAATTACTCAGCACTTATTATAACTCACAGTTGGTTGTAGGCCAATGATTTTAGTGCTAAAATTAGCTTTTTTTTCTTAAATGCTAAATTTGGTGCAACAATAAATGAAGGAACTTCAAAGCAAGAACATCCGAAGGATCTGTCCACTGGTCTGGGACCTTCTCTTTGAAAATTCCCAAGAGCTGAGAACAAGAGACTCATCTAGGAAGTCAAAAATGCATAACAGCGAGAACTTCAGATGAGATGAGACTGACAACACAGGACAGAATGAGACAGGGCAGGTCAGCTCTGACAACAGAGGTAGCCTGCAATGTAATGGCTAATCTGCAAAGAAACAAGGAGAATGGGGTTAACAACAGTCAAAAACAGTCAGTGTGCTACAATAAGAGGTGTACATCAAATGAGGTTAACAAGTGGAATCTAATGAGAGAGAAACTAGCCCAAAACAGAAAACTAACATTCAAAAAGAAATGCTCAGTTATTTGCAATGTAATGTTTAAATTCATTTCTGGAGAGCTGGAAAACTGCACAGTTTAGTTCCAACCCTGTTCAATGCTGTTGAACTTAAACTGTGCTAGCCCTAACCCCAAAACTCCAAAATCTCAGGAAAATTGGGGCTTGTGACAGCCGCAGTACAAACAACCAAAGATAGAATCTGAGAGAGTCGTCAACTGGTGACTAACTGGTCGTGATATATTTCCATGGTAAACATTGGAAGGAGTTACACGAGGCCATGGAGAATGATTAGCGAATGGCCTCGAAGAGATTCTGGCAAACCATCCACCACTTCAAAAGGCTGAAGTATAGGATGGATGTATAGGAGGACAGATGTTGACCTAGACTTCGGGACATCTTCGGACGGTGGAAGGAATCTCTCTTACATGCCACAGAGAATGCAGAGACTGAGGGCTTCTATCACCCTGGATGAAGTCACCAACGTAGTTGGTGAGATCTACCCTGAATTTGTCAAGTCCCTTGTTGTTATGGGAACTGTCTTAGTTGAAACGTCTCCACAATATTGTATGGCAGTTAGGAACCCAGATAAGCGGAATAAGATGGATGGATGGATGGATGGATGGATGGATGGATGGTTGGATTCAATGCATTGTTCTTTCACAAAAACAAATTTGTGGGATTTCTTGAATAAATGATTATTGTCACATTAATACATTTCTCAATTGAATGTTTTCCTTATTGAGAAATAGTGATTCCACTAAAAATCTAAATGCAAGCACAATTAGTCTCTACGTCAATCCCTTACAAAAGCACCAGTTGGTGAGCTGAAATGCTAAAGCTTTAATCCCTGCGTGTCGGATATCCACTGATACAAGTGATGAAAAGCATTTGGCTGAGATGTGTGTGACCTGAGGAAAATGAGCTTGCCAAGGTCAGAGTGCCTCATCATTTCTGCAGCAGCCATCTCATATGAGAGTCTGTACTGTGTGTTAGTGAAAAATGTTTCATCGCAGTATTACATCACATCATCTGACAACTGAGTCATGAGCAGCTTTCAAAAAGGAACCCTGGAAAATCCCAAAGAAATGTGTCCTGGGTTTGCCCATTTAACCAGCCTGCTAATTTACAGCCCCTTTTCTCTAGATCATTACTATATACAAAAAAATTGTTTTATATTAATCCATAAAATGAACAAAATTCCAAGAAGAAGAAAGGTTGGCTCTTGTAAAATTTGCTACACATCAAATAATGTTTATTTTTTTTATACATTATAAAAGTTATGCAGGATATAACTTCAATAATAAATTCCACACGGCGAGTCACAGTTCTGCGTGATGAGCTGATTTTTTCAAACTTGCTTTTGCTCTCTCTCTATAAAGAGGCCTGCTCTGCTTTCAACCATGTATTCTTTTTAAAATGCCTTCAGAGAAAGACATAGTAGCTTTTGCTAAAATAAATGGCAGCGAAAAGAATGTTGTCCTAAGTCGTAGCGGTCCACTTTTGTGGAGACTGTCTACTTGCATAGTTAGCATGTTTTGCAGCAAAACTGTTGGCTGATGTATTCGAAAAAATCAGACATGTAGCCATTGATCAGACTTTAGTGAAAAGTACTAGTTTTCCTGTTTTTGCGTGCATTTTGGAATACTGCATAAAACAACCTTTAATGGAAAGACGTGCATAAATTTTGGCCTCATTATACACACAACTAAGTAGGGTAAACTTTTTATCTAATGCAAAAAAAATGTGCATGAACGACGATGGAAATGCATTTACAGAATAAATTCCAAAACAATGTAATGGCAATGCGTTTTTCTGTCAGAACTGGGGTGCGATTGGGGGGGCATTAATGGACTAACTAACAGACCGAATTTATTACACAACATTTGAACTGTTTTAGTCATTCTAAATTTTTTAGCCAAAGTCATCAAAGTGGTTTAGAATTATCACCTCCCGGATTTGTCTTGTCTGGCTGCGTACCCAAAGAGCCACCTCCCGCCTCCGAAAGCAAGATGACATGACCGCGCATATTGCGTTTCGTCTTTGTGAGCAAGTAAATTATTATATGGGAATAAAGGCTTCCATTTGTCTTTTGATATTTGGTGCCACTTTATCAAGAAGTGACAATTTTGTTCTCTTGGACTCATTGGATCAAAACAGTGCTTTATTCACAAATTTTACACATTTATATTTATGTATTTAGCAGATGCTTTTATTCAAAGTGACTTATAGTTGAACGAATGTCTGTTCTTGGGATTCTTTCCCTGGGATTTGGACCCACAACCTTAGTGTTATCAGCACAATGCTCCACCAACTGAGCCACAGGAAAGCTTTATATTCTGCAATATTTCAGTTTGATTAATACATTTTATTCACATTTTGAATGGAAACATGGCTACTTGCTACTTTTGTTTTCTTCCATCTGCTCACCTTTACTGAAGGACTCAAGTGCAAAGAGAAAAAGTGAAGTACAGAGTAACACATCACAACAACACAAAGGTCTGTTTCTTAGGAGTGCATCCTCTCTTGGGGAAACACATGCATTGCAGGAAAAGGTTTAGGTTTAATAAAATGTAATTTGATAATAAAATTTAGAAAAGGTTGACATTTCAGATTAAAAAACACAATGGGCCAATATATATGTATGAAATATTGGCCCATTGTGTTTTTAATAATTTTTTATATATATATATAATACATATATATAATTATACTCAGTTGAAGGCTCAGTTGAAAAACACTCAACACCAGAGGCCCAAAGAGATGCATAAATAAATATATAGTGTCATTTTGAAAGCTGAAACACCATTTTTTTAATTTTATATAGAACCTCTCTGCATTCTCCCCTTGCATTAAAATAATTTTTCACTGTTTCAGTGTTTCACACAGCACAATACAGGGAACTTAAAGTAGTATACAAGTAGAGTATTATACAATTATATACCTTAAAAGAATCTATAATCTTGCATATTTTGCCATTGTTTGTGTTTTATGTAACTGGCTGCATCCAGAGGGGAACTGGGATGTTGCTGCTTTGTTTGAATTGTAATGACAGCACTAAGAGATTGCAGTCATTAGAGATTGACAAGCGGACTTTCGTTGACCGTTGGCCAGTTAGCATGTGCTCGGCCAGTACCAGGGACAACAGCTGTGTGCCAGTGACGGCCTATAAATATTTGAGAAGAGACTTGATCTCTGTGGAGCTCTGGAGTACAATAACGTTCCTAGCTTTACTCCCCTGTGCCTGGCAGAGCCAGTGAAGGTGATATTGAAGTATAAATTCTTGTCTCCTCATGAAAGTTTCACTTGAAATGCGATGCTATTTTTGCCAATGTTTTCTGCCAGGGCACGAAACTCAAAGTCATCGAGTACAGCTGCTATGAATATTATAAAAAGACAGGGCTATACTATCACAATCAACTGTGCATGATGCCAATAATTGTAACGTTTTACATCTAAACTCTTTAAATTGAGTTTTTTGGACAAATCATTCTCTGAGTCTGGCGATAGCACCTTAAGCTTAGCTTAGCATCACTTGTAGAATCTGATTAGACCTGAAAGAGTTCCTTATTCAAAGTGATAAAAGAGTTTTGATTTTTAAGTGATCAAAGACTTTTCTATAGTTCCAGATTGTTACATTTTGAGCAGGAAAACTTGGAATTTTCTAGGTGATTATTCCCAGGAAACTTTGTTGCAGTAACACAGATGCTGTAGTTCTAGTGATATCTAGATAGTGAAAATATATTTACCAAAGTACCTGAAAACATATATGAGCTAGAATCCTCAGAAGATGAGGTTTGGCAACCTGGAATGAGCATTTATTGCTTTTTAGTATTTAGTTGCTTGGAAACAATTAAAATAACTCAAATTTAAATATTATTCTTAATTTTTATTTTATTTATGAGTTTTAAAAAATGGTTGTTAGGCTGTCTCTTGCACCCATATAAAATTAATTTATTCATTCTGCTCAAAAAAATAAGACAAAAAGGAAATAAAACAGATATTGCCCACCTCTGGATACTTTTTTATGATATAATCATCACAGAAAAATGGAAAAATAAATACAAATAAATAGAGTATGTTACAAATATAATTCAGATTTTTTTTTTAAATACATACTGTAATTTAAAAAGTCTTGAAGGACAAGAAACTCTTATTTTTTCTTTTTTTTTTATTTAGGAGCATTTCTGATCTGCGTTTTTATCACCACACCATTATACCGTGGTATTTGCTGTAATGTTTACATTAAGCTCAAACACATCTTGCTTCAGTATCCACAAAGGCTTCTGTTCCCAAAGCAAACATTTACTGAACCTGGAGAGAGTGTGACTCATTAAAACAGCATTGAGAGTGCAGGCTGAAACTACAGAGGTAGGGTTTTGTCCATCTTGTTTTACACTTCTTCAATTATACAGAGATAAGTGTCTAGACCTGGCGATTGCATTACTCTGTGAAGGACAGTTAGGAGGATGAAGCTATGCAAGCAACACATTGCTAATCTCTTCCACTACACCACCTCAGTCTGTCAGTCAGACAGGCGCTCAGGCTTTAAACAGCCCCTTATCTATCGCCTTAACCTTGTACATTAACTCAGAGAGGGAAAAATTATGGGGAGCATAGCTGTAAAGTCTTGAGGTACAAAACAGGAAAAAGGAAGTACAGAAGTCATTAGCATTGCTGTCTTAGAGACACGGTTGAATGTTAACATGATAGATATTATGCATTTTAGTGTTGTTTGTTCTTGCTGAGAAAAATAAAATACACCAGTTTAGAGATTTGTTAGTAGGCTACTCATATTTTTTCATTAGTTGTTTGTTCCTCGTTCACACCTAAGGATCAATAAATTAACCTTATGTATGTTTTTTGGATTGTGGGGAGAACCGGAGTACCCGGAGCACGTGGAGAACATGCAAACTCCTTCCAGGAACATCATCGGCGAACCTCGAACCGACAACCTTCTAACTTGGATGGACACCCAAAGTGGATACCCACTGTGCCAACTTATCGCCCTTTAATTATATTAAAAATAGACAAATTTATAAGAACATAAGTACAAAAAAACAAGGTACTTTAATTCTTTACTTTAGTAAACTTCTTTGCAGTTCCATCCTTTCATTCAACTTAAGCATGTTTTAGTACCAGAGTACCCAGAGGAAATGCATGCACTGGGCGAACATGGAACATGCTTTCTTCCTTCGAGGAAAGTTACCGCTGAGCCTCAAACCGGCTGGAAGTCCACAGTGCTACCCACTGGGCCATCGTGCCGCCTCACTTTGTACTTTCACTCAATTCCAGTTTTGAACTTGAGTCTTAAAACCATTTCTTTTGATTGCATGGCCACTGTCAGAAATTGTATTAGTCATGACACTTGTTCAACTCCCAGTGCTGGACAAATACACAAACCAACCCCACAAACCCTAGGTAAAATATTACTCCAGTAAAAGTGTTCCCTTCAGAATTTTATATTATGTATAAAAATGTATAATATAGAATATCATGGCTATAATGTACCATTATAACTTTTTTGTCAAGACTTTGACACAATTTCATTTAGAACCACATTAAATAATACGCCTTTTCAATTTAAGGCTCAAGTTCAATAAAAAAAAATAAATGTAAAAAAATTAACGTCTAAACTATTAAACACAAGTTGACAAGTTTTTTACCTAAATGTCTGTGTGTAAATATTACCTGGTCTTATCAGATTACCGTAACAGAAACTAATTTCGGGAGTTTCTTCCATCATCTGCTGTTGAACTGACATGGACCTGCATTTGTTTTAAGTAGATACTGTCAACATTTCAAAACCTGAGCAGTACCCTGATTGGTAGCTTGACCAATTATGTTTTTTTATCCACTCTTTAAAAAAAAGGAACGACTGATTTCTGAGTAAAAGTAAGATATTTAATTGAAATGTAGTGAGGTTAAAGTAAAAAGTCTCCCCAATTTAAAATACTTGATTAAAGTACAGATACTTTAAAAAGTTAGTTAAGTACAGTATGAATTACATTTACCAATACACTTTAACATTGCGGCTCTTTTCTATCATTAAAGAAAACCAGAAACATTGAATAGAAAACCTCTCACAACTGAAACATAATTAAATGCACCTTAAGCAATACACAGTCAGGTGTTAACACTCAGATAAGAAACTATAATAGAGCAATAACAGGTAAGTATGCATCAATATGTTATATGAGTTCTGTCATTTTTATCAGCATGTGTACTATTCAGTATGCACTATACCAGGGTTGCTCACTCTCTTTCAGCTTGCGAGCTACTTTTAAAATGGCAGAGTCAAAGTGATCTACCGGCTACAAAAATGTAAAACATCAATCAATAAACAATTATTTTCATGTTTATTGAGAATTGACAAAACACACATAATAATAAATTATTTACATTTTTTGTAATAACGTGAGTTTAATTTGATGACTTGCACTGAATTGAATCATTAGAACAGTTGTGTGTGACCTGAATTGATGGTAATAGAGTGATTTTTATGGGAGCAATTGAGCTTTGATCCAAATAATCAAGAATAAAAATGATGCTCTAATAAATATTTCAATATTTATTGAAACTGAGTTGTGCAGTACAATATGCTGGTGAGGAGTGGCGTGTTGCTTGATTTTGGTTGTAATAGAGCAATTTAGAATGAAGTGATGAAGCATATTCTGGGTAAAACATATTTTGGATCTGGTCATTTTCAGACGGTCCCTAAGCGATTCCATGTCAGCGGGTTGCTCATAGACAGTAATGTGTTTCTGTGAATGCCGAGGGAAACTTGTTTTGATAAAAAACGTTTTGTAGTTTGTCCGCTACATAACACAGATTAAAAATATGTGTTATTTGTTTACTAAGAACATTCTGGTCTCGAGCTATTGAGCAGAGAAAACCGAATCCGTAAATCTGCAGCTAACTTTACTGAACTGTGACGGGATCGATGATCGGCTGGTAATGTTTAAATTTCACAACGTAATGAGCACCCCTGCACTATACAGTACGAGCAATAAAAAAGCTGTATATGCTATTTTTACATTTTTTTCCCCCATATATTGTTCAATATATAATTATTTAATTTAATAACTTCAGCAGCCGAGACAAAAAGGCATTTTGAACAAGACTGTATTGCATAATATAATTGTATAAACGAGATTCCATAGGGATTTTATAGTGTATAAGCTTAACCGGTAAATGTAAAAACCCACCCGAACCATTACCGACAGGATGTCTAAAGAGCATAATCTTCCTCTTGTTCTGCCCCATGCTTCCTACAAATCTGTTCTCAACAGCTGCTTTCCCCTTTCACTACACATCCCCATCTTGATTTCCTGCCTGCTTCTAATTGGTCCACTGAAGCAGGAGGAGATTAGGGCAGTCCCTAGTCAGCCGAGAAAGAGAGGGCATGAGAGTGAGCGATGGAGGGAAATGCACTGCCTCTTTAAGAGTATTTTTAGGCTGATAGTTGATGATGAGGAAATCAGAGGTAGAGGCGGCTGTAAAACATGGATGACAGGAGGAAGAAGCTGATGCTCTGGATGTAACAGCTCATAAGGGAAATCACTCTTTTGCTCGTAAACGCACCGGCTGGTCTGAATTTGATCTTTGAACTAAGGTGAGTGCAGTTTAATAGATGATCAATTGAATCAAGCGTTACACACAATTTCACAGCCAAGGGTTTCGTTATAAAAGGATGGAGGCGTTTGTTGTCAGTGTGAGCTGGTATATTTTTTCTGACAGGAGCACAGGTGCATCTTTTTCCTCTCTAGAGCAGGTATTTAAATTTAATGACACTGGCAAACAGTGCCTGATCAAGTTACAGTATGGATTACAACCTGACCCTGTGCTGTACTCTACATATTGAAAGGTTTGTGTACTTGTTTCTCTATTGAGTTACTATTTGTATTTGGGGATCAGATATATTTCAGCTGAGTCAGTGTTAGAAGACTCAAGGTTGAAAGAGATGGTCGTTGTCAGAGTCTGCTTTTTGCTTGGCCACCTGTTTGGTCTAGACGGTGAGCGGTGTGTAAGAGCATCACATGATAAACTCAGCTTTTTCGAGACAGAAAGAGACATTTATCAATCATCAAGGCCTTCAAATTTGTTGTTTGTTCATGCCTGATGGAACAACCTATGCTTGGAGGCCAGTAGAGCTCACCGTGAGTAGATTGAACGCATGTTCTCACATCTCTGGAAACACAAACAACGGAGCTCTCTGTAGCAGAGGTGGTCAGTTACTAATTACACTCACTCAGCTACATTTCTAGTACTGGTGCTTTCCAAATTCTGTTAACAAAGACTGCTTTCAGAACTACATAATATTTTTTTGCCAATTGAGTAAAATCTAAATTTGCTGTTACTACCTTTGCAGTGTCACTTCTTATATCTACATTATAGTCAGGTGTGTGAGCCACCAATTAAACGTTACAGGTGCTAATGATCATTAATTTCAAACCTAGGTTGATACCCAGTCGTGAACTGAAAGAGAAACAGCTGTGTAGGAGGCTTAAAAATGGGGGAGGGGCCGCCAAACTGTGTTTCTAAGGTGAGGTTGAGTAAAATAGTTGAGATTGAGCACAGCAACAAGACTCAAGGCACTTATGAAACATCTTCAATGTCTGTTGATTTCATCGTAGACTGGGGATTCAAGCTGTTTAAGTTCTCTTGAATGAATATAAACAAATGGGAAAATGGAGTATCTAGACACGGTGGTCAGCCAAGGACAACAACAAGACACATCAAGCTAATTTGACAACGAAAGGTGTCCTGCAGTAAAGCTGAAGATCTTAGCGCAAACCCGACTGGGCCCGTCGGGACCAAACAAATCGGGTGGAGTTTGGGTTTATTTTTTACAATTGTACACAGGCTCAGGTCAGCTCATGCTCTGCAGTCACACGAGACTCAAGAATGGACGCAGTGGAAGTGAAAGAGAGGCTTGTCTCTAGAGATTACCTTTTGTGTAAATGTCATGGTCTTTTTGAAAACAGTGGTACCCTGAGATAAGAATATAATCCGTTCCAAGCTGGCGTATCTTGAACATTTCGTATCTCGAAGCAAGTTTTACATGTAAAACGCCTAATCCATTCAACGGCTCTCAGAAACAACGGTATAAGTTGATAAAAAAATGGAAAACCAGAGAAAAATCAAGTAATGTTTCTTCAATCCTTAAATCTACACATTGTTAATGTAATAAATGATAATAAAACAGAATAAAACACAAGCAAAATATGTAATATGTACACAAATGTGAAACCTTACCTTGAGAGTGAAGCAATGTGTCGGAGGAGGTGGAACGGATGCAGAAAACATTACGGCACCATGTATGAAAGTTAACTTTATCAAGATATTTCAAGAATTACTAACAACAACACGGTTTCAAGCACAAGCGGAGACAGATGAAGAGAGTGCTTCTGAGAACGCGTCACAGGGTTTCTCTAACTTGCGCTACAGAACATCACTTTCCACATTAAACACGTTATTTCTTTTATGACACCTTGAATCTTTGACCTTAACATTTGTTGTAGCACATTAATAGTAATCTATACATAATGTTTCGCTGTGTTGTTGAAGTGTTTTAAAGCGCATCAGACCCTTTTTGCACTGGGAGATAGGAGTGCCAGCACCCGGAAGCGCAATGCGACGTCATACAAACAAGCGGAAAATACAGCAGAACAGCTTGTGGTTGTTCGTATTTAGAATTTGTCTTCGCATCTTGAAGCAAAAAATTTCCCGCGAGACATTTCGTATCTTGAACATTTCGTAACTCCAAGCTTTCGTATCTAATACTTTATTTCGTAAAGTATTAAATGTGGTTTATAATACTGTGATTTTTTTAAAGGCTTCAATGTGTGTCTATTTGATAAATATTAGTGGGTCTGTTTGAAAAAGTATTAAATATGACGTTAAATGTGACAAGTTAAAAAACTGCGAAAAGCATAAACATTTTATTAAACTATCTTTAAAAAAATGCATGGTGAAAACACAAGGAACATAGTCACTCATTGCTTCGGATGAGAGTGAGACGGCAGCAACAAACTTTTCTAGATTCACTGAAGTAGGATTACTGGATAACTTTAGAGGGTGTGCAGAAAACCTGTAAACCTTTTTTATTATATAAATAAATAAATATTGCATCCAATTGACGAAATCATGTGTTAATCCACCATAAAACCGCAGTGTGAAAAATGACTGGAAAGGCCTGGTCCAGGGGAGAAGATTATAACAAATTTTATAAATATATAATTGAAAGGTACCCTCAACCATGTAAATGGTCAACAATAATTCATATAATTAAACTGTACAGTCTTAGATCCACAGTAGGCTCTTTGGTAATATTTTGTCTTAAATCTGGTATGAGTTGAGCTGTTGATTTTCTTACTATGTAGAATTAAAATGTGAAAACCCATTCACTGTGCTCCAATTTGAAAGGGTGAGATCTGAGCAATCCAATGTGTCCCAAACTGAACGTGCACCAATGAGAAATATCCAATGCAGTCTGGCTGCACACAGCCAATTGGTGGCAGATGGAAATGATTCCAGGTTCCTAGTGTTTATACTGCCCCACGTGTGACATAACATACACTCTCAAGTGAGCAAGCATCCCTCCCCCAACACATGATGCGGGTGGGAGTGTGAAGCGTGGGGATAGAAGCCATGCACGACTCGCTCTCATGCTCACTATACACACACTCACTCCCTCACTCACAGGGAAACGTGACTCACTCGCTATCTCACGCTCCCTGCCAGCTCTTCAGGGGAGAATTACTTTTGTCACAAAATATTTAGCAATGCATCCAGAACATAACCACTTCTTTTAAACCAGACCAGAAAATATTTTACATAACAGATGGGGTGAATACATTTCAACATTTTACATTTGCTCCATAAATACAGCTTTTAAAAAAATAGCAAGTTGTTGAAAATAGCAGTAAACCAGGAAACAAATATTTTATTAAAAAACTGTTAATAATTTATTTTTACCAATCAGCAATGAATGAAAAACAGTGAATGAATAAGAGAAATCTAAATATTTTTTTTTGTGTGATCACTCTTTCCTTAAAAACAGTACACTTTCACACTCAGCCAGTGGAGAACTAGCCACAGAACTTCTGTACATGTATCTGTCTCACATCATTCTGTCTCTTGATGTATTTCCACACATTTGATGAAATAAAGGTTAGGGCTCTTTGAGGTTAATGCCAAAAGTTAAATATGATAGATCTTATGATCTGGCTTCATGTTTAGGGTCATTTTCCAGAAATCCTTTGTGGCCAATCAGCACCTTGATGATATTTCCAGTCCATCAGTGAACACACTGCCCTCTGCTATAGCCAAATATTTCACTCCAGAGCACCTGCTGCCATTTCGTACTCTCCAGTTACTATGTTTTTGTGCATACTTCAATCACTTGACCTTATTTCCAGATTGGAGAATTGGCTTTTAGGTTGCAACTCTTACATGCAGACCACATCTGGCCAGACTTCTCTGGACAATAGTAAAGTGTACTTAGGTTCCACTGGTTTCTGCCAGTTCCAAGCAGATTGTAGTGCTGGACGTCTTTTGATTTCAAAGGATCACTAACTTAATGAGTCTTACATCTGCTGCACTGTTTCCTTGGCGACCACTGCATCTACGATCCTCAAAATTGTCTTTATTTTAGTGGTACTTTAAGAAAGATTAGACCCCAGTCTGCTTTGAAACCTTTGGAGAGACCTTTTTGGTGCAGTATAACTATCTTGTGTTTGTGACCACATTATTGACATGACAATAAACTTCCTTCTCAACCTTCTTCTCCTTCTCTTTGGCTGGTCCTCGCCCAGTTTTAAGCCTCCCACACAGCTGTTTCTATCTTAGTTATGGACCTAATTTAAACCCGCATATGTTCTTTAATGTATTCTATGATATTCCATTCATTCATTGTTCTCTTTCGGGGTCACAGGGGTCTACTTTTGCTTATCTCCAGCTTACTTTTACAGAGGCTGGGGTACAACCTGGACAGGTCTCCAGTCCATCGCTGGGCAACGCATACATTGACTCACACATATAGGGAATTTAGATTATTCAATTAACCTGATGCATGCTTTTGGGATTGTGGGGGAAGCCGGAACCCTTAGAGGAAAACATCTCAAGCAGGACGGGAACATGCAAACGACTCCCAGCAAGCCACGAACTTGGCATCCTTTTAACTGAAAGGCAACAGTGCTTGTTGTATCTTGGCCCTTTTCTGTCTGTGTTCTCATCCTTTCTTTGCCCCCTGCTCCATTCTCCATCTTGTGAGTTTCTCTCTTGTTCCTAATATTTTGTCAATTTTCCTTCCAATTGCTTATTTTTAGTAATTTCCCCTTAGTCTGCCATGTTCCTAATTTTTTGCCATCTTCTCTTTGTATGCTCTCTATCATCTTCATCTGTTCCTCCTGTCTTGTCTCCTCTCCCTTTAGTTTCTCCTCTCCCTACTTAATCCCGTTTTCCTTTCCTTCAGAATGATCTTCCAGTGCTCTTGCTGTTACTGAGATCACATCATCCCTAGTAAGTTTCAGTTTATCAGTTTTGTTTTGATGTGCTTCTCTGTTTATTTCTAGTTTATTCTTAGCTCTGCTTCAAATGTTTAGTTATTAAGATTTTCCCTACCATGGGCTTTTACGTTTTATATTGGTAATTAAGTGACCTTTTTCAAATACTGCATTTGACATCACATCTTTTCTCACACACCTCTTGAGAGATCCCTATGAGAGACTGATCGGAACATGTATGGTCTTAAAAGTGTAATGGTAAAATTTTGCTGTATAAAATATGATGAATTCAATTTTATGGGTGCTGAGGCGAGGATTGTGGTGATTGAGTCCTAGAACAGTTTTAAACGTCCACTGACCAAAATCATGTTTTTCATTCACAAAAATTAATAGTAGTGTTAAGTATTAAATCCAGAATTCCTCTAAATGAAAGGTTCCCTGAAGAAATCCATCCTGAAAATGGTTTCTGAACATGCTGACTGTGCAGAAAGGGACATTCCACCAAATAACTTCTGACTCTGCAGATTAAAGGGAGGTGATGTATGATATTCCATAAACCATCTCTGATCCATAATTCAGAATGATGGAAGGCTTTTTCTAATGTAATAAGAACTAATTAGCATTGAAATGAGTTAATGGTACTTTTAATTTTGATTTAACCCCAAGGGAGAAGTAGTCTGTACTGTTGAGCGTTGGCAGGTTATTTCCATTGCTCTGGTTCAGTGCATTGCCATCTGACAGGTTTTAGTTTACCGTCTTGACTCAAAAGGATCCTGTAAAAAAAGAAATCACCTGGGCACTGAGCCCAGTAAATGCATCTTATTTATGACACAGTTTTTCATCTTGCTTTTGCTGACATTTGGTTATTGTAAAAATGAAAGAGACGTGATGTAGTCAAATGATATTACTTTAGTATTATATTATATTACTACCAAGAACAGTTTGATGTTCATGTGCAGTTCTCAACCAAGTACAGGGTCTGTTTTCTGACTTAAAGAGGTCTGGGTAAGAACTATTGATGGTCAAAGCAAGCTGTGAACATTTGCCAATTTATAATTGAGGCAAGACTATGCACATGTAGCAAACCAATCGAAACAGGTAAGTGTCAAAGCAAGGTTTCCCAAAGCTTTGGATGAGCTTAAGTTGAGGTGATAGTGGATTAGAATCAGCTTTTGCTCACTGGACAAGACATGGGAATTATGGGAATTGGAGTTCTGCTATGTGATAGATTTGTCACATGCATTCTTTTTCCGGTGATGCTATTGCATTATACATTTTTAAAGAGCAGGAAATAATACATGTGAAAGATCTGAGCTAATTAAAACCATTATTAATAGAATTCTTCTTCATTCTACTATCAGGGATTTCAGAGTTTTGGGGAAAAAAATTATTTAACTTCACTGCATTCTAAACCTTTTTAATAGTGTTTGCTTAAAATTTAAGATTTGTCAAGTCACTGTACTGTGAATTTGTGGTTTGTGTGTTGATTGATTACTTACTCGAACAGTTTTTTATACATCGTTGACCAACATAAAATTTGAGCTTGATTATTGAATAATCCAGCTTGAACATTTTTAAAAAGTTCAGAAACCTCCACAATGCAAAGTTGGACTAAAATTTTTTCAAGCATTACTGATGTTGTGTTGTGTCCCCCTGAAACAATCTAAGTTAAGCTACTATTTATTCAGTAGAATGTAGCACTGAGCATCCACTAGTTTTCTGTGGACCCATCCATAGAAGCAGATTTGAGATTGTACCCTTTGTTGATAACCATTAAGTAAGTTTTTAACCTTTGGCAATTTACGAGCGGTATCCAATAAAAGCTGTTTTTAGAAAATGGGAATATATTAAGTCAGAAAAATCAAAACACTTCAGTGTGTATTGTACTTTCGTTTCTTTGAGACTCAAAACATGTTGTTATTGCACCTGCAATCACTGAAGTATCTGAATTTTGTTGTTTGTTGGGGGGTCCAATTGAAAGAAAAATAGGGCAGTGAGATGCAGGTAATTATGCTGCTGTAGCTGCACTGATGCTCCTTTATGGATTGACCATTAGCAGTAGAGTGGAAAACATTAGATTCTCTCCAGACTGCATCTGATCCTGCCTAGGATAAACCTTTAACACAGAGAGAGGAAACCATGGCTATTTCCTAAGCTGAGAACTGATGTGTTCACAGACCAAGTAGCGCTGACTGAAGAGAATGTAAAAGAGGAGAAATTGTCATACTGCATCAGCGTTTACAGTTGATGTGAAGGTGAACAGATTCAGGCCATTGCCGCTGGCTTTGCAGTAACACTGTCCACACTTGACCTTGTAAATTAACTTACAGATGTTATTCCAGCTTGCATCAAGTGAATTCATTCAGAATATTGCTGTAGTATTTTTTTATTTTGAGTGGTGGACAGCCCACACAACTGTTATTGTAAGGGGTGATGCGTGACATTTTTCCATAGCAGAAATTGGACTCTTTCGAAACATAAACTGTGTAAAATATGCATAAAAGCATATTGAATGGTGTGCTATTTTTTTTTTTTTGAACAGTTGGCGTATTTCTGCAATTTTATATTCATTTTAACTCCAAATTTTAGTTTAATTTGAAATCAATGGGACTGCAGCTGAATCCAAACATCCAAGCATTTTGGACAAATCATTTGTGAGCCGAATATTGAGTGAATTTACTCTCCCACAGGGCCACCACAGGAATGAGGGTTATGTGTGTTTAAAAACTCACATTTTTCACCCTTCGCCTCATTTTCACAAAAAAATAATTGTCAAAACATTTAAAGCATGCACGTTTTTAGTCCATGAGACTGCAAGTCAACACTGAAGCATAACAGATCACATGAACCGTGGCTGTAACAAGCTTTTTAAAAGATCACATTTTTAAATTTCTTTATATATTTTGATGTGAAGATAAAGAAGAGAGATCTGCTCCTAACAGCATCATATTGCGATGACAGACAGCACCACAATTGGTTCCGATTAGCGGGGAGTCACAGTGATATTGTCACACATTTTAAGGTGTTGTTTTGAGGGGTTATATAAGGTTAATTAAGTTGTTTTTTGCTATGTTTCAGTGTTACTTTGTTCGTATGTGTTAATTGTGCTCTACGTATTCTAAAATGGGTAGAGGATTGTTTTGCCACACATTTAAGCCATTAATAAAAATGATGTTGCACAGAATAGCTTTTCAGTGATTAAGCTATTGTTGAGTTATGCTGCTGGGTATACATTTGTATTGCTGTGAAACATGACAGTATTATGAAAAAAAAAGCGGTTTTAGTAATAATAATTTTAGAATTTTAGTATTAACAACTTTGAAAGATATCTGGCCACTAAACCTATAGCTATAAACTATTGTGTCAAATTATTGAATACAAAAAAGTTTTTTGCTTTCATAGCAAATTCCTAACATGGTCAGCCTGAACAGAAAACAGAATCCTACATGTAGTGGTGATGTTAGTTATGGCTAGTGTACTCTAAAACTACACTAATTTGCACAAAAAATTTGGAGCAGAAGTATACCAGGCATCAGCTCAGAGCAGATGACCACCTGCTCCATCCCACTTCTTTGTGTTTGTGCCCATATCTGTTTTAAAAATGTAATAATGACAGATTACAATATAATTTAATACTCAATTTAGACATCACGGCTAATCACATGAGTATTAAAAGATATCAACAGCAGCAGCAACAACTACCAGCACTCATGCATCAATGCACATTGTGTCTATTTTTAGCCTTTTCTCACTTAAATTGGTACTAAAACATATTTGTCTAAGCCTAGAGGTATGAATAAACATGTAATTGTAATTCAATAATAAAATAACAGGATGAACAAGAAGTTGTTATGCATTAAATATTAATGCTGGAAAATAATCAAAAGCTTGACTCCCATTTCTTTATTTTTTTTATCTCTAAAACATCATGGAGAAAGCTCATCCATGAATAATGTTTGAAAGCGAACTTTTATGTTTCTTTAAATTAATTTTCCTCGGAATGATGTATGCTGAGCGCCAGTCTTGTGCCGCGCATGCGTAGAAGGGGTGATTGTGACAGCGGGTTTGCCCTCAGATGCGCGTAACCTCCATCCTAGACTCCGAGCAGCCGAGCACCAAACGCCGCTAGAGACGCAGAAATGGGAGAATAAACTGCAGTGGTCACTCGCTGTGAGGTAGGATGCTTTTGTTGCTGTATTTAGGTGACAATAGTTAGTAGTACTCCATGTGGCAGAAATGATGTTTACGGTTGTAAATGTTAATGTAGAAATGCTTATCGCATGGACGGATGCGGTTTAGTGAAATGGATGGGAAATCCTCCGACAGTGTTTCATCAAGTGCGAACATAGCACGAATAAGACAGTCGGAACACCTACATTTATTTCATTCTTTGTTATTCTCTGCCAAACGTGAACATTTCTTCGTTTTGCGGGAAGATTTGTTTTTAGAATCGTGACTGTTTGTGATGGACGCAGCCTCGCGCCAAATATCCTTACGTTAACTACAACACTGCGTTACTACAACGTCGTTTAGTCTATAAAACACATATTGCTGACTAATTCTGTCAAGCATTTAGAAGACATAACACAGGAGGTTGTAACAGCAACATTCTGTTTTTCTGAAGCAGTCGTGGATTCACAATCGCAACGAGAAATTTTCTTTAACGTTAGCCAGGCTTTCATGAACACAGAAAAATGACGATGACTAATAATATTGTGATTTTTTTCATGTGTAGTTTGTATACAAAGCTCGTTGATGTTGTCGTTTAACGGTGTCAGTGTAAATGTGACTACATATCTGCTGAAATATGTTTCAATTTGAGAAGTTATGAAATCCTTGTTTAGAGTTGCTCGTCATAAACGTGTCCGTGTCGAGTTACTGCTGTGAATAGAATTGCGTGTTGTATTTCACGCTGAGAGAGAGAGAGAGAGAGAGAGAGAGAGAGTTAACCGAGCCCTGTCCATGGTGCTGAAGGAAACCCTCCATATATTCAGCTTTAGTAGGAAATCGTTTAAATTGAACAACAGTCTTTTACAATAAGCTCATTTTGCTAATCATACCAACCATAATCATATCAAACTACCCCTACCTCTTAGCCTTACCCCTACTACTACTGTACACCTCCCCTTTCCCCTTGAAACCAGGGCTAAGGGGAGGGTTGAACATATGTGGCTATGAGTCAGGACCCCAAAGTCCTATTCATCATTCAAATGATTCTGAAGGCTCAGTATGTGCATCACTCTGAGTATTTTTTTTTTAATCAGAAAAATAAACCCACAATCAAACAAATATTTGACATATCATACATGAGTCTATTGCATAACGGTAATCATATAGGTTAAAATGGCGCATAAAACTGAGCTATATATGGACATGAAATCTTACATAAAATGATGGGTTTTGAAATTTTAAGTGACAAAATGTGTGGCACTGTTTTGTACTTTTGGGAGCTCTCTTCTGGTAGGTAACAAATGTATGGGAAATGAATCGTAGCCATTAGTTTGAAGCGTGGGTCCAGACTTTACTAGTTTCAACACACCCCTTCACCTTAGTCCTTTCCCTTTGTTCAAAAGAGATTCGGGGAAACCCTTATGTATCTATGTAAAACAGAGGTAGATATGAAAGAGTTAGGGTTTATGAGAAATGGAACTCAATCAAGTTGTTATGGCAAAGATGTGTATGTCTGCAGATGTTGGTACATCTTAGCACATTGCAAGTGATTTCAGATAAATGTCACCTTTTCCATGTGTTTAAACAGAATTGATGTTCAAGATTGTGTAAATAATCAAAATCAATAGTTTCCATCAATGAATGTGAAACGGCAACTTTATGCAAATTTTTTGCACATGCTTCAAGTTCTCTGTTTCCTGGCAATAATGTTTCTTGCAAATATGAAATCCGACATTCTATAGAATGCCTTGGCAATGTATATAAAGCCTGAAATGGAATAGCAAAGTATGCAGAGATTCATATTTTATTCATTGCCTAGCTATTCTACAGATTTTGTATAAATGCCAGTTCTGCTTTGTGTTTAATGAATCGTAATTATTAAGGGATTCTCATTTTCATTCTACACATTGCCAAGACATTCTATAGAATGCAGCAATGTCACACTTTATGAAAGATAAACAAGATATACATTAATCTGACCATTACCCTGGACTGGTCCTGTGACCAACCTTCCAAGTGAAACAAATTTACACTATTGACAAAGTATTCTACCTCTATTAGCATATTAACACTGATTGTAACACAATAGAAATAATACTTTTTAGGTTGGAGTGTTTTAGTGACATCAAATGTAAAACATTTCAGCGAAGTAAAACAAGATGTGTTGCAGTATTATTGTAGTTGATGCATACAATTAGGGTTGTCTAGACGTTTTTATAATAAATGCAATAATACAATTCACTTCAATTGCTCTACATAATTCCTGTAGAGTGTTAGAGTCTATCATCAACCTACTTTGCAATCATATCAATTATGGAACTAAAGCATTACAGTTAACCTTACACAAGACATTTGAAAGGAAAAGTGTTTTCACAGTTTATAATTTCCCTTTTCAGTTTAATAGCATATTCCTAGTGAAAAGTCATGTTCTATACTCTGCTGTTTTTAATTGTGTTAATTGGTTAAAACAATAGCTTGAAGTTTGTTCCATGTTCTGTTTCTTTAGGGACACTGGAGGTAGATGTGAGGGTTAATTGCGACCGGTGAGAGAAACCCTCTTCTGGGCCCCAACAACCCAATTCTCTCCTCCCCAGTCTTCAGTGTCCCACTCCCTACAGCCAACATGTTCTCGTCCAATTTTCTGAGTGGTGGGAATCCTCTAAGTGCAATGTCTTCTGCTGTGAACAAGTTCAGTCTTTTTGGGGAAGATGTAAATGAGGAGAAACAACAGCCGCAGCCTCCTGGACCATTGAAGCAGAAGGATCCCCAACATCAAGGCAATGGTCAACCAGCTTCACAGGGGCTTCAAAGGGGACAGCCACAGCAGGAGGGGGGGAAGGGAGTCCAAGGAGCTGGCCGAGGTGAATCTCTGCCTCAAGGAGCTGGACGTGGAGGAGGCCAACCACAAAAAGCATTAGGGAGAGGATCCCAACAACAAGGAGCTGGAGCACAACATCTTGGAGCACAGCAGGGTGGATCCCAAACACAAGGAGCTGGGCGTGGAGGCACCACACCTCAAGGAGCTGGTCGGGGTGGGATCACACCTCAAGGAGCTGGTCGGGGTGGAACCCCACAACAAAGCATCGGGCGAGGAGGTTCACCTCAGCAAGGAACGAGTGTAAAAGGACTGCATCAAGAGACAGGATCTCCTAAGCAGGGTGTCGGGAGGGGTGGCTCGAGAGGAGGTGGCTCAAGGCCACCATCAACAGAGCCTCAAGAGAAAGAGAGACTTGGAGCTGGAATTAAGAACCTCTGTCCAGTTTGCAAAAGCACTGAACTCAATCTTAAGGCCAAGGACTCACCCAACTATAACACCTGCACACAGTGTAAATCAGTGGTTTGCACCATGTGTGGATTCAGTCCTCCAGATGCAACTGTGAGTTTTATTCTTTGTCCTTGTACCATCATTGTCAAAAGCCATGGTCAATGTTTGAACCTATGCTCAAACATTGTACTGTAAAAATATATAAGAGTCATTCCACCAAATGGGTGTAATTTCTGGGACTTTAAATTTATAAATAAACATTAAAATTGCTTCACAAATTGATTTTACTACTAAGCAAAGTGTACTACAAAGAATCCACATAAATCACAGAAAAAATAGACTGTTTTGCTTGTCCCCGGTCTCTGATGCTAGACTTCACCATAAAATATAGTCATTAAGGACTTTTTTAAAAGAACCTTTCTTTTGCATCCATATATTTGTTTATTACACAAATAGCACTACTTTCTTAGAAAAAAAAAAAATACCTTTTCTCAGCTCTTACTCATTTCTGTCACCCTAACCATCCCCCTCCTGAAAAAGTAGGGAATTACCATTAATTCGAGTTTTCAGCAGGAAGTTGCATCACTTGGATCTTTAGAAGGCCATGGGAAGAGCAATGGTCCGTTTTCTTAATATCTTATTTACATATTTGATGATTTTGTGATGATATCTTGGAGTGTCATAAAAAAATACAATCCTGTTACTCAAATTTTTTCAGAGCTTTAATTAGTTTTAAAATTTCACATTTTTTGGTAAATAACAGAATTAGCTGAATTCCCTGATTCTACAATCATATGCACCATATGGCTATTTAGCATTTATTTGCTAATCTTTACTAAATATGCAGTTCAATTACTTTCAGTCCTGTTATTTGAATAAAAATTAAAAAGAGGGTTAGTAAAACGTCACCCAACCTTTAATAATGAATCTGATAAAACATTTAAATAGGTAAATTAAGATGGACCAATACCCTCATATGTGTGTCATTGGAATCTAGTTAGAAATCATGTAAAAAAAATAAGTTTTCTGCAGCCGGTGGTCTCTAAACTTCATATGGCATTTAGAGTAGAGGAGTGAGCTTCTTTTAATTGATTTCGATTACAAAGCACTTAACTGCACTTGGCTTCTTAGTTTCAACTGTTCCAATATAATTTTGATTCAATGCACAAACCAAGGTCCATAAATACATGAGCAAGTCTGGCGACCATTGCTTAACACAACAAAACAATCTTGAATGAGGGTGAAAGGCTATTCCTCCAACATCAGTGTCAAAAATTGTCATAAAGACAATGTGGACTATTTCTTATTGTTATAAGTATCTAAAGGAATTGATAAAGTAAATTCAGGATTATAGCGGAAAGAAAACTCCAGATTATAGAAACATCGAAGTCTTCAAACTTCTAATAATTTCATTAAAAGTTAATGCTATTAAATCTGTTGTTTGCATGCTGTTTTACGGAATCAAATCTTAGAAAAAGGTGCTCTTTCTCATAAAATAGGCTTGGGTTTGTGGTCTATGAATGTTGAATGTGTTAATGTGGAATTCTTAGGAAAACAGTTGATTCTTGGTTTAAAGTATACTCAAAGTAATTAATTGAAATTCAAGCAACTGCAAAACATTTGTATTCTTTATTTTTACAGACTAAGGAGTGGCTATGCCTGAACTGTCAGATGCAAAGAGCTCTGGGAGGAGCAGAGAGCACTGGATCTCCTATCTTAAAAGCACAGGCACAACCCAAGGACACACAACCATCTTCTATCCATACAAAGAAAGACACACCTCAGAGTAAACAGATTCCTCCATCCGCCAGCCAGCCAAGTAGTTCAGTGCAGAGCCAGAAACAACCCAGTCAGCCGAGCAAAAGTGCAGCTAACCCATTGCAGCAAACGTCACAGCAAACAAAAGGTGCTCCTGCTGCAAAAACTGAACCTCCATCAAAGACTGAGCCGGATAAAAAAGAAGAAGAGTCCAGTTTTTTTGGTTTCAGTTTTGGTGCTGCTCGATCTCGTTCTCCTTCTCCACAGCCTGGCGCTGCATCTGTTTCTGGGAAGGTTCTTGGGTTTGGTTCATCATTCCTTAGCTCAGCTTCTAATCTCATATCAACTGTTCAGGATGAAGACTCAGCAACACCACCAACCTCTCGTAAGCCATCCACTATTTCCCAAACTTCTCTCAAGACTACAACACCTCCTTCATCAAGAAAAGGCTCAGAGGCCGTTACGGGATCTTCAAATCTCTCAAAGGCACAAATACAAGAGGACACAAAACAACAGAAACAAAACAAACCCCAAGACGCTCAAATCCCAAAGACGACAAAGGACACTTCACCTTCTTCTAAAGTGGAACACAGTCCAAATCTTCCCCCAAAAGCTTGCCCACTTTGTAAGGAAAGCCTGAGAAAAGATCCTCCAAACTTTAGCACCTGCACCGAATGCAAGGCCATTGTGTGCAATCAGTGTGGATTTAATCCTGTTCCTCATCAGACGAAGGTAAGAAATCTTTCAGTAGATTCACATTAGGGTTTGTGCAATGAACTGTGGGCAGAAAATGTCAAGAGCAATTTCAAAGGACATGTTCTTTGGGGATTCTGTTGTTAAGGATGGATGGATTTTCTAGTCTCTTTGGTTTGTGCGGAGGCAGTCTTGTGGAAGGCTGGCCAAAAATGGTTGTGAGAAGGATAAAATGTGCCTTGATTTTCAATTACCTCAGGCTACTCCCTTTAAAAACTTACAAAGTAAAAAGTATAATGCTTGGTTGCAAATGCACAGAGAGGAAACCAATGCTGAGATTCAATATGCATGAGTTATTTACAGATTAGTTGCATTGGAGCATTTTGTATTGTAAAGGTTTTATTTTATTTTAACCTAGCATGCCTGGTTAAAACAATCAAGAACAGCCTCTTTTCAGAATAGCAAAGCAAGAGGTAGTTGGTGTTGGTGTCAGTCATCAATTCAACAACTCAAAAAAGTTGAACTTCACGTGTTTACCAGATGCTCTTTCTAATATTGACTTGTTTGCTTTACCTTTTTCACATGCCTTATGATGTCTTATTAAGATTCTTCCTTTTTTCTTGTTTTTTTTTTAATTTTATGTTATTTTGCTGTGTATAATTATTGCACTGTTCTGGGAAGTCTCTTTTATTTCAGTCATATGTGGGAGGGTAAAGTCAAATTCAAAGTTGAGCAGGGGGATTGTTTATTAATGCTCTATACGAAAATATATGATGAAATGTTTTTTACGAAATATAATGATTATTTAAATAGGCCATGAAATGTTGTTTTATATACAGTACTTTTTAGGTTTTGGTATCCTGTAAACAAACAATGCTTTCAAAAATATAAAACATGAATGTGTATTTTTGTATATTTACAAAATGCTAATTGAACGAACAAATGAAAAATCTACCTCAAATCAATTTTTGGTGTTACTACGTTTGCCTTGCCTACACTTGCACAATTTATAGGATTTTGTTGTATTGTAGTTGTATGATCCAGCAATTAGACCACACAAATGCTAATAATAACCAATGGCACACACAACCGCCCCCTGGACACACTACTTTTGAACAATGAGGATTTTCACGGCATGCAGCTGCATCCGTTTTACATTTACATTTATGTATTTAGCAGACGCTTTTATCCAAAGCGACTTGCATTGGGAGTAAACATCAAGCAGTTTGGTACAAAGTCAGTTGATCAGAAGACATACACATAGAACACTTTTAGGCTAGTACAGAAAATGAATTCAAATCAGTGCTTCAGAAGGTTTTTTTTTTTTTAAGTTAAGTTAGTAAGTGCATTTGTGCACTTTTGAGCATGCCCATGAAACAGCACTGCTTAAAAATTATGTAATCCACTACAAAACTCAACTAAACTATAACAGAGTGCTCTCTTATTTACTTTATAGCACGTCTGACATTGTACATTAAAGTTAAATTTGTGGCTTCCTCCCAGCTGGACTTCCGTCTGAGTGAAATTAAATTTTGTCATGTATGTATTGTATGTAGTGAGTTTAAGCTAAGTTGAAACCCAATCAGGAACTGAACTAGAAATAGCTGTGTAAGAGTGCTTTCACACCTGACTTGTTTAAATCAATTCCTTTGAATTACAATTCAATTCCATTTTACTTTGGTTCGTTTGGGCAGATGAGAAAGCTATTACCGAACTAAAAATCTGCTTTAGTACGAATCCAAATGAACTCTACTTTCATAAGTTTCTGGGGAGAATACGATATATCTCTGATATGAACTAATATCAAATTCATTCATTCATTTTCAAACCTGCTTATTCCCTTCCGGTCTCGGGGGTCTCCAGCACACATTGGCAGGGAACACCCTGGACAGGTCGCCAGTCCATTGCAGGGCTAATATCCTGTTGTATGAATACAACAAAAACTTGCTTTTTAAATGAATACAGCCACCGGACACGTCTACAAGTGTCATTTGTGTTGGCATGTGTCTGTCTACCAAGCAGTGTTTATCATGGCAGCTCACAGCCGATCTGAGAGTAGTTTGTAATCCTAGCATCATTCCCAACGTTCATCATAAGCAGTTAACGCTAATGATATCCTTAAGATGCCAATGGTCTAAATCAAGCAGTGAAGACCGATTATGATCACATTGTCCCAGTCTTCAGGCGTTCTGTGCTCTTTTGTTTACTTCCTTGTGAACGGCCATTCTAACCAATTGAAAAGCAGCCAAAGAAACGCAAACCTGAGCAATGACTGGTATGAATGAGATGAGGTGTCAAAGCACCCTAAACTCTTCTACCAAGATGAGATGTCTCTCCCAGACAAAGTATACTTGTGCAGGAGAAGTTTATTACCGTCCGAATATGGAAAATGTTGAGTAGCAATCCGTGGGACCCATCTACACCTATCTAAGAGTTGCCAAAGTGACTCAAGAAGGTGTACTAATGAATGGAAGAAAGCTACCAACCACCAACCAGCCAAATTCCTTAAAAAAAAAAACTGTGTGCAAGTGCAACATTGTCGGTACTTAAATGTAGTTTTGAGTTATGCAGTTTTTTTTTTGTTTTTTTTTTTTTTTAGATTTGACTTCAAACGTTGTCACAAATAATACGGACCTGTACTTTCTTGTGCACAGGGACTTCAACATTTCAGTCATTCACAGTCTAGGGTGTCACCAATTGTATCCTTGTTGACTGTGGTCTCAGCTTTCATGAATAATGAAAGTTGTTCTTGTGCAGCGGCACATACAGTTATTTTTATTTTGTCAATTAGAGATTAATCTCAACTGGTGTCACCTTCTCACAAAGTGCTTGGTCATGTTGCCTAGTTTAGTGTTGTGTAGGTCTATAATTTACCCATGGACATCTATTGGATCTTTTATAGTCAATAATTTCTGATTTCTTTGGTGCACTGATGTCACTACTACAGGCAACTAGGTGCTGCTAATTTTTAGAACCTGTCCACACACACGGTTATTTTAAAGATGCGGATTTTCCTGCGCTGTTATACTGTTTGTTCACACAAACACAGCATTGTTTTCATATAACTATCAATTTATGGCCGAGGATCATCTTTTGAAAAAGCTGTGAACTCCATTTCTGCTTGTGTTCTCCCAGTTTTCCAGGATGTTGGAGCTGGTGTTTGTCATTATAATCATGATCTGTGCCTGTTTGTTTACAAAGACCAAGTGTAATGGTGGACGAAGCGTATTGTCGCGGGTTGGTGAGAGAGACACAGGGACACATACATACTGTTTGAAGCCACACAGGAGTGTTTATTAAAAAGGTGCACCATAATAAATAATTAAAACGAAGAGTCACTTGAGTCTTACTGCACGGGAGGAAGTTCCCAGGGCACCCTCACCTTGACTGTTCCGGTGGCATCTGGGTTCATGTGCCCCTGTGTTGCTGGGACTCCTCCGAGCTCGATGGGCCCATCTCCACGTGTCGGTTGTGTCAGTACATAGATGGCCCTACGCTCTGTAAGCTCTTTTGGGGAGTGGTTGTCCAGCCGAGTCCCACGATGCAGCAAGCTCAGCGACGACACAGATCTCCCGGAAGGTGGAGCAGCTCCTGAGGTTCCTGTAGTTCTGGATGTTGTTCATGCCAGCAATGTGGCTACTCTCTCCTGAGACGGCTATGTCTTGCTTTTTAATCGATCACCTCGACGAGGCGCACTTGGCAATGCTGATTAACGCCGCTCTCTATCACAATATGAATAAGTATTTTGTTTGACCACCGAACAGTGTACTGGAGGCCCCAGTCTCTGTGCAAACTCAATGCTGAACATTCATTTTAAAAATGATAGGAATAGACTGCTGGTTTGGTATAGTCTGAACAGGAATTTATGGTCCTGATGAGTTTTATGGTTGTTATGAGTTTTTGTGTGGACACATGAGAGATACATATGGACCAGAAAACAATACATCAAATTCCTTCAAATAAGTTCTAAACTTTTATTTAATTTAAAGAATTGTTGTGGAATTGCTGTCGTTATTCTGTCTCTTGTTGTTAAAATAAACCTACCTATTGCTTCTATGTTAATAGTAAGCGTTCAAAACCAGCATTCAGTTCTTTACCTCAATGTATATGATGATGTAAGTTGCAAAGTTTTCGTTTTTATATATAATATGTACCAGATCCTAAAATGTTTTAAAACTTTAAAGCAATCTGATGGTAAATAGTCGCCTTTGTGATCTCTTCCCAGGCAAAAGAATGGCTTTGCTTAAACTGCCAGACACAGAGAGCATTGAAGGGGATGGAGTCATCTTCAACACCCCAAACACAGCCCAGTAAATCTCAGAAGATAGATTCTACTGCTGGTCTTTCAGAGAAACAGCCCACAGCTCTGCCAACAAAGGCCAGTCCAGCCAAACAACCCACTGCTCAACAAAAGAGCATGCATGAACAGTCCACATCAACTGGAGTAAAGCAAGCGCCATCTCCCACTCCTGCACAGCAGCCAACCCCTAAAAGTACAGCATCTCCTTCCATTTCAAAGGCACCACTAAAGGCTGAACAAGAACAATCAGGTTTTTTCAGCTTAGGCTTTGTTGGTGCACGGTCACGATCACCTTCCCCTCAGCCGGCTGTTTCCACTGGTAAAGTCTTAGGATTTGGGTCCTCCTTCCTGAGCTCAGCATCTAATGTCATTTCGTCTGCAGTTCAACATGAAATGTCAACACCCCCTACTAATCCACAGACTTCTTCTGTATCTCAAAGTTCCCTCAAGACCAATACTCCACCAACATTACGCAAAGGGTCAACTACTCGGTCTGGGGATACACCATTAGCTTCCAGAGGAAATGATAACAAATTTGAAGAAGATAACAAGACTCAGCCAACTGCTGATCGAAGGAATAAAGCTCCAGATTCAGAAATCAAAACAGTGCAACCTTTTTCTCAGATGCCAAAATCAGACAAAGATGCTAAACCCTTGCCCAAATGCTGCCCAATCTGCAAAATCAAAATCAATGAGGACTCAGTAAACTACAGCACCTGTACTGAGTGTAAAAACACAGTATGCAATCTTTGTGGATTCAACCCAACACCCCATCAAAAAGAGGTAACAAGTAGTTGTTTTGTTTTTGAGTTATATTGCAGCATGAGTTAACCATTTGTTTGTTTGTTTTTTTTTTCAGTCAAAAGAGTGGCTTTGTCTTAACTGTCAGACTCAAAGAGCTCTCAAAGGAATGGATTCAGCAGAGTCTGGAAAGCTAGAGACAATAGCACAGCCCAAAAAAAGCAGTTCAAGTAAACCAGATTCATCCTCTGTGCATGTGAAAGATCCTTCTGTGTTGGATAAGTCAGGCAATAAAATGGGCCCTGCTCAGAAATTGCAAGAACCACTGAAGTCTCCAAATGGTTCTCTACCGATTCCAAAAATGCAGCAGCATGAAAAGGAGGCCAAATCTGACACCCCTGCCAAGGATGGATCTGGATTCTTGGGGATTGGCGGTGAAAGATCAAGATCGCCATCTCCTCAGGCTTCTGTGTCGGCAGTTCCTGGAAAGGTTCTTGGTTTTGGCTCATCCTTTCTAAGCTCGGCATCTAATTTAATATCCTCAGCTGTGCGAGATGAAACAACACCACCAACCTCCCGCAAAGCTTCAACAGTTTCCCAGAGTTCAACTCCCCCAACATCTCGGAAGGGTTCTACTATTCCCCCGACATCAAATATACAAATACAAGAAACGAATAAAATTTCACCCCCACTTGTTGTGAACACAAAGGCTGATCAGGCATTGTCTGCAAAATTTGAGGAATCTACTCTTCCTCTTCCAAAAATCTGTCCACTTTGTAAGGCAGATATTACCAGAGATCCGCCAAACTTCAGCACTTGCTCTGATTGCAGAAGCATTGTGTGCAACCATTGTGGGTTTAACCCCAAGCCTCATCAAAAAGAGGTGAGTAAAAACTTTTTAGATCATAATTGTTGTGTTTTAAATGACAAATGGTAATTTGTTGGGTAAATATGCTCACACAGGTGAATGAATGGCTTTGTTTGAGCTGCCAGGTAAAGAAAGCTCCAGACCAATCAAGTCCAAAGTCTAAAACTGGGTCTCAACATGTCAAAACTGTTCCACAACAGGCTCAAATAGTATCAAATATAACCCCGGACCAATCAAAACCAGCACTTAAAAGTATACCTACACCACAAAGTTCACTAAAAGACAACATTTTCGTAGCAAAAGAAGCTCTTGAGCCAAAAGATACCCATGCTTCAACAAAATCTGAAATCAAAGTACAACCAGATTCTTCTAAAGAAGATACAGGTTTCCTTGGCTTCGGTTTTGGAGGTGCTCGGTCTCGATCGCCTTCTCCTCAACCTGTTGTATCTGAGAAGGTCAGAGGCTTTGGATCATCCTTTCTCAGCTCTGCATCTAATCTAATATCCTCAGTAGTTCAAGATGAATCATCCACAACACCCCCAACATCTCGCAAAGGTTCAACAGTTTCCCAGAGCTCCGAGAAGTCCATACCCCAACCCACTTCTCAGAAGGGTTCAACAGTAACAGCTACATCCCTCAAAGGACCTACAGAATCCCAGAATCCCTTAATACAATCCGGAGAAGCCAAACCTCTTTCTCAAAATCAAAGGCCTCTTGGGCCTGGTGGATCCACTTATTTTTTCCCTAAAGAATGCCCACTTTGCAAAGTTGTACTTAAGGAAAACCCTTGCAACTTCAACACCTGCACTGACTGCAAAAGCATAGTTTGTAACCTGTGTGGGTTTAATCCCATGCCCCAACAAACTGAGGTATGACATTTTCATATTTTTTGCATTTAATTGTAAAGGTTCTGCATTTTAATATAAATATTCTGTTGTAAATAAATATTCTTTTAATTTTAGTAATATGTTGCTAAATTGTTTAACAACAATGCAGCCTAGAATGCTTCAGAAAATCGGTCCAAAGCATTTTTGGCAATCAGTGGCGATCTGCTGGAAAATCCTGATCTTAGCACTTTTGTGAAATACATTACATTTATTCTGAATCTAACTGCTCTCTGTTTTTTTTTTCATTTGCTTTTTCCAGTCAAAGGAATGGCTTTGTTTGACATGTCAAGTGAAACGAGCATCAATTCCTTCCCAAGGACATCTTCAAACTGAGAAAGAAACACCAGTGCCAAAGAAGGAGCAAGGTGTTCAAGAATCTACACAGAAGAAACAAAGTTTAACAGATGTTGAAAAAACTGTTCAGAAAACTGTTGTAGGCAAAAAGGAGCCAGATGCTGATTCCATAAATGTGCTGAAAAAAGTGGAAAACCTAGAGAAAGTGAAATCAGACAAGCCTCAAGGAATGCAAACTGAAGTACCACTAAAATCTGAACCTCAAAAAGAGGAGTCTGGATTTTTTGGTTTTGGATTTGGCGGGGCTCGTTCCAGGTCTCCTTCACCTCAACCTACGGTTTCTGCAATGTCTGGGAAAGTGCTAGGCTTTGGTTCCTCTTTTCTTAGCTCAACCTCTAATCTTATATCATCGGCTGTTCAAGGCGAGCCTTCCAAGACACCACCAACCTCTCGTAAAGGCTCAGAAACAATACCTCCTCCAGGATCCCGTAAAGGCTCAGCAGTAGCTGTAAAAGAGCCTCAATCTAGTAAAGTTGCTATGCCATCTGCTCAAGACAGAACCGACAACCCACAGTTGCTTCAACAGGCCAAAGAACAAAGTGATTCAAAAGAGGACAAATCGGAGGTATCAAAGGATTTGCCCAAGTCTCCTCCCAAGTTATGTCCATTATGCAAAGTGGAACTCAAGAAAGATCAGTTCAAAAGTTGCACAGAATGCAAAAATACTGTTTGCAACTTATGTGGCTTTAATCCGATGCCCCATCAAAATGAGGTAAGAACAAAAAAATGCATTACCCAATTATTTTGTAATGTACTCATGGTGGTGTGTACCATTGTAAAAGAAAGCATTAATAAACATTTGGACTGTGGTGGAACAAACTCAGTTGCATGTAAGACTGAAAAATTGGAATAGAAAAATCAATTAGAAGGCATGAAAATGAACAGAATTAAGTATTAAAACAAGGGGCAGCTTACTAGGTACAGACAAGAGCAGCTGTACCAACAGCAGTGCTTCAGACAAAGTGACCTATATATTTATATCCTCTCTCGGCCGTGCGTCCCTACCTCATCACTATTAAATGATATAACAATAAGCCTTGCTACCTTGTCACTGTTTCTCCATACACCAGCCATGTGCTTGGTAATTGCATTAGGCTGGTTAGTGACTATGTCTGTTTATGGTTGAGTCTGAGCACATGTGCTCTCTTGTCTGATTATACAGATATATCATACATGTGTGTACACTATTTTTATTTTTCAAGATGATACTTTTTTTTTTTTTGCCATTTATAGGTGAAGTGGCTTTGTTTGACCTGTCAGACAAAAGTCGCATCAGAGCAGCTTCAGTCAGATGCCAAAGAAGTGGTACCATTGAAAATGGATGTGAAGGCTCAAGATGTTTCTCTAAAGAATTTGACAGATCCAGCTAAAATTAAAATGAAAACAGAAGTGGCAGGGAAACCAGAAATAAGTCCAGCTTCAACATATTCTGAAAAGCCAACCACAAAAGGACCAGGTCAGAAGGACACTGTCGATGTTCCAAAGACTGAATCTAAAAAAAATGACTCTCAAGATGACAAAACTGGACTCTTTGGGTTTGGTTTTGGTGGAGCTACAACCCGATCACCATCCCCTCAACCTGCTGTATCTGCTGTCTCAGATAAGGTTTTAGGGTTTGGTTCTTCTTTTCTAAGTTCAGCCTCTAATCTGATATCAGCAACTGTTCAAGATGAGTCCACATCATTGCCAACTTCTCGCAAAGCTTCTACAACTTCTCAAATATCTGATAGGACACCGCCAACCTCTCGGAAAGGTTCGGCTGTTTCACAACTGTCTGCAAAGGTTAATACCCCTCCTTCGTCTCGAAAGAGTTCAGAGGTGTCTGTTAAAACAACTGTATCAACCTCAGAAAAACATTCAGATACAGATGAAAAACTTAAAAGTGATGAACCCAGAGATAAGAATAAAACTACAATTCCACAGAATAGTGAGGAAGGAGCTACCCTGCAGCAACAAGAATCTGCAAAGGTTCAAGGTGTAGCTCTTCCTGATTCCTCTGACGTCCCAGAGGAGTTAAAAGGTAGACCTGCTGTCTCAGGAAAGGTTCTGGGATTTAACTCTTCAATCTTCAGCTCAGCAAGTAATCTTATCTCATCAGCTCTAAATGAATATTCAACATCACCACCAACTTCTCGCAAAGGCTCAACTGCTTCCCAGGTCTCTACTAAGAGCACCCCACCTTCTTCTCGTAAAGGGTCATCTGTTTCCCAGACCTCAGAGAAAACTCCAACTTCAAGAAAAGGTTCTGTTGCCTCTCTTGCATCAGCTCCTGTTCATCCAGAAAAGAAGCCACTGGAAATCAGAGAGAAGGAAAATGTATCTCTTTCTGCAGATGCCCCAGGTTCCATTCAAAAACAAATAAAAGCTGATGAAAATCAAGCTCAAGTTGACTGGTTAAAGGAAACAATTTCAAAGGATACAGTTCCACCAGAAACAAGTGGAGTGGCATTACCTGGATCGATCCCCAAAGACTGCCCTCTTTGTAAGGCTGGATTGAAAAAGGAACCTCGAAACTATGATACCTGTACTGAGTGCAAAAGCATTGTGTGTAACCTGTGTGGCTTTACTCCCATGTCGAATAAGGCAGAGGTAAGTACTTTTCAAGTTATGGGTGTGGTTACTTAAATGTGATTTCAATGGCAACAAAACAGCTCAGACCTTTATAATGATTAAAACAAGTAAAATCCAGTATTGAATGCATTATTTATAAGATACCCTTACTTCAATCTAAAACTGAATTTGTTATTTCAGAAAAAGGAGTGGCTTTGTCTGACTTGTCAGATGCAAAGAGCTCAAGCTGAGGCTGACAAATTATCTCCAGCTAAATCACCTTTAAAGAAAATGACACCAGAGCCTGTTCTTCAACAGAAGAAGCTCCTAGACACCACAGGAACAGATAAAACTGCTGATGTTGCAGAGACTAAAAATGAAAGTGGTTCAACCCAGAAGCTGCCACAGTCCATTGTAAATAAATCAGTACAGCAATCACAGAAAGATGCTTCTACAAAGTCCACAGAAACACAAAAGACTGAACCCCCAAAAGAACAGAGTGGGCTGTTTGGTTTTGGACGTTCTAGATCACCCTCTCCTCAACCACCTATTTCTAAAGTTTCAGGGAAGGTATTTGGATTTGGTTCTTCCCTCCTGAGTTCTGCTTCTAATCTAATGTCAAGTGCTGCACAAGAGGAATCCTCTGCAACAGCAACTGCAACTCAAGAGTTTCCAGCGCCTTCTCAAGATCCTGTGATGTCTGCATTAGCACCTGCAACATCTCAGAAAGCATCAACTGATGTGTCACGTGGAGCTAAATCTGTTGTAGAGTCTCTGGAAATCTCTAAAACAGAAGTTCAAGGAACGGACATCATAGAAAAAACAGTTCATATATCAGAGCCTCCAAACGCTTGTCCACTTTGTAAGGTGGAGATTGTGAAAAACCCACCAAATTACAGCACGTGTACTTCTTGTAGGAGCACTGTTTGCAATCTCTGTGGATTTAATCCAATGCCGCATCAAACAGAGGTAGAAAATCTCTATTTATTTCGTTCTAGTGAATGGAAAGTTTCAAATGAATATATGTTAAATAAAAATTGTTTCCCAACAGGTGAAGGAGTGGTTATGTTTGAAATGTCAAATGGAGAGGTCTTCAAAATCACAGACAAATAAGGTACCTCCACCCACTTCTGCAGAACAACATCAAACTCCTGATGTTAAAGTAGATGATAAGAAAAGGGATACCGCTGTGAAACAAGTAGACAAACCTTTCAAGGAAGATACCAAACAACCTACATCGGAGGTCAAGAAGCACATGAGTGAGATCTCACCAGCCATATCAGACCAATCTAAACCTGACCCTGCTACACAAGATTCAGATTTCTTCAGTTTTGGGTTTAGTGGAACTAAGCCAAGGTCACAATCCCCTCAGCCAACTGTGTCGGCAGTTTCTGGTAAAGTTTTGGGCTTTGGCTCTTCCCTGCTTAGCTCAGCCTCAAATTTAATCTCTGCTGTCCAGGATGAACCCTCTAAAACCCCACCAACATCACGTAAAGAATCTACAGTTTCTCAGACTTCAAATAAGACAACACCAACACCTCCTGCTTCTCGAAAAGGATCAGGGGCTCCACCAGATGCAAGTCTTTCTGTTCTGGACACCAAGCTGATATCCTCCTCTAAAGAACACAAAGACCTTCCGGATGAACAAACAGCCAAGCCCCTGCATGCTCAAGTGAAAGACAAGCCTCCAAAAGTCTGCCCACTCTGTAAAGAGACCCTCAAGAATGACCCACAGAACTACAGCTCATGCACATCATGCAAGAACATTGTTTGCAATCTCTGTGGATTCAATCCAAATCCACATCAAACTGAAGTAAGTTTAATTTTCTACAGTTTGCCCAAAAAATATTGATTCATGTAACGTGTAATTATTTGTGCTACAGGTCAAGCGTGTGCAATTAAAATACAAAACAAACTATGTTTAAGTGTTTTTCCTTTATCCACAGGTAAATGAGTGGCTTTGTTTGAACTGCCAAATGCTTAAAACCTCAGGGTTTGCCCCAGGTCAATCAGAAGGAAAGACTCACAAAGTACTTCCAGTAACATCTCAACAAAAGGAAAATACTCAGCTTTCATCTTCTACAGAGAATAAGCCTATCATTGTAGCTGAGGAGAACAAGAAAGACCAGACGGAGACTAAAAAAGCAACAACCCCTGGTTTCCAACTCTCTAAGGGTGAATCCTCTCTTCCCAAGCCTGCTCCACAACAGGTTAAAGAAGAGGCAAATTTTTTCAGCTTTGGATTTGGCAGTGCACGATCACGGTCTCCCTCTCCACAATCTGCAGTCTCTGATAAGGTTTTTGGTTTTGGATCCTCATTTCTCAGTTCAGCATCTAACCTGATCACTTCAGCAGTGCAGGAAGAGTCAACCACAAAGACTCCGCCAACGTCTCGCAAGGGATCTACAGTTTTACAGACTTCTAACAAAACCACTCCAACACCACCTACTTCCCGTAAAGCATCAGCAATTGTTCAGGATGATAAAATAAAACCATCTCAAGAAGAAACAAAACCTGCAGTTATCTCAGTGCAAGGACATAAACCAGAACCAAAATCCACAGACCCTCAACTAGCTGTCACTCCTCAAACTCACCCAAAGCTCTCAAAAACTTGTCCACTTTGCAAAGAAACCCTCAAGAATGATCCAGTAAACTACAGCTCTTGCAGTTCATGCCACAGAACAGTTTGCAATCTCTGTGGATTTAATCCAACTCCACATCAAACACAGGTATGAAAAACACAACTATTCCTTCTAACTTTCCAAACGTTTAAAAATGCCAAATATGTATATATTTGTTTACGTTTTTTTACAAACAGGTGAAGGAATGGCTGTGCTTAACCTGTCAGGTAGAGAGAACTCCAAAAACTCACTCTGCTGCACAAAAGGTTCAAAAACACATTCCAACTTCTCCAGAAAAAAAGCAGAGTGATCCAGATGAGCAGCAAAAGAAAGCTCCATCAGAAGCTAAAACACACTTCACTTCAAAACCCGATGCTGCAAAACCTAAAGATGATGCATCCTTGGCCAAATCTACTCCACCCTCTAAGGTTGAACAGACTAAAGATGAGTCTGGCTTCTTTGGTTTTAGCTTTGGAGGTGCTCGATCTCGGTCACCATCTCCTCAGACAGCTGTCCCTGGAAAAGTTCTTGGTTTTGGCTCTTCATTCCTTACTTCTGCATCTAATCTGATATCTTCAGCTGTTCAAGATGAGTCCTCCAGCAAAACCCCACCAAGTTCTCGGAAAGGATCCACTGTGTCCCAAAGTTCCTCTAAGACAACACCACCAACCTCTCGAAAGGGTTCAGAGGTGTTGCAAGGCCCACAAAAAATTAAACAGGCAGAAGAGCCAAAACCTACTGATGTACAGAAACAGAGGAAACCAGAGCAAATCAACCCACAAGATGAGATTTCCAAAGACCAAGTATCTGGTGCTATACCAGTCCAAGACTCTGTAAAAGCCTGTCCAATCTGTAAAGTAGATTTAAAAAGGGAACCACAAAGTTTCAACACTTGTACAGAATGCAAGACCATAGTGTGCAGCCTTTGTGGGTTTAATCCCAAGCCACATCAAACAGAGGTAAGATTGCTTCATGTGCTTTTTTTTCAGAATTTCCAATGCCATAGTCTCATGCCTTGTTCATTTCCTTTAGCTATTCTTTATTCTCCTCTAATTATAAATTAATCTAACTGTTTGAATTAATACAATTTTCCTACAGATTACAGAGTGGATATGTTTAACTTGTCAGTTAAAGAAAGCAGAAGGTATTGCCTCTGTTCATCAACTGCCACAGGTTACCAAAGTAGCTCCTCTATCAAACCAAGAAATGAAAGAGGTGGATAAACCTACTACCGATGCAGCTCCTCCACAGGAACTGCCAGACATTACTTGTAAGAAAACTTCATCCGACATCCTAAAAGACAAAATTGGACAAGCTACAACCAAACCATCTGAAACGCCAGTTGAAAAAACAGATCCCAGTAAAGAGCAAACAAGTTTCTTTGGTTTTGGTGGTGTGAGGTCTGGATCTCCTCAGCCTTCTGTGACAGCTGTCTCTGGAAAAGTTCTTGGTTTTGGCTCGTCGTTCCTCACGTCTGCATCTAATCTGATAACTTCAGCTGTTCAAGATGAGTCCTCCAGCAAAACCCCACCAAGTTCTCGGAAAGGATCCACTGTGTCCCAAAGTTCTTCAAAGACAACACCACCAACCTCTCGAAAGGGTTCTGAAGTGGTACAAGGGTCACAAAAAATTAAACAAGCAGAAGAGCCAAAATCTACTGATGTACAGAAACAGAAGAAACCAGAGCAAATCAACCCACAAGATGAGATTCCCAAAGAGCCAGTGTCCAGAACTGCAGCAGTCCCAGAGTCTCCAAAAGCTTGTCCAATATGTAAAGTAGACTTAAAAAAGGAACCACTAAATTATAATACCTGTACTAATTGCAAGACCACAGTGTGCAGTCTTTGTGGTTTCAATCCTAATCCACAACAGACTGAGGTACTAGAAGTAAAAGAGTTCTGTATATTTTGTTTATACTATTTAACTAAATCAAAATGTCAAAATAAATTTTAATGTTTTTCGATTTTATCAACAGGTGAAGGAATGGCTCTGCTTAACCTGCCAGGTAGACAGGACCCCAAGGGTTTCTTCTGCTCCAGCATCTCCACAAAAAACACTGAAACAGATTCCAGCTTCTCCAGAAAAGAACCAGGTTGTTTCTGAAGAGCAGCAAAAGAAATTTACTTCAGAAGCTAAAAAACCATGTACTCAAAAACCAGAGGCATCATCTACCAAACCTGTTCAACCCTCTAAGGTTGAACAGACTAAAGATGAGTCTGGCTTCTTTGGTTTTAGTTTTGGAGGTGCTCGATCTCGGTCACCATCTCCTCAGACAGCTGTCCCTGGAAAAGTTCTTGGTTTTGGCTCCTCATTCCTCACTTCAGCATCTAGTCTGTTATCTTCAGCTGTTCAAGATGAGTCCTCCAGCAAAACCCCACCAAGTTCTCGGAAAGGATCCACTGTGTCCCAAAGTTCCTCTAAGACAACACCACCAACCTCTCGAAAGGGTTCAGAGGTGTTGCAAGACCCACAAAAAATTAAACAGGCAGAAGAGCCAAAACCTACTGATGTACAGAAACAGAGGAAATTAGAGCAAATCAACCCACAAGATGAGATTTCCAAAGACCAAGTATCTGGTGCTATAGCAGTCCAAGAGTCTGTAAAAGCCTGCCCAATCTGTAAAGTAGATTTAAAAAGGGAACCACAAAGTTTCAATACTTGCACTGAGTGCAAGACCATAGTGTGCAGCCTTTGTGGGTTTAATCCCAAGCCACATCAAACAGAGGTAAGAGTGCTTCATGAGCATTTGTCAATGTGTCAGATATTGCTTACATTTTCTCTCCATCTAAATTTAATAATTAATTTTGGAATTCCTCACAGGTTACAGAGTGGCTATGTTTAACTTGTCAGTTAAAGAAAACAGAAGGGATTGCCTCCGTGCAACAACTGCCGAAGGTTTTCAAAGCATCTCCACCAACAAGCCAGGAAATTAAGAAGAATGTACTGGCTACTACAGTTTCACAGGAACAGGCAGGCATCGTCATGGAAACTTCACCTGAGACTCAAGGAGATGAACCCACCATAACTACATCAAAACAAGCTGAAAGGCAAGCTGATCATTCTCTTACAAAACATGCAGTTTCACCAAAAACAGAGCCAACTAAAGAGGAAACGGGTTTCTTTGGTTTTGATTTTGGTGGTGTTAGATCTGGGTCTCCTCAGCCTTCTGTGACTGCTGTCTCTGGCAAGGTTCTTGGGTTTGGAAACTCCCTTTTAAGCTCTGCATCAAATTTAATCTCTACAACCATTCAAGAAGACTCCTCTGTAAAAACACAAATTTCTCGCAAGGATTCCACAGCTTTAGAAACACCAGCAACCTCTACAACACCGCCAACTTCTCGCAAGGCATCAGTGGTGTCCAAAACCTCATTAAAGGATAAACCAACACCACCCAGCTCTCGTGAAGGATCTGCAACATATGAAAAAACTCATCAAGATGACACAAAATCTACAAATGAGGAATGCAAGGAACACAAGGTAGAGCAAGGGCAGCAAGATTCAGCAGTACCTCAAGCTGGGATGACAGCAGTTCATAAAGCAGAGACCAAAGCATGCCCCCTTTGCAAATTAGATCTCAATATAGGTTCAAAAGACACTCCAAACTATAATACTTGCACTGAGTGCAAGAACATTGTTTGTGACCTCTGTGGATTCAACCCAACACCCCATGAATCAGAGGTAAGACAACTGTACACACTTAAAAAAAAAAAAATTAAAAAGTTAACAACTACATCTCAATGTTTCTTCAGATTTCTGAGAGAAATAACTACATATTTGTCTTTTTTTCACTCCCCAGGTCAATGAGTGGCTCTGCCTGAACTGCCAGACACAGAGAGCACTGCAAGGATCAGAACCTTCAAAACCAAAAACCCATGAACAACCTACCCAGCAGTATTCCAAAGCCTCTACTGGTTCTGCAGATGGAATACCAAAGAAAGAGATTCAAGCAGTAGTCCGCTCTGATGAATCTGAAATTGCTGTCCAAAAAGCAGAGAGTGTTTCAGCCACATCAAAACTCCCAGGGAGTGACATTACAACACCACCTGCATCATGTCAGTCTATTGAAACGCCAGACCCAAAGAAAGTTAAAGAAACTGTCCCAGTAATATTGGGGTCTGGAAAAGAGCCCATAAAATCCACCCCATCTGAACCACCAAAACAGGAATCCAGTTTCTTTGGTTTTGGATTTGGAGCTCCTAAGGTGCAACCTATTTCCTCTATGCCATCAGATTCAAATACTGGGAAACTATTTGGATTTGGTGGTCTAACAGATGCTGCAAGATCTCGATCACCTTCTCCACAATCTGTTTCAGCGGTCTCTGGAAAAGTTATGGGACTAGGTTCCTCTATATTTACTTCAGCAACAAATTTGATTAGCTCGGCAGTTCAGGACGAGCCTTCAATAACACCCCCAACTTCTCGAAGGGCATCTACTTTTTCCCAGGCTTCTAAGACTCCGCCCAGGTCTCGCAAAGGATCTACAGTTGCACCAGACTCACCCAAGATTCCACCTGTTCAAGATTTGGTGACTGAATCAACCAAACCATCTGCTTCTGAGCAACTTAAGACCAACTGTCCAGTGTGTAAAGTGCAGCTCAATAATGATTCCAAGGATGTCAAGAATTACAGCACTTGCACTGAATGCAAGATGAACATTTGCATTCAATGCGGATTCAACCCAGCTCCTCACATGGAGGTAAGATAAGAAACAACTACTTCAAAAGATCAACTGTAATAGTTTTTATGTATGCAACTGACAATAAAATCTGTTTATCTTCAATTTTGTGAATGTCAAAACTCCTTTACATTTCCAGAACCTGTTGTGTCGCAGATGCAAGGTTAAATTTGAGCTATGTTCTTGTTATATTTCACTTGAATGCCACAACACTTTAAGTAATAATACTATTAATTTTGCTGTTCAATTTAATTCAAGATTATCTGAATATTAAAGATTGAACTGAAAACTCTCAGTTGTACAAACTCTCAGAGACAAATTGATTTGTCCTACATTTTGTTTCAGGTTGAAGAATGGCTGTGCCTGAATTGCCAGGTAAATCGAGCACAGGCAGGAATTGAAGCATCTAAAAGTCAATCAGAGGGACCTCAGTCTGTTCCTTCAGCGAAGGACAATCAAACTCCACCAAGAGTAGAAGAGTTGACAACTGTAGTTGAGTCCAAACCTGCTGATGATCCCCAAGCCGCACCTGCTAAAAAGATAGACGTACTTGTGCAGGATTTAGAGAAAGATAAATCAGCTGACAAGAAAGACAATGATGGCAAGAAAGCTAGTGTGATCACTTCAAGCAAAGAACCCTCTAAACAAGACAATGCTGAAGCAGAGTCTAAGCAATCTCAAAATCGGCCAAAGAAAGAGACTACCGCTCCTCTAAAGTCTGCACCACATACCAACATCGAACCACAAAAACAGGAGTCAGGTGGCTTTGGTTTCGGTTTGGGTGGTCCTAAAATACAGCCTTCTTCCCCGAAGCCAACCACCGGAAGGTTCTTCAGTGGTTTTGGTGGTCTAACAGAAACAGCTAGATCCCGCTCACCTTCACCACAGTCGGTTTCTGCTGTTTCTGGAAAAGTTTTTGGCTTTGGATCTTCACTATTTAGCTCAGCATCTAATCTGATCTCCTCTGCTGTCCAAGATGAGCCTTCTACAACACCACCAACTTCACGAAAAGGCTCTACAGTTTCATCTGACTCTGGTAAGGCTACAACAGCACCAGCTTCACGTAAAGGCTCGGCGGCTTCTTCCAAAAGCATACCACCAACATCTCGTGAAGGATCTGTCACAACAGAACTCAAAAAGTCACCCACTCCGAATGAGACCATTGCACCTGAAAAGCATACCAGTCAGGATGACGTTTCTAAGATACCCCAATCAGAAAAGGAGAAATCGGACACTGGAAAGGATGCATTGGAAAGACACCCAGAAAGTGTAGCTCAGGAATCGTCATGTTCCCTCTGCAATTCGTCTCTAAACATAGGATCAACGGAACCTCCTAATTACAACACTTGCACCGGATGTAAAAGTGTGGTTTGTCAACTCTGTGGATTTAACCCCATGCCACACCTTGCAGAGGTAAGCCTGCCCAACTACATTTCATGCTGATGATTATTTTCTCACAGTCCCTGGCATATGTTTCTTAAAAGTCTTGGACTCTTATAGAATGTAAACCTGCTTTATTACAATTCTGGTCTAGTGGGTTCTCGAAACATTTGGGTCATAATCCTCTGTTTCTGTTAAGCATAATCAAACTTTAAATGGCTCTTTAAAAAAATGTGATGAAAAGGGTTAGGGTTAAGATATCCCAAAACATACACAGGAACCTCAAGTACATATGTTTGTTTTTGAGCATAAGCTTAAATGAGGCACTTAGAGATGAAAAAGCCATCATATTCAGAGACTTTGGCATCCTTTTAAAACAATTTGCATATTTTTTGTATTGTAATTTTGTATGAAATTTTATTTGAAATCCTAGTGAATACTAAGCATAGAGAGCAGAGGCGGTAATCTGCATGAGTGGGGGATGAGAGCTAAGCTTCCCGCAAACTGTAAAACGTGCTGAATGCTGAGTCTGGGGGTAGGATCCCAGTGTTTGGACAAATGTGCGATTACATAACAGGCTGATTGTAGCGAGCCTTTGCTTGCAGCACACTCCGATAAAGAGATTGATGGTTGTGCAACAGCATTATGTGATGGGATGTGCAGCAGCTAGAAATATAGAGGGGTGATGTGTCAAATGATATCTAATAAATGGAGGTGATTTTAAGCATGGGGGTTGGTCGACATGTTTATTGTGTACTTTCTGGACTACAGTGGACTAAATCTTGCTGCCACATGCTCTGAAAAATCAAACATCCATCATGTTTTCTAATGTCACTCTTCATACTTTTGACCTTTACAACCTTTACAATTTATTACATTCTTCCAAGCTATGCTGTCAGAATAAATATAATGACAACCAGTGAATAGTTAAAATCACAGCATGCTAAGTCTGTTAATTTGATGAATCTTTATTCTTTATTCAAATGCACAGCTACAAGTTACGACAATCATCAGGCATCTCACTTTGACAAATCAAATGTGAACTTAAAATGTTTCTTCGTCATGGATATATTATGTCTTGCAAATTATTGTAACAGTAGATAGCTGTAGATAAACACAATCAATTTTTACATTTGAACTTTTTCTATTTCTAAAAGAGTTATTACTTTTATTACTTTAAATGTTTTATAGTCACTATAATGGAGGATATACTGTAAATCTGTTTGCAGGTAAAGGTTTAGAGCAAGAAACGAAAAATGTAAATGCAGAAGTAAGAACAAACAAAACATTTCCCCTCTCCTGTTGAAATTGAAGGAGTGTTAGTGCATTTCCATTAATCTATGTTTATTTACCAAGATGTGCATACATTTTTAATATATATAGTATAAACTTTTTATCCGTTAAAAAAATGCACAAACTACAATGGAAACACAATTTAAAAAAATAAATCTCAATGCAATGCTATGACAATCCATTTTTTTCTGTGAGGCGCAATAGGGCAGCAATAATAGACTAACCTACGCACCAATTTCAGTGCACAAAATCTTATCATTCTAAAATTCCTTAACCAAAGTCGCGATTCTCACCTCCCAGAACTATCTCCTGCTTCCAAAAGCAAGATGACATGACTGTGCCTTTTGTCTACGTAAGTAGTAAGTTATTATTTCAGAAAAAAGCCTTCTCCATACACAGCAACTTTCTTTTTTTTAAATTTGGTGCCAGTTTATCAGGAAATTACAATATTGTTATCTTGGAGTCATTGGATGGAAACTGTGCTTTATTCGAAAATATTTTAGTGATATTCCAGTTTTGTGCATAGATCATGCTACATATAAATTCTTAATGTTGAACTTGAGCTCTGAGAAATTAGAAATAAGGTCTTATTAACTCTGCCTTTACCGCAGCCTTCAAATTTACCACGATGTTTTGGTTGTGGTTTCTAAAAAAACAAAAAGATTGCTTTGGTCAAAAACAAAAAACAAAAGAAGTATTTTTCGGAAATGGAATCCAGATGCCAGTCTGAAAGAACCCTAAATATTGCCTTTATAATAACACTTAAAATAAAAATGAAAAGATTTACCACCAGTTTCCACCAAAAAATAGTTTTTGCTGTGCGATGAACATGTGGAAATGATATCACACTTTTTGATGTGCTAAATTATGTTTGGCATTACACCTTTCTCTGCCCTTCTAGATGTGACATTCAGTCTCTTGTAATGCATCCATTACATGAGCCTTTGACTCTGACCATGGCAGTCTGACTTCTTCACACAAGAAACGAAACCTTTTCTTTCTGACGTTAATTGAAAAATACAGGGTATGCCCAAGCAACCTTTTTGAATGACATTTCACATTCTCATATCTGTCACGAAGTAAAGCTGAAGGTACAGCTTCACAGTCGGGTGTGTTGTATCAAGAAATGTAAAGATAAGCCATCAGCATCAGTTTGCATCTAAATCTAATAATAGCTTTAGATTTCAATCAACCTCTGCAAGCATCTGAAGTTTGACTGGTTCCAGGAAAGCTGCTGGTGGATGCTATGCGATGCATTGGAAACAGAATATTTAATCTTCTGTAAATTTTGTCCATTTCCACATGTAATGAATGCCAAATTACTATTACAAAGCATGTATTATGGCAAGCTTTACATTGGAGACTGTATTGAAATGACCCAAAAATAGCCAAAACTGAATTCCGTCAGCTCATCTCCTGATCATCTCCTTCTCATTTTTCCTGGTTTTCCAGTATACCTACATGAAAAACAACACAAACAAAGATGGACATGCCCAGATATATCAGGTTCATTCACTCCTTTCAGGGTCATTATACCCCTTTTTAATTGAAATCAAGGAGGCATGCTGAAAAAGAAGGCCCAGATGCAGACACCAAAAATATCACAACAAGCATATTCATGGATAAAATAGACTAGCAATGCAACAAAGAAATGAGAAACAATTTAAAGAATAGCTCATTGTTTGTAGTGTATTTTATAGCTGATTTAATGGATAGGTCAAAACCGACCAGTTAGCATGATATCAGTTTGTGTCTCGAGTTGTCCCGTGTCATGTCTGCCTTTCACTACTGTCATTATAATGGAGTGGTCTCAATTTTTTAGATTTGTAGTCATTCTCAAATTTTGGTTTAAAAAAGGACTTCTAGGTTGTTCGGCCAGCAATCTTGTGAGCTTTCAGAAATAACTTATTTCATCCTATTTTGCAATCCCTACAATGAAAATTTGAATGTAATGCAGTTGATTTCTCAATCTAATAATTATCTTGGGATTAATCTGTGATTTTCATTAAAAATTGAAAGTCAATATCGTATGATGTGACTCCTTCTAAGGTCAGCGGGTTCTGTTCTGGACTGTGCTCGGAGATTATTGTCTTCTATGTTTCCTTATTGTTGGTGGTAATACACTGGTGCCCAACTGTACCCAAGAGAATTATACATCCTCTCTGTGGGAGTTTTTATGGCATGTCATTACAACTAAACAATGCTCTACTGGTTTACACAACATGGCCATTGTGACTGTTTGTTGTTCTAAGCCTCCCTTTTTACTCTGATTTAGTGAGTACATTTTAGTGTTTTAAAGGGGTCATGAGCTGTTTTTATCCTTTCTACATTCAATTAACTGAGGTGTAATTATAAATATCCCATGGTTATTTAAGGTATACTGTCATAATTGATTTTCTACAAAGATATGTCATCTACAGAGAAAACATTTAAGAGATAAAATAGCGGCCAGCATAACTGATCTCAAGCAAACATGTTAAGACAAGCTGCAATCATTTTGATGCCAAGCTGTTGCATTTTTTGTTGACAGAAAAGCATGTGACTGCAAGGATTGAGCTTCATGAAGGTGGTGATCACAAAAATAGCTTGGCTAAAGCATGGTCATTACAATCAGGTTTTCACACAGCCAACTTCAATTAAAGCCTTTTTTTAATTAAAACAAGTTTTTTTTTTTTGTTTGTTTTAGCAATTTTATGCAATTTTTTTGTTTGCACTAGCAATTTTATGCAATATGTCAAGTGTGCTCTTGTCCATATTCTATTTTTTCTATTTTCATATGTCTAACATTATTTATTCCACTTAAAACACTCAAAATGTACCGTAATTATTTTGAATCAGCACTAAAGCTATACAGCTTCAAAGGTTATTTACAATGAAAAACAAGCTCTATATATTTTATCATTCCTTTCATTCCACTTTCAATACACTGCTTTGTTTCATACCCTGCAGTCATAATTTATTTATAGACGGTAATAAATTAGGTGTATCTGCCAGTTGCTTAATTTTTTACGAGTGGAATGCGACTGATTGTGAAGGATTCTGCTGCAAACACAATATTCCAATACAACATTGCAAATCTAATTTCTGTCATTTAATTTGTGACCGACTTGGATTAAATTGCTTTTAAAAGGTTGCTTGCTCTCCACACATGAATTGCCTGAGGTAGCAAATGCTGATTCATAGTATATGTATTCGCAGACAGCTGCAGGAAGAGATTTTGTGTTCTCAAATGCAGACTTTCAGTGAGGGAAGTAGGAAAATTTCACTGGGGCAGATGGTGGAAGTATAAATAGTCTGAGGCGAGACTAGAGAGAAATACCTGACCCTTTTTTCCCTTCTTGCAGGCTGCTTTAAAAGCAACGGGCTCTAGATAGATACCCCTACCAGCATTTCCGTGAATATTAAGCTCTTTAAAAAGGAGCACTCAAACCTCACAAATACTGAAATACTGAAACAGCTGTAAAGTTAGAATGTTAAGTAAAATCAATTCCATTAACAGTTACAATGTGTTAAATTCAAAGCAGTTTTAGAATAGGTATGAAATAAAAGTTTTATTTGTTACAATATAACAATTTATACATGTTTTGTACTTATTTCCAAACTTCAAAACTTATTAAGTTTAATTGACTAAATTGCTTTGTTTATATCTTTATTTCATTTATTTCTGAATCCAATTGAACAAATGATATGAATGCTTCACTGAGTAAATGATAACCTTTATGTTGGCAGGGTTACTAGAATAGTTTTTTGGTGCATATTGCAAAATATGAGGAGTTCCAAAACATGATAATTGCCTTAAAAAAAGGCAAGGTTAGTACCAAACCTTTTGTGTTCAAAGGGCCCAAAATCAATTTTCCAAAAAACACATTTTCCTACTAAGCTGTTTCTAATTCAGTTCATAACTAGGTTTTAATCTACATGTAAAGATTATCATTAGCACCTGTTTGGTATTGATTGGTCATACACCTGGTTATAATCCAAATAATTCCCTGAATTGTCCACATGACAACAATTTGTGTAAATACCTTTAAAATGTGAATATTGAATTTTGGTTATTTTAGTTATCTATCCTAACATTGACTCCACTTTTACCCTGCTTATTCATTTTAGATAGTGTCCCAAAGTAGTTATATAACCTTGGTATGCTCCATCTACGCTCACCTCGGTGCCAGATATCACAATTTATGATCAAACTAAGAGCAAGAAAAGTGTATTTTATTAAAATATTTTACTTTGAAACCAGCATAAGGAATTAAGTTATGAAGCCTCATGAGACTGAAACAAGGTTATATTTAAAATTAAACAAATAAACTTCTTTCTGCTTTCTGTCTCTCTGGTGGGAGGCAAGGGCTGGCTCTGTGCCCTCGGTGTTGAGCACTCTGCTTATTACAGATTAGTAGGTCAAGATTCTCTATTATCATTGGGCCTGATTTATTGGGCCTGTATTGCTGTGGGGGTGCTTGAAAGCCCACTAAATTAGCCAGCTACAGTCGTTGCCAGAGGCAGCTGCCAAGAATCAATATGGTGTCAGATAGCTCTGCCGTGCCATAGTCCCATGGAGAAATTATAAGATATGTCTTGGGCTATAAATTGAAATGTGTTATTTTTTACATTTCCACCCAAGTTTCTGTACAAGCAGGCTGATGAAATTACAGAAACTCCTGTACATTGGTGGGTTTATTTCACATATAATTTCCATTCTGTTTCTTAATGTTCTGGACTTTGTAGTTGTGTTAGATTTTCTCTCTTTGATAAAACTGAATCTTGGAAGGTTATTAGTGTGCATTCAATTACAGAGCTCTGGGAGCCAGATTTTGCAGCAATACTTGAATACAAAGTGTTGTTATCCTAATTGCTTTTGGCATTGCTGCTTGGGCTGCCTTTAGCAGATGAATGGGGGACTATACCTAAAGGAGCTCTTAAGGAGAAATCCAATTCTCTTGATGGCTTCATTTTGTTAGCAACAGGTTGCAATATGCATACAGAGCACAATAATGAATTCAATTTTCCACAGCTCTGCAAACAAGTTATTTCAGCATTGAATGTAAAGTTCAGTAACTGTGAAGTGAAGTACTAATGACACTAGCTCAGGTAAGAATGGCAAATCTTTTTAGAACCCAATTGTGTCATCAGATGGCAATTTCTTCCAGGTTGAAAAGATTCTATAGGGTGTTTGTGAAAGATCTGTAACATGCTAGGGCAAAATATCACTCCTTCTACCTAATCATTTTCTTTGGTATCAGCCCCTTTAACTGTTCTGTTACCCTAAAATCTGCAAACACCTTTTTTCCAGTAGGACCAATTACCTATTGCATTAATATAGACAATTTTACAACTCCTCATGAAAGCTCATTATTTCACCTAAAATTGGAAAAGTACATCTATTGCTGTTGTTTTAGTAATTTTTTACTTTTTCTTGGTATATTTTTTATATTTATAACACATAAAAATATTAACCATTTCTTTTAGCAAAGACTGGGACATAATTATTCATGGGATCAGTTTGACACCAGGAATCAGTCACATTAAAGTTTTTCAGCTCTCCCCATATACCCTCCACACCCTCTAAGTATCATTATCCAACCCGCTTATTCCCTTTTGGGTTCACAGAGGTCTCCCTGGTGCCTTTCTCCAGCGCACATTGGGCGAGAGGCAGAGATACACACTAGACAGGTCACCAGTCCATCACAGGGCAAAATTCACTCACACCTTCACACCTAAAGGGGAATTTAGATTATTTAATTTACCTAATACATGTTTTTGAAATTGTGGGGGAACCGGAGTACCCGGAGGAAACCCATGCAAGCACGCAACTTTCTAACTGGACAGCCACAGTGCTACCCAATGTGCCGCCTAGTTTGTAATTTCAATTCTTTCAAATGATGGTGTAATGAAAAGCTAAAATGCTGATTTTATGTCTTGAACATTTGATGACACTAGCAGCACTAAGTCAACCCTATCATTCAAGTGGATGTTGGGACCACAACAAATTTGCCGTTTTTGAAAGGTAATGTGCTGGCACCTCCCCTGTAAACCATATGATTGATATTTTCTGTGGGAGGGGACAACATAAAAGTTATCCCAGGAATTAAGGTTCCCCCTGCCTCCATTTCATGTCAACTGCCAGTGGTTATCACAACACTAAATGTGAAATGTCCCTGTTAACCAATGTAGACAAAGCCTAATGGTGGAGTCATGCTATGCCAAAATTTAATTTTAGAGATTTGTGATCACAAAGTTACCTGCGAATGGCTCGTGTTTAACGGGCATTAACAATATGTGGCTATCAAAATAATAGAGAAAACAAACTTTGACTGTTGTTAGACTGATATATGATGACTCAAATGTAAAATGTTGTGGCAGTCCTGCAGTGATAATGTGAATAAAGACACATTATGTCTCTGGATTATTTGACTCAAATAATAATCACATCATCTGATGTTTGTCAGTTTGCCATCAGAGATTTCAACAATTTATTGAGTCAACAATTTCTCCAGGAGGAGGACTGTATTTTCCTGCTTTGGTAATTTAAGAGATTAAAACTTGGTAAAAGGTCAGATATCTCCTTTGGAGTGTGCCATGTTTTGTTGCAGCAATCCTTGTCCATTCTTATCATCAGAGAGCTTTTTCTCTTAATCATTGAGAGCAATAACCCATGTGAGGCTTGTCTTCAGGCCTGCTCATCCTCACTGGTAATTAAAGAGGCTTTGTGTGTGTGGCTCATAGCCAGTAGTGCCAGCTGTGGAGTGCAAAGATATGCATTTGCTCAACTGTAAGGAGCAGCTAATGATTCTGATAACACTGCTAACATTAATTGATTTATTCATTCAATAATTCATTAATTTATCAATTCAATCATTCCATCATTCATTTATTTGATTTTTAAACCACTGTGCTACAGTAAACTCCATCAAAAATGCATTTAAAAAATAAGAGTTAAAATACTAAAATCAGCAATATTTAAAACAGATCAGTGTCAGAATGTCAAAAAACATTGATGCTCTGAGGAGCACTTAATTTATTTGGAAAGGCATTCCAGTGATTGGGTGGGATGGTTAGGGGCACTCAGCATCGGTTTATTTCTACTGATGGTAGAAAAAAATCCTGTTTCGTAGATACCATAAATAACTACAGATGTTTACATTTTTACTTTCAACTTTTAACTATTTTCATAATTTCCTGAAATGATCTCACTTGATTTTTACAGAACCCACCTGTCCTGTTCATACTATGATGATTTATTGCTGGAATTTTGTTGGGAAGGGCAAAGGGGCAGGAATTTTAATTGAAACAAATGTTAACAGAAGGGTTAAGTCTTTAAGTCTAAGTCATTTAATGCCAGTTGGTTTGTGAAGGGCCATTTCTGGGAATGTATTTTCTGTAATCACAGCTTTCAAAATAAGCCTTTGCTCAAAAGAGACAGAGGGTATGTTGCATCATAAAACAACTAAATTCTGACAATGTGAATTCAGACAGTTGTCTGCGTCATCGGGCATGCCCTAATCTCCTTTTAGGATGGTGTATAAGTGTGTATATCTTTCATCAGTCTATTGTTTTTTCTCAGAGGATATACCATTTACATCACATTTGCATGTATGCATTTGGCAGATAGTTTTGCTAGGAATAAAAGAAATAGTTTTTTTTTTAATGCTGCTTCTTTACTGTATTCCATTGTTTCCTTCAAGTTAGCATTTCATAAAAAAATACATGTGTTTTTTTTTTGCAGGGTGAATGGTTGTGTTTAACTTGTCAGACACAGAGAGCCATAGCTGCTCAGTTAGGTGACTTGGAGAAAACACCCGCCAAGACTATACTTCCCCTGAAAACACAGAATTCTGAGACGGATGTTCCAACAAAGCCACTCACTGCTCAATCTGAGCCCAAACCTTTTGCCGCTAAGCAGGCAATAGAGGAAAACATTGCTCCATCTACTGTTGAAGAGCAAGCAGTGACCAGTGTCACAACAGATATACTGCAAACTGAAATGACAGCTGTGGTGACACCAATGACAGTTACTGGATCGCCTGTTGTTTCTTCTTCTGAGGTCAAACCAAAAGAAACAGGCATAACGGTAGATGACATGAAACTGGAAAATGAGTCAGTACCAATGCTTCCTTCAGTGCCGATTGAGGCAGATGTAGAAAAGGTGTGTGATAACTCCAATTTGGTCAGTGAAAGACTTTTGACGTTAGTATGGATAACTCTTTTTTTTCATTGTTGTAGGTTCAAGAACAGTCAGAGGAAAACCCAAACAATGTTGTAGTACAGATGGATGAACACTTTCTTGAAACATCTAACATTAAAGAACAACAAATGAAGAAAATTATGCCAGTTTCAGTTGATTCTTACAGTTCGGCAGAAGAAGAACTTAAAGAGATACAGAGAGCCAGCGAAATGGCTATGAAAGAAACAGCTACTAAACTTCTGCCCGTCAGAGCTCAGGATAGCGTAAAACAATACAATGAGGACAGTAGTGAAAGTGAAGCCTCTCCTCAGATACAAAGAAGAAGAGCAAGACCTCCATCCTCCAGCAGTGAAGACTACAAACAAGAAAGCCCCAACTCTCCAGATGATGAAGAATTCATACGTAGACAACTAATGGAAATGGGTGAAAATACAAACTTGCCATCTGATGAGGAAAACATTGAACTGAAGAGAAAAGAAACACAGCAAGAACCTAAAGCTGCTGAAGATACTGATTCCATGAAGCCTAAACCTGCTCTGAAAAAACTTACAATAGAGCCAGAGGAGATTTCTGCATGGCCTACTCATGATCAAGATGACAAGGCTGTTCCAAGCATTCCTGTCTCTGAGGTGACAGATGAATACAGAGTTGAAATTGATCAATCAAGTGGTGATGAGAAGATTGGTGTTTCTGACTCTAGAGCTGGTCCCAATGCACAGCCGGGACCTGTGAAACCAAGCACAGAAGACTTTGAGAGTCTAATTGAAGACTCCTCTAAGGGTGATGGCTCTTCCAGTGTCCATGTGTCTAGCTTCACACCAGGAACAGCTTCACCTACTTCAGTGTCATCTATCGATGAGGACAGTGATAGCAGCCCAAGTCACAAAAAGGCAAGAGCAGAGACGAAACAGCAACGAAAGGCAAAACATAGACAACATGGTCTGGCTCTTCCAACTATAGAGGACTCATCAGAAGAGGATGGGTTCCATGATGAGGGTGATCAAGCACCTTATGGGAAAGACGAGGAAAGAGATGATCAGCAACAGTTAAGAAAAGCCTCCAGAAAAAATAAGACTGATAAAGATGACACCAGTTTGCAAAAGAGACGTGATCATATGACTAAAACCGATAAGTTGCGTCAAGCTGCAGGGACGGGGGAACAGAAGTCATCTTCTTTCTCTGACTTTTCTCCAAGTGTTGAATCTGAACCAGAGAATGCAGACTACAGATCATTGTCTTCTGAAGCACAAGAAACTACAAGAAAGACATTAAAGAGTGCTGAGGAAGTGTATGAGGAAATGATGCAAAAAGCACAGGAGTACAATCCATCTGAGAAATTCACACCCCCTGACATCGAACCATTATATGGAGGGATGTTAATAGAAGACTATGCTTATGAAACTTTGGTCCAAGAGCCCGAACAAGCTGCAACATCATTTGAGAAAGTAAAGCATGATGAAGAGTCTGTGAAAATACTTATGACACCAGACGAGGCTTATGAAAAGATGATGCACAAAAGAAGCTTGATCATACAGAAGGAAGCGGAGCCTGAGCAAGCACATGCAGAAATGGTTCAAACTTCTTTACCGCTTGATATCAGTGATACTTGTTATGTGACAATGTCTGGAAATCATGAAATTACAGCAGATAAGAAAACTGAGTTGCAAACAGAAGAGCTATTGGTGACACAAAAAGACGTTTTAACACCAGGAACTAGTCCAACTCAATCAAGTCCTGTGTCTCCCATCTCCCCTATGACTGTGTCTGAGTCTTCATATGATTCCCCCGAGGTTATCCTCATCCCATCAAGTGGGGAAGAAGACAATATACCTGAACCAATTGAATGCATTTTAGAGCCTTATATCACTGAGTCAATATCTCCTCAGGACTTACCTCAGAGTAAAGCTTTATTTCCGATTCCTGACTTAAAAATTACTCAGTGCTCTTCTGGTGAAGAAGAGATTGAAGAAGATGATGGTGGCATGGACAAAATATCAGCCGAGTCAAATGATATCACTCAGAGTGAAGAAACAGCACACTCACCTGAAGAGCTATTCGAGACTGAATCTATTTCTGTTGTCTGTGAGGTTCCTGCACCAAAGCAGGAAACAACAGCAAAATCTCCACAAATACCCAGAGAAGTCTTGCCACCAGATTTGAATAGAGATCTAGAAACAATACCATCATCCACCCCAGTGACTGGAGAAAGCACACAAGCAAGCCCTTGGTTTACTAATGGTTCCTTCCCAGTTGTAATCCAAATGCCAGATTTGGTGTCTGAACAATCCATAACGACTCAAGTTGCTTCTGTGTTGTCTTCAGAGGATGTTTCTAGATTCTGTTCACCAGAAATTACATTTTCTACAGATGTTTTAGAAAACACAAGCACACCATCTCCTCCTAAGGTTCTTTCTTCAAAGCCAATACTAAGTCCAAAACCAACTCCAGCCCCAAAACCAACAATAATTGGAAAACCTATACTTCAAATGGTTCCCATCCCAGGTGCTGCTTCAGGTACTAAATCAGTCACGGCAGACAAACCAACCCCCTCACCTGTGCCTGTTTCAGAAGTTTACCATGTGAAATCTCCAACAGCCTTTGCAATTCCTATAGTTGAGCTTCAAGATAAACCATTAATCCAAAATTCTGTCATTGTTCAAATGGCAGATGCTACATCCCCTGCAATAGAACGTCCAGTTACAAAGCAAATCTCAGTTTCGGCAGACACCCCACCATCCACTGCCCAATCTGAATTAATTTCTTCACCTTCTCCAGTAACGTCTATGACGCATGCTCCAGTTCCATCTGTTTATCCAGTACTAGATCAACCACCAATTTCTACTTCACATTCAGAGACAACAAATGGCAACAATGTAGATCAAACCAGCTCAATGGTTGGACAAGTGGTCACAACAACTAGTGTATCAACTGTAATTCCCATTCCGACAATGGTGGAGATCAGATCAAACTTAGCTACAACATTAGACCAAGCAGTACATATTTTGCCCCCAATAGATCATAGAGAGTGTATTGCTGGATCAACAGGCACTGATGTTTCTTCTTCTATCCACACAGCTGTTCCTTTTGAAGCTTCTGTCACCCAACCAGTTCTAGCAGGGCTGCATGGTTATCAGCCAGTAATGGAAGAATCTGAACAAAAACATATTCCTGAGACAATTATTATTTCTCAGGCTTCACAGATGACAAATAAGATGGACAGCGATCAGGCTTTTTTTGTTGGTGTGTCTCCAGTTGTTCATCCTACTCATGTGTCAACATTCATTACAGATTCAACAGTTTCAACTTCTGTGGAATCAGCAAAATCACACATTTCACAAGAAAGGGCAGATAAACCAGTCATTTCATTTCCACCTCCTCCCACATTTTCCCCACCAGAGTTACCATATGGTGTAGTGGCCAGTAATGAGTTTAAACTGGAAATAAGTCCAAGCTCTTCACCAGTTATTGAAACTCAACATGAACATTCTGCAACTGTACCAAGCGTGACTATAAAAGCAGCCTATACGTCACCACACAAATCACCACCTCCAGTTCCTCCTAAACCTGTCAGCATTCCCAAAGGACTTGTTTTTACTCACAGGGAGGTTGTTAAACAACCATGTAGCTCAGAAGCAGTTGTTCAAGCAGTCCGGGCTACAACTTTGCCAAGAACAAAAGAACCTCCAAAAGCATTGACACTAAGTTTGACTGCCCCTGTAGAGAGCAAGCACAGTGCTTCATCACCAAAATCCCCGGTGTCACCGAGATTTGCTAGAACTCTTGAAACATATGTGGTGATAACACTACCCTCAGAACCAGGCTCACCTGTGGAAGTCATTACAACTCAAGCACCAATAAGAAAACAATCACTACCAACACCAACTCCATCTGCAAAGCAACAGGTTCCATATGTTTCCCCACAGATATTTGTTCCACCTACAATGGCTACAACTGTGTCTTTAGTTTCACAACCAGTTCTATCTGCTCCACCAAAAGGAAATCTAGCTTTCAATACAGCAGCGCCCTTTGTGCAGCAGGTTACTTCTGCTGCCCCAGTAGAATTTGTTCCTCCTGAAATGGATGCACCTGTGTCATTAATTTCAGCACAAGTTGTAGCAGTGCCACTGAAGGCCACTCCAGCTGTACAGACAGTAGCACCCTCTGTGCAGCAAGAAACACTTGTGATGGAGCATCAAAATCTGAATACGACACAAACTAATGTAGCATCTAATTTAACTGAGCTACCAGTGACCCTCGCGTCAACATTAATTTCAGGTCCTCTTGTCTTGGGATCCCCTGAACAAAATGTGATTTTTCCTCCTGATGTCACAATCGAGAATGCAGTCTACTCCATAACACCACATGACACACAAACAATCAAAGTAGAACCTCAAACTTTGGCTTCAGCAGCCCCTGTAATAGCACCAACATTATCACATTTTGCAGCTGATCAGACAGCATCATCTGAGATGTTTTACACCACGCATTCAGCGGAACCTTTTCCCATGGCTTCACCTGCAATGTCCTCTGCATCAGAACTACATGATGAGGTACCAGTAGCCTTGAGCCATGTAGCACGAATTCCAGAGTCAGTTTCTCAGAATGCAGTAAAAGATTTGCAGCGACAATTTGAGATACAACAAATTCAATCAACATATCCTGTCCCCATAACAATAACACAGATCCCAGTCCAGACTAAAAATGAAGAGATCCCAGGTTTGGACATGGAAGAAGTATTAATTGTCTCAGCTTCAGAGGAGGTATTACCTGGTCTAGGTCCATCACCAGTTCCAATCAAACACCATAATGAGCAGCAAATATTTTATGAGGAAAAACAAGAATATCCAGAATTGACTTCTGCAACAACGGTGCCGCCAATGCCAGTCACATTTACACAATTTACAAAATCTGTTGAGAGTCAAGAAATATGTGGACCGGATAAAGTTATATCAAGCATGAGTCAGGTCTACTCTGCATTCTCAACAACAGAACAGTGTCCTGAAACTTTGCCTAAACTCGTGACCCAAGTTGTCACAACTGAAGTACAAAGAACAACAACTTTTTCAGTTGTCCAGGAGAGAACGCCTGTTGAAATCATTTCTGATCCTGTGCTTGATTCAGCAAAAGTTCAGTCGGACATTCATCAAAGGTCTAGACAGAATGGAGGAATGCGGTACCCCAGCGATGTTGTAGATTTAACCAAATTTAAAGTCAGTGTCACCATGACTGACCAAGGAATGGATCTCACTGCCCAAGACTCATGTAGGTCTTCTTTGTCAAGTGACTCAAATGGGCGACAGGCCACAACTGTGCAGCCAGAAATTGTGAATCTCAGTGCAGAAATTATCCCCTGTACAACCCTCTCCGTTGTAACAGATAGCATAACAATTGTCACTTGCTCAGGTACGATTCCATACAATAACGCAGTTGACAAGCCTCTGGATCTGGGAAATGCCACGTCAGTGCCTCTTCCACTTACCAGATACAATCCATTTGAACCTCTGGCACAGATAGTGTACAGACCTGTTAATTCTCAGCCTAAATCCAATGCAGAGATTCCTATAAACCTGTCATACAGAACTGAAACAACCTCCCCCTCTCTAATGCCTGTTACTGTAGCTCCTGTGAACTTCACAAACGCCGTTGTGGATTTACCTAAACATACAGAGCCACCAGTTGTTGGACCAGTAGATCTTACCACATCTAAGCCCATGAAGTCCATGGTTGCTTTGTCTTCATCTTCTGGATTGGTCACAATGGTTGTGGAAGATGATGGAACACCAGTTGATCTTACATCTGGAAAACGGACAGTCTGCTGTGATGTCATTTACAAGCTTCCTTTTACAGGAAGCTGCAGAGCACAGCCTCCTGTGACCACTCAGCCAGACATACACATTGACCATCAAACTGATATTGCCAAGATGCACGTCATTGAAGACCTCAGTACTCTGAAATCTTCAATATCAGAGAGTAATTTTAAAGAAGCTGGACTCATTACTTACGAAAGGAAGAATGGATTCAGTTTTCAGAATGGGACAGTTGAAGGGGCTATGGATTTGACATCAGCTAAAATGTCGACAGGTCAGTATAAAAACATCTATGTAAGCATCATCTTACATTTTTCAGTTATTTTACAAGTCTTTTATTTTTCTGATTTAAATTCCATTTGACTTAATTTTCATTGTTGTCTTCTGTTCTTTGCTTTTTTCAAACAGATGCATGCATTTGCCTTCGTGTTGTGCCTCAGTGTTTTGGCTTTGCATCCTGCTAGTCTGATGACAATCACAAGAAATGTGCATGCTCTTTGGCTTCGGTTTTATAGTTTTAAAGTTGCATGAATTCAACAATTTGATGACTTCCTGACAATGGTGCTATTTTTGTTCTCTTAATATAACAGAAGAAGCCGTAGACTACTCAAAGAAAAGCACTTTGGAATTTACCGGGACTACTACCTATTCTCTAGGAACATTGCATCCAGTCAACAGTTTGCTAAGATCAACAAATGGCATTGTTTACTCATCTGTGGCTGCCCCTGTTCCTTCCACATATGCCATTACTACTCAACCGGGGTCCATTTTTTGCACAATTTACAACACTCTGAATAATTCAACTGAACCAATTTCAGCACTGCAAAATCAGCCTGATACATATGGCTACATCCACACCACTTCAGACCAAACCATATTCCCGCAGTCTGACATTCCAAAGGATATCTTACCTTCAGCTTTGGCCAGTCTCTTTCCCTCATTGACTGCCTTTCCTGAGCTTTACTCTGATGCAACACTTGAGGCAATAGCAGCCTCTCTTGATACTCTGGTATCTCCAAATTTCCCTGATTTAGATGACAGCAAGAGCCAGCAGTACAAGGCTGAACATGAATTTTTACAATTAGAGAAGTTGAAGCAACTGTGTCTAGCCGAAGAACTTGAGTGGGAGAGACAAGAAATACAGCGTTATCGAGAACAAGAGGAGTTCATTGTTCAGAAGGAGTTGGAGGAGCTTCAGAACATGAAGCAACAGCTTTTAATGCAACAAGAAGAGGAAAGAAAAGCCCACCTGATTCTTCAACAAGAAACATTTGCACAGCAGCAACATCAGCTAGAGCAAATACATAGGCTGCAGAATCAACTGCAACAACAATTACTTGAACAAAGGTTCTACCCATATGGAATTGGGACAAACGAAGACATGTCCCCAGCAATGAGCTCAGATATTTTATTTGACTCAAAATATTCAAGGGGAGATAATGGACAGTACTGGCCGGTGAAGGATGACAACTTTGGGTCACCTGCAATTGCAGCGCGTGAGTGTATGTCAAGTCAAATTCGACCCACAGCTGGAAGTTTTGGTCAGCATAATTCAGACATTCCTGTTTCAGGGAGTGGGCAGATAGAGCAAGTCCAGATGTCCACAGACCTTGCAGAAAAAGTCAAGCATGAACAGAGTATAGCTTTAAGTGATAAGAAACTGGTAGAAAGTGGTGTTCAAACAGATGATGAAGATGGCATGGACAAAACTCCGTCGGGCAGAAAGAGAAGAAGCAGGAGAATTATTGATAATTGCGAACATACAGATGATGAAGAAGATCAGGATGAATGGGATGTCCCTGTTAGGAGTAGGCGCAGGTCTCGTTCAAATAGATATGGCGATGCGGAGAAGATAAAAAGCTCTAAGGTATCCAGCATTGCAATACAGACTGTAGCTGAGATTTCTGTTCAGACTGAGCATTCAGGGACCCTTAGGAGATCTCCTGTCCGGGCTCAGGTGGACACAAAGGTAGATTTACACAGAGACAGCCTGACAGAAAGCGATTCAGATGTTATATCAGACAGAGATAAAAGGTGCCCAGCTCCAACTGGGATAACCGTTAGCACACACCTGACAGCTGACGATGCTGGGACCTCACTAGTTACAAAATCACCAAAGATACTCTGCTCCCCAGTTTCACCTATGTCCTCTGGCAAAAACTCACAGAAGATGCTTACTGCAGATTCATCAAGGCATCTCAGTAGTCCAAGATCTTTGAGGGCATCACAACGGTCACTGTCTGATCCAAAATCACTCAGTCCAACAACTGAGGATAGGATGATGTATCAATATTCTGATTCTTATTCAGTAAGTTGCAATTTAGAAATTTCTTTTTCATTTATTTCATTAACTTTGTTTCTATTAATTCAACCTTCATTTCTTGAGCAGACCAAAGGATATCAAAATGATATGCCAGTTGGAAGCCAGAAGAAAGTGAAACGCACACTACCTCATCCACCACCAGAAGATGAAACTGGCATTGCCCTCTCTGGTTACAACAGTAACTCTGCACGAAGACGAATGTGTAGGAACACGACTATTGCACGAGCCAAAGTACTCCAAGACATAGACAAAGAGCTGGATCTAGTGGAGCGTGAATCTTCTAAACTTCGCAAGATACAGGCAGAACTTGATGAGGAGGAGAAAGAGATAGATGCTAAACTAAGGTACCTGGAGTTGGGTATCAACCGAAGAAAAGAAGCCTTACTGAAAGAGAGAGAGAAAAGGGAAAGAGCCTACCTACAAGGAGTGGCTGAAGAGCGGGACTATATGTCTGATAGTGAAGTCAGCAATATTAGAGAGGCACGAGGCAGTGGTCATGGACTCGACCGTCCACGGACTGCCCCACAGTCAGATTTTAACCAGTTCATCCCCCCACACACTGAGACTGATTCCCAGTATGCACAGCTTACAAGTCCTTACTCCCCTTACCAGTATGCATCCCAATCAAGACAGTTTCCCCAGCAAACATTATATCAGCAACAGTCACTTTATCATCAGCACGTGTCCCCCTATCAATCCATCTACTCATCAGTGCCCTCACTTAACCAGGCCCAAGAGACTGGCTATGATCATTCCTCTCTCCTTCTGATGCAACAGAAACCACGGCAGACTACTTTGTCAGAATTAGAGCCCAAAATAACAACAAACTATGAGGTCATACGCAACCAGCCACTGCTAATTGTCCCTACATCCACAGATAGTACCTACGGAGTTTCCCATGCTGGTAGTAAATACAGTAGCCTCGATCTAAGGATGGGCCTGGAAGAGAGAGCAAGTATGGCAAGTAGTCCTATGTCTAGCATTTCAGCTGAGTCCTTCTATGCAGACCTCGATCACCAGAATGCCAGGAACTATGTCTTAATCGATGATATTGGTGAACTCACAAAAAGTTCTACAGGTCTTGGCTCAAGTTTTAGCATTGCTGATAAAGATATCATTAAGGCTGATCAACTTCTTAGAGCTGCTGATGTTCGCCGCACAGCAGATGTAGCAGACTTCCTTGGTCCACTTCAGGCTACATCCCGTCTGCACTCATATGGCAAAGCAGATGAGGACACCATGGAGGATCCATATGAACTGAAAATGCTGAAACAGCAAATTAAGCAGGAGTTCAGACGGGGTGCTGAAAGCCTTGAACATCTCTCAGGCCTTCCGCACTACCTGCACTCAGACACTAGTTTTAGGCATTTTCCGAAAGCTGAGAAATATAGCATTGGGAGACTAACTTTAGAGAAGCAAGCTGCCAAGCAACTTCCTGCATCAGTTCTTTACCAGAAACAACTAAAAAATAAAAAGGCCATAATTGACCCTAAAATTACTAAGTTTTCACCAATTCAGGAAAGCAGAGACCTTGAACTAGATTACAACAGCTTTTTGGCTTCTGCCTCATCAGTTAGTGGGCTGTCAGCCAGGGCAAGGCTTCTGCAGGATGAGATCACATTTGGTCTTAGGAAGAACATAGCAGAGCAGCAGAAGTATCTAGGCTCGACTTTAGCTACTAACATGGCACAGTCTCTCAACTTTGGGCAATCACTCAACTTAGGGACTAATATAAGGTCGTCTCTGCATGAAGATGGAACTTACCCCAGTGGCACTCGTTCAAGACCTTCCTCTAGGCCTTCATCTGTATATGGATTGGACCTTTCTATTAAAAGAGACTTGTCAAACTCCTCTCTTCGCCTGAAACCAGAAGGGGAGGGCATGGATTCCCAGTTTGCATCAAGAGCCAAACCAACAAGTCTACCAATTAGTCAGAGCAGGGGTCGAATTCCTATTGTTGCTCAAAACTCAGAAGAAGAGAGTCCACTGAGTCCTGTTGGTCAGCCCATGGGGATGGCCAGGGCATCTGCGGGCCCGCTTCCACCCATTTCTGCAGACTTGAGAGACCAATTTGGCTCCAGTCATTCTCTTCCAGAAGTCCAACAACACATGAGAGAGGAGTCCAGAACAAGTGGCTATGAACGGGACATTGGCTTTATGAAAGATGACCTTCAGGGGGCCATGTCTGATAGCGAAGGTAAACTTAACATGAGATCTGTTTTGTTCAATTCGAGCTTTTTTTGATGTGCATCTTTTCTATGGCCCTGTGAACATTATTTGCTCTGTGTGAATTCAAATGTGACATCTTCATTTTGTCGTTGTTTGCTAACAAGATTTTTTACACATTTAAAGCTGTCACATTTGCATGATTTCATTCTTGTGAATTAAAACTTTCATCTTTGTATGTATACATAACATTCTTATGTATGAAAGTTTCTCTATGAATTTGCATGACAATTACATGCAAATATAAACTTGCTGTTTCCCTTTCCATTAAAGTTCAGGAGCATATGTTTTTAATATACAAAAGAGGAACAATTTAGAGGTAAATTACCACAATTATTGAAGCTAATTTGATTTTACCTCCTCAGTGCCTCTGTAATTCTTCGACACCTAATAGATTAACTGCACTTAGATTTAGTTTAATTTAGAAGAGTAATATGCTATTAGTATTAGTGTTTTTTAGAGTATATGTTAATAAATTCATATGCAGTAATATGTACTATATAATATGCATTATCCAATATTGGATGAAGTACAAAAAAAACAATAGTTTCTTACATTTATGCAGCAATGTCCTACCAGGGTACTCAAAGCACTTTATGGAGCCATTCTGCACCAGTACACACCAGAAAACACATACTGGTAGATAGGCAACACCTTGATGTAGGCAATATGTAGATTGCCAAGTATAAGGAATCTCAGGTCAGAGGACGCCATGGGTACACTCCCACTCTTTTATTGAATTAAATAAAATAAAATTAAATTATGGATTCGTTTTTTTAGGAACAAAGATATTCAAAACTTTAGTTAAATGTTCATCGACAACAGTGTTAATACCCTTATCTCTCCAGGCATATGGGTGGTAGCACATAACTTCCTACAGTAAATCATGTTCCAAGGACAACCCGTTTTGAGTAGCAGGTTGTCATGGCAGGGGTCCAATAAAAGAATATCTTTAGTCACATTCCCACCAATAGCAAATACTTTTTCCCATTACCTCCAAATGAGTAGATATTTTCTGTTTTAGTTTTCTTTTACATGGCTTGTTATTGGGTGCATTTCCAATTTCTATCCTCAATAAATACTTGCCATTTCAGTTTTTGCATGGCTTCTTCATGGATTTTTGAAAATGTATTGCATGCTGTATACAAATATTTTATTTGTAAGCTAAGAAAAATTCACAAAAATGTATATGTTTATTATATAACATACTCTACACGTATTAAAGGTGCCCAATAAAAAATGGCTTTTTTTTAATTCCTTTAGTTAAACTAAATTGATATTGTAACATATTCATCAAATGATATGCAGATATTCCTTAGGTTTTACCACTTCAATGAGATGAATGGACATTTGTATCCCTTTCATGGCACATTTGTTCATTATATAAACTGTACTAGATGTTGTATTATGCTTATACAAAATACAGCGTTGTATACATTTAAGATGTGTTAACTGCATGTACTGTACAGTAAATACATTCATATATTATAATTCCAAATAACAAAAGTAATGAATTTTCTCTGAAACTGTAACCCTGTATGTTTAATGACAGAACTTAGAACTGTTTAAGGCTAATTTTCCTATGAATTTCCTGAAATACAATGTTTGCACTACAGCTGGAGGTCCTAGCTGGCATGTGAAAGGTGAGAACTGCTGTTCAACAACCTTCAAAACGTCATTCAGCATAAACCTACTCTCATATGTGCCATAGTCTTGAGCAACAAGCATTTCTTAGTGGTGCACCCCAGACCCATCTTGGTGTTCATTATCACTGCACTTCCTCTAGGTTTCTCAGATGTGACTTGATCATTTGAACCAGGCCACATACATGTCAACATACACATGTGCATATGTGTGCGTCTCATGTCTGAAATATAACACAATTCTCCTAATGTTGGCTTGTCGAAGCCAACACATTGTTATTCGTCTTTTGATTCCAACAAATCATTCTAAATGCTTTTCCTCCTAGACTCCTAGTTTAAACTACAACCACAAAACTTTGCAAAAATATCTAAACAAGTCTTACTCAAGTTGCTATATTTTTTCATACTGGTACCATTAAAGAATTTCTGGAAAATCTTTGTGAATGCTGGGAAATTTTCTATTGACTTAACATGGGTTCAAACTTTGTAAAACTGTAACACAAACTGAGAACCTAATAGAGACTTCAAAATTGTAAACGGAAAAAAATATCTTCAACATCCAAAAGAAATGTATTTATGTTAACCATAATAATGAGTATAAAATTGCTTAACGCTTGCTAGTAACCAAACTGTTTACCCTAGCAACCAAATTGTCTGACCTCTATCTCAGCTTTGGAAAATGATAAATACTCAGGGGTTGGTTTGTGTAACTTATATTGATAAATGCAAAATCATATTCTGTTATTGACCCCTCCATAACAACCTGTTATAGACTGTTTACCTTAGCAACCAACTTTGCATATAACTATCTCAGCTAAGGAAAATCCGAGAGACATGGGGGTTGTTTTATATCTCTCATGCTGGCATAGGAAACTGTTTATGATGTCACCTCCATAGCAACCAAAAATTCAACTGTGGCAAATAATGCTTGCAAATTTCAGCCATCTAGTTTTGTGATTTCATTCTGAAATGCAAGAATATGTGCTTTGTTACCTTTGCATTCAATTCCCAGCAAACAAATAAATAAATATTGCTACAGTCATCACACTTTTTAGTCTAATTTCTAAAATCCTTCAATGTACAGTTTGAACAGACTCTTCAGCCGCACTCAGACTTTCGGTTTTCATTCTCTTTCATCAGAGCACTCCATGAGACAAAGTCTGCGTTCAAAATGAAATCATCTTTGTGACACTTTAATCCATGCTAATAATAATAATAATAAACAATTGTATTTGCACATGTAACCATACGAAACTCCAGCAAATAATGCAAGAATTCTTTTCTGCTTGGGTTTTTTTTTTTTAAATTCAATACAATTCAATTCAAATCAGTCTCACAAAAAGGACAAATCCAAAAATTGAACGCATGCGCACCTATTAATTTTGCTACGCCCAGTCTAGGGGTTTAGAAATTTATATATATATATATATATATATATATATATATATACACATACAAACATATATTTACAACAGTGTCCAAATCAGTAAAGGGTTAGGCTATTACTTGGATCAATAAACAAAGCAAGATCCAAATACCAATCAAATATCAAATCATAAAACCAAGCATAAAAGCTAACAAGAAGTGAAGAGACAGTGGTTATAAAGGACAGGATGAGAAGGCAGGATGATGGAAGGGAACAGAGAGCCAATGGGAGACGGAAAGCATGATGGAAGGAAGTGATGTGACAGGAAGTGATGTCAATGATGAAACAGTGAACAGAAATGGGATGTACTAAACAAACAAACTACATACACAAAACTAAACACAGAATACACACAATATGACTATGGCCTGTAACAGTTATGAACCAAGATGGACAAAGTTGATTCGAGGTGACAGTTTCTTGAAAAAATTCCCACCATATTCAGTGGTCCCCTTTGCTCTCTCAGTATTAGAAGTTTGAGGCACTGTCTATAGTGCTGCCTCATGATTAATACACGAAATGTCTCACACAGTACTGTACCCACTGAGCTAAACTGAAGCTTACTTCATGTATTTTTAGGTGTGCACTGAACTGCATCTTCTAGTCAGATTTATTAATTATTTCTTGAATGCACAATGTCTTTGAAGGTCCAAATGCAGCTGCTGTAGCAATCCATCCGTCTGACTGTGTTTACGTAGTTTGCGTTCTTTATTCCTTGCAGTTTCTAATGATATCGACCAAAAACTTCAGTCATCAGGCACATTTATCATCACACTCTTGTATGATGGTGTGTGTATGTATTGTACATGAATCCCGATGAGGTCCCGATTGAACTAGCGCATGACATTATAAGCCAGTCATGCTAGGTAACAGCAAGCATGTTCATGTATGCATGCCTCGAACCATCACTTTTCTGCCCTCGCCATCCTTTCTCACGGACTCCCCTGAGGTTAGACATGTAGTTTATTTAGCTTCCCTCTAAAGGATGTTCGTGATTTGTGGTGGTGATGAAATGGAGGTTGGTCTCCAACTCCTTTGTGATTGTTCTGGGAAACCCTGACCCAATTAAATCAAACAGCCAGTCAAATGCTCAAATTCTCAACCAGGGATGTTGAAGGGATGGCTGCCTGGGAGAAAAATGCAGGAGTGGGACACATGGCCCAGTTTTGTCACTTGTGATGGTGCAGTGGCTGCTTTCTCCCTGTTTTCTAGCATATCACCTTCAGGATGAAGAGACAGACTGGTTTGACAAACCCCGCCAGGGACGTGGTGGACCAGAGCCTGGACCTGACAGAAGATTGGTAAAGTTTCACTTTAATTTTGAGACATTTGCCACATTCTTAGAATACTTTATGTTAAGGATCATGCAGCTACTCTAAATTTTATTATGATTTGCATTATTTTTACAAATATTAAGGTTTTATATGATTTACATTACGGTGCAAAGTTTTAGATGTTTATTTTTTGTAAATGTACAAATAGCAAAGTGCGTGAACAAAAGAAAAAAAATAGTTTTTACAGCTACTGTATACCTGCACAAGGTCAAGGTTTTAGTCAGTTGTATAATTATCATTATTGTTGCCCCTCAAGATGCTCACCTACCAGTAGAGTTCCTCCATACGGAATATTGGTTTCATCAAGATTTCTTAAAGCAAATAATTAACACTTCCATTTCTGAAACTTTCTTTACTGTACTGTACTGTAAATATAATATTCTGAGTGAAAGTGTGTAGATGGTTGGCCTCGTTGAGGCCCTGTATTACTAATATATTTGGCAATTTGAATTAGACTTAATCCAGTCTGAGAATTCATCATTGTAAGGATGTGTCCTACTATACCCTTAATGTTCATGTAAAGCAGAAAACTATTTGTGCTTCAAAGTAGATACAGCACAAAATACATCCTCATTAATTATGCAGTCGTTTTTGTGTTGTGGCTTTTTTTCTTGCAGATGAAAGGCAGCTATTACCCTTTCCCACACACTCGCATTAAGCTGCAGAGGGATCCAAAGGACCACAGTGTCTCAGGTTGGTTTCCATAGTAATAACTCTGTAAGATTCAATGCAACATGTCACCAATCAATCTTGCAATCCCGGAGGTTTAAGTTAAGTTGTTCACCAACTAAAATGAACCCTTTTGGTTTCAGGGGGTGGGCTGGGAATCAGAGTGGTTGGTGGGAAGGAGATTCCAGGAACCAACAGAGAGATTGGAGCCTACATCGCCAAAGTTACAGCCGGAGGCTATGCTGAGCAGACAGGAAAAGTGGTTGAAGGTAAGAAGTTCATTTACCATCATCCTGTGGAATAGTTATACAGGTTGTCATGGCATTTGAGTAAGCTATGTCTTTGATGACTTGGCTAAAGGAACTACTGCTCTCCTACAAGTTAAACTAGAAGTTCTGAGTAAGTCTTTATGCATTACAATTAGTTTAATTCAACTATTATTTATTTAACCATAGCCATACTTCATGTGTCTGTTTTTGATTTTTATATATTTTTTAAATACTTTTATCTTTTATGTTTCTACCACCTTGCGTCTGCTCCTGCTTATGTCAGTAGTGTGGTGGAGATCTGGCATCATGATTTTCATATCGTGGGGGTCTGAATGTCAGTTCTCGTAAGCTGTACAGATTTTTGGTGTATAGCACCTTTCCTTTATCTTCTTAACCATTCACTTGCTATTTTTTATGATTGCACATAGCTATTTATATAAATAATTTTCTCTCTTCTTGTATTCCGTCACGTGAATTTATTTCCTTCACTAAATTGTTTATTTAGTAATGAAGTTTTTTCTCCAAAAATGTTTTAATATATAAAAAACATATCCTGAAAACATTTTATTAAGTTCATGATACCTTTAAAGCACCATTCACACGTTAATTATCATTTAAGGTAATTTGTATTTAAATTAAATTTCATTTGCCTGAGGTCTCCAATTCCAAAAAAACGTTAGGTTTTGTTACAGTTTTTCTTTTATTTGTTTTCTACACAAAATATACAAGTAGTAATCTGCTGGTAGACTGCACAAGCATCTGTTCTCGATCCTGCATTGTGCGCATTTCAGAATGAAATCACAAAATATGCCTTTATAGTACACATTCTATAAATATGTAGCATTCTATGTAAAATACATATTCACTTGAAGGTTTGATATGAGGAAAAATCTAATTTTCAAGCAAAAATTAATTACTCTTCTCAAACACCATCCTTTTGAATGCTTGGTTCTAAATACACAGTATCTTCTAGAAAAAAGGGCATTTAAATCCCCAATATTCATGAAACAATGTCAGATGGAATCTTCAAAGCTAATGTTTTTTGACTCATGGAAATGATGATGATAAACTTACTGGATTTGACGTGGAACGAGGCAATAGGTGTTTTAGAAATGTACTGTTTTCAGCTTCAGAAGCTCTCCGTTTGCCAAAGCAGTATCTGAAGACTCGCTTTCATTTGTGTAAGTGCTCATGGTTTGGCCTGAAGAGGCTTGAGTTTGCTGTGCTGCCCTACATAATTTCCTCCTTGTCTCCACTGCTGTCTCTTCCTGATGTTTTCTGTGCTTTAAATAGAGTTCTTTTGTTTGCTTTTCACACATTTTCCTCAGGTGAAGTTTGTATCTTGAATAGTACTTCTCTCTGTATATAAGTGTGATGCAGGTATATCTCAACTATATGACTGAACTGTTTGGGTTCCAGAATATTGATTAATGTCAGTGCATTGACAAAAATGTTCACTATAATCTCTCTCCCTCACTCATATTCCCCTCTAATGTTTCATCCTCTGAGTGCACAAATGCTAGCTAGTGGGTAGATGAAAATTACACAAAAATTATACTCAAACTAGACCCTGAAGTTTTTAGCTCTACTGCCTTAAACTTGTTAAATGTAATGTTTGTAGTTTAAACATTAAAATCATTTAAATAATAGACCGTGAATTAGCTTTGCAAAGCTTATGTTTTCATGTTGGTGTCTTTTTAAACATTTTTTTTATTATTGTGATATATAATACATTAATACATTGTAATAATGAATAATTGTGAGATGTGCAGGATAAACAATTTAACTAATATAAAGTGCCAAACTATTCCCTTCACTTCAGGTTTCAAGTTTGCATGCTGCATAAAGTTATTTTTAATGGTTTTAATTTATTACAAACAATATCAGGTGAGATTTGATTACACTTACCCATGTGGATGTGATTCCATGCAAACAAATGAGAAACAAGTGGAGGAGTAAATAAGAATATTGTGTATAAATAGGTTGTCATTAGTCTTTGCCTTCATTTATCTACTTTATCCATATAAACATTATATATATAGTTTATTTGCTACTTATTTTCTGGTGTGGTCTATAATGTCTTGAACTCATAAGATTTAAAATTAGTTTTAGGTCAAATATAGAATTGTTCTGGTTTTGTCACAAATCAAAATGTTGTTTGTTTACTTGAAGAGAAAAGCCAAGAGGGCTTTGATGAATTTCATTCTAATTAAGTGCATTTGGGCTCTTCAGGAATGCAGGTTCTGGAATGGAATGGAATCTCTCTGCTGGGAAAGACGTATGAAGAAGTTCAAAGCTTTTTGGGTCAGCAGAATGGTGAAGCAGAAATATGTGTGCGACTGTAAGTCATGATGCTTTAAAATGAACGTCAAAATGTACCAGTTTACACGGCCAATATCTTTGTTATAAAATATATACCAAAAACGTATTTTGATCATTTTGGAGTATTTTGAAAATGTTTATTTATCCATTACAGTCATGTAAAAAAAATTAGGACACCCCTTGACAATTTGGGTATTTTGTATTTTTTTTTTTTATTATGCATATTTTATTTATTTTCTGATATGTTGTATCTTGATGTTTATAATAAGAGATTAAACCTTACCTGTTTTTTAGGGACTTAAACATGCTGTCGAGCAGTGAGCAACCCCAACAACTGGAGCTCCAAACTCAACTAAGAGCTGGTGAGCCCCTTCAAACTTTCACATTCCATCCAACAATATTGCAACCACAGTATATTTGCAAAGCACAAGGATATTCTCTTATTATCCTTTGTGGTCAATTTGACCCTATTTATTGTTTGACGTATGCACATATATAATTGACTTTTTTTCTTCAGATTGAATGAATTTTCCTAATTTAATGGGGAGAACTTAGTAAACATAAAATTAACATGATTAACATGACCTGCATAAAGCATAATAAATATGTTGTTAAATTACTTACTTTTTACTGCATGAGAATTAGACTGCTAGTGGTGATGTTTCTGTTGTCTCTCAACAACCATCACACACATTAACTTCCACAAATGTTTTTGATTCTGCTCCCCACTTAAATGACAGGGTAGATTTAGTGCTACTAATATCAGCAAATTCTTCCAGTGCCCAAATGATATGCTGTCAGTCATGTTCAAGACACAAAATCAGATGAGAGTATGTTTTATGCATTGACCCCACACCTACCGGTAATTATGTTCCAGTCTTTGCTAAAAGAAATTGCCATTATTTTCATGTCATAAATAACAGAAACACACCAATAAAAGTATCAAACTAATAAAAAATTAATTGAAATTATATATATATATATATATATATATATATATATATATATATATATATATATTTATATATATATATATATATATATATATATATATAATTTGCTTATTTGCTTAGATGTTATGCATCTCATGGTTTTCAAAGTTTGTACAAAGCTTTTGTATTTTAGAATTCTAAATAAGATGAAAGGTTTATGTGTAACTGCAGGCGAGCGTCAGCGTTCTCCAGGTGTGGATCCACAACAGCTGGCAGCCGAGTTGCAGAAGGTGTCTGAACAGCAGGCACCAGCTGTGGGCCCAGTGCTCTCTGCTTTGGAGCGAGCAGGGCACCTCCACTCAACAACTGGCTCCAATGCCTCCAGTGGGGTCCCGAGCCCTGGGCAGCCTGGTTCCCCCTCTGTCAACAAAAGGCGCCACAGCGGAAAGGTACTTGATGATCCTTGTACTGAATGTTGACTTGCTAAGTGCTAATTTCCATCAAGCAGACAGATTTGTTTTGCTTTTTGTTCCAGTCAGCAGAGGTTCTGAAGCCACAACCACATCCAGTCACCGGGGAAATACAAGTGAGTATTTTTTTATTTAATGTAAACTTAAAGTTACATTATTTTTATTTGTTTTGAAATAAATAAGTTTCCTTTCTCTTGGCAGTTTTAATTATAATTTGACCAAACTTTGTTATTTTAGAACATACTTTACATTACTTTAAAACAGTTTCATAATTTGAGGATATAAAACCAAACATGTATAAAAAAAACTAAAGAAATGTGCTAAAATTGTTTGTAAATAAAATATTTAAGTTTTATTTGAATTTATTTAAAAAATTCCCCTTGTTGACTTGTCATATTTGCACAGCATGTATGCCCTCTTAAATGTGGTATTTAGGACACATAATATTGAGCTAATCAACTTTTACCTAAATAATTGTCCCCCTCGAGTACTGACCTTTTTTTGCAGATTACAAAAAAACGTTGTGCTCTTAATAGAGTGTATTTTGAAATACTTTCATAATTCTTCTAATTCCACAGCTTCAAATCAACTATGATCGGAATATGGGCAATCTGATCGTCCATGTGCTACAAGCAAGAAACCTTGCGCCCAGAGAAAACAATGGATACACGGACCCTTTCGTGAAAGTCTATCTCCTGCCAGGGAGAGGGTGAGTGTTTATATGTAGAGCAGCTGAGATTTAAAGTGAATATTTGGATAAAAATGAAAGATTTGGAGATGATCCCCATGTGTTTGTTTAGGAGTGAATGATTAAGAGAGAATAAAAGAAGTTCTAGTTGTTCTATGTTTGTCTTCGTCCACCTGTTATGTTACTAACCTCCTTTCTTCTCCTGCTATTCAAATATATAATGAGATGTTTAGAGCTGAGTCTCCTGCAAGTGTCTCCTGATTCTATTTTTGAAATGTTGTGCTTGTGTTTGTGGGTTGTTAGCCTTAGTAGTGGAAATGCCTAGCCCTGTGATAGAGTGCCCAATGTGACCTGGGATTGGCACCAGCAGAACAAATTTAAATCGACCATGAGAGGATTAAGAAAAAAGTAATGAAATTTGATGTTTTAATAATAATATTATTATTAGAATAATATTTTTTCTTTTTCAAAAGTAATTAGTAAAACTATATTAACTAATCAAAAAAAAATATTACTCCAAATATTACTCAAAAATAGTTTTACATTTGTTTATATTTTAAATTTTGCATTTATTTCTAAGAATCTCATTTTCAAATGCACTTTAGTCAATTAGTTAATTTTCTGCACTGTAGAATATTCTGAACTCAGCGTGCATACCACTAAACTATGGATGCAATCAAATTGTAAAATAAAAGTCTTGAGAAAAAAGTAAAATGTAAATGTAAAAATAATTTAAAGAGATTTTTATTCAATTACAATTAAAAAAAAATGAAAACATACATAAATAAATTTGAAGCTCTGCGTGCTTCATTACATAATCTCATTTTGACAAGGGGGAGGGGTTAAGGGAGCCTCGTACACTATAGATTAATCATGTAGTTGGTCAAAATATGTTAACAACATGCATTTGTTGCTTGATTTCACATCTGAAATTCAACTGGATTTAATAGAAGCCTTGAAAAAAGTTTATTAAAAAGAGTTGGACTTAGAATTATTGTAGAGGTGCAGGTTTACCAGTGACAGACCAAACAGACACAAACATCTAGCTTCAATCTTGTTTACCAACTTTAGGTTAAGACTAAATTAATTTTATTTAAAAATAGCGCATAAACAGAGAATCAGTTTAGAAATACATAAGTAGAGTAGAGTATACTATCCAAGTTTTAATTTTAGGCTGATATCTCTGAACATAGCAGGACTCAATCACAGGTCAAATTGGATAAAAGCTTGCAATTTCTATAATTATTAAATAATTAATATTTTAAACACAAACTGTCTGGAAAGGAGTGTTACTTTTACATCAAGCACGCTCAAATATATCTCCCTTCCAGAGCTGAAACCTTCACCTCATTATCAGCAAAAAATACTTATTGGATGGCTAAAGTGGAAGAGTTCCTCTTAAGAGAAGTCGATTTTTATTAGCTCAGTCTTCCTCTCCTAACATGCTAGCTGGTAATTATGCTAGAGTCTGGGCCCATGGAGACAGGACAATCGATATGGCATCCGCTGGTATAAGAGGTGTGTAATGCTATATCTGCCATCTCCTAATGGCCATATCTGAAGTGTTCATGGCATTAGTTGCTTTTACCTGAGCAGACGAGGTTTCTGTTGGCAGATACATCCTCCCTCAACTTTTCGGAGATTCCTTCTGCCCTTCCTACAATTTTTCTGATTGTTGTCTGTTTGTCTGTCTAATTTTACTTTGCATTCCGTACAAATCCCTGGATTGGTTCAGCCAAGTCATGGTTGTCCAGAACGCAAGGTAGCGTGGAGATGCTTTTTATTTTTGGTTTGCTTAGTTTCACTGGTTTGTGTTTGAATGTGTGCCTCATCTGTGATGTGCCTCAAATCTACCTCAGAACGAACCTCTACCTCTGCCATTTTTAATGTGTTGTCAAGGTAATACAGTCTTGAGAAAAGGGGCTGTTACCGAAGTTAGCGTTCATCATGGTAACACTGAGGATTAGTTGGTACTGTAATTACTGATGATTAGAAGAATGTGCAATTTAAATTGCTTGCTGTCTAATGTCCAACATGAGCTGTCCAGATTTGACCCAAATGTGTAAAACAGCTATTTAAGAGAGTACTTGTGGCAGTGGTATGAAATTGTGCCAAATTTAACTAGGCTATAAATAGTCAACCTGATGTTTAAAGTGACTTCACCTAAAAGAAAAAGGTTCAAATAAAAGTACATGGATATTTCAATTCACATGTATCCAAATGTATTTCTAAATGTGCAATTGAGGAAATGAGTACTTGTACAACAAAATACATAATTCTGAGCTCTTGTCAATGTAATTTATAGATCAAATAATACTAAATGTACCTACAATGGTAGATAAACGAAATCTGCTACGTTCCAATAATTATTCAAATAAACTATATCATTTAAGTATATAATAATGTCTGGCTAGCTACACGCTTGTATCAACGTTTGATTGCAGTCTGATTAATCGTTTATTTTTATCAGTGAACAAAATTCAGTTATTGAAGAAAAGAGAAATCTAAATCAAATCAATATTTGGTTGTGAGAACATTATAGAATTATAATCAGTTGTGTGATCAAACAATTATTTCAAACAAGTGCTAGTGATCCTCAACGTACCTGGGTGCTGGCACAACTGGACATCTTCTTATTTTGAAAGTAACTTAATATCTTTATGTCTTGATTATGCTGCAAGTTTTCTTGTCTGACCACTGCACCTACGATCCCCAACAAGCTCCTTGTGCTTCTTCGAGCTTGAACAAAAACCCCAGTTTGTTTTGAAATCTTTGACCGGGAGAGACCTTGTTGATGCTTTATATCTACTTTGAGTCTTGGTTTGTGGTGAATCTTGCCCAGACAAAAAACTGTCTTTTCCTTCCGGTGTTCCCCAACCAGTTTTAAACCTCCTACAGAGGTATTTCTGCTGCAGTTCATGAGTGGGTTTTAGCCTACATGTGGTATTCATGAGCATTAGCAGCTGTTTGATTGATCATACACTTGATTATAAACCAAAACACCCACACTTTGTTCAAGTGTACCTACAAGAATGGTGTTACTTGATGGCTTTAAGAAGAGACAGGAGCTGACCAGATCCTGGTCTCCTCTCTTGCAGTGCATCCTCTATGCAGTGCATCTTCAAGTTTAAGTACAAGTCACTAATGTGACCAGAAAAAAATGCAGTGCGTTGATTCGCCAGTGTTCACTTAACGGAGCACGAATTTTTTATTTTTATGCGGTGCATCAAATTGCTGCGATTGGCTCGTTTGGTCACATGTCTTCAGCTGAGAAAGGCAGTGGTAGGTGGCACTCAAGAACAAAAAGAGGAGCTGTACTCCTAGAGGGACAGAAGAAAAAAAGAGAAGAGCTATATTTACGTACAGTGTGAATTGCTTCTGCGTCACCGTGTGGCATGGAGTGAATTACATTTCCCCAAAGCACCACCTGGTGTTCAGGAAAGGATCTGTGCACACAAGAGAATCAACATGAGGAAGGAGATTCCTTAAGAGGAAAGAAAAAAACTTAAGCAACAGGAGGAAAAAAGAACCAAATCCTAACAAATTGATGCTTGTTTGAAGGTGGTAATAACAAATATTGATTTCGTTAACATTTTTCTAGTGTTTATTTACTGTATTTTGTATATCTAAAAATAATAATATATTATAATATATTATAAAATAATAATAATATAATTTAATATATTTATATTTATGACACTTTGTTTGTTAACAGCATTTTTTTCACACCTGCAAGTTTTGCACTGTACTGCATGTAAAAGAAAAAAAAAAAAAAAAAAAAAAAAACAATGGTAAAAGTAACTCGTTCTAGAATAATTGTAAATATTTCATTCATTCATTCATTTCCCAACCCGCTTATTCCCTTTTGGATTCACGGGGGTCTACCATTGCCTATCTCTAGCACACATCGGAGAGAGAGGCAGGGGTACACCCTGGACAGGTCGCCAGTCCATCGCAGGCGAACATTCATTCACACATTTACAACTAAAAGGGAATTTGATTTATTCAATTAACCTGCCACTTGTTTTTGGGATTGTGGTGGAAACCGGATTACCCGGAGGAAACCCGCGCAAGCACGGGGATAACATGCAAACTCCTTCCAGGAAGGTCACCGGTGAACCTTCTAACTGGAAGGCCACAGTGCTACCCATATAAATGTTTTATGTTTCATTTTATGTTTTAAAATAATATATTTTCCAAGAATGACAAGATCAGGTTTGCAAATATCAGCTTATCTTACAATCAAAACAATTATTCTGGGAGACTGTCAAAAATAACTGAACGTATATAAACTATATTAAAATATAGTTTCAAATAAATTATAACTTTATTAAAATAGACTATGTTAAAATGCATGTCACATTATAGCAGAGGATGGAGTTTTAGCAAATTTTTCAACTTTCTTGAAACAATCTAAAAAGCAAGTGGAAATTACAGTTCAGATCATTTTAAAATATTGTCCTTTAAGAAGTAGAATTAATTTGATGTTCCACATAGACATGAGAAGTAAATAAACCTTAATTTGCCTGAAATCGTATTACCAAATACTGGCAATTGTCTGGACAATTTCTACTTTTCTGGACCAAAACCTCATCCAAATACAGAAAAAGATATAGTTGCCGAGGTAATACTTCTTTGATTTCAACAGAATTTCTACTTCTAACTCAACTAAAGTAAATCATCTATTTCTAAATCATGTCTTGTGGTCAATGCTTATAGTCAGGGTGAAACCAAATCAACTTGTTTTAAGTTTGGTGCCTGTACTCAACTTGTTGCAAAGACTGTGTCCTACATCAAGTGTAAAATTGAAAATGAACCACATCAGCTCATTGTAAAAGTGTATCAATAGACTATGCTTGCATAGATTGCTCATGTTCTCATGCTGAAGTATGCATCTTTCCACCTTTATTGCTGTGATTTGGTGATGTCATCATAATCATTGGTGGCATGGGCCGAAGATGCATCAATGTTGCCTTGTTTAAAATCATTGCTTTATGGAATGCCACTATACTCAAGTGTGTGGCAAAAACACTCATTGCTTTTTCTAAATATATCGTGTTTTGTATCATTTCTTGACATTGTCTCACAGCGCTGAGAACAAGAGAAGAACCAAATACATGCAGAAAACTCAGAACCCAGAATGGAACCAGACTGTCATTTACAAGAACATACTTCTGGAGCAGGTCAGCTTCTTTTATGTTCTTATGCTTTTTTTAATGCATAACATAAAAAGTGAGAAAAATGGGCAAAATGCTATTTAGTAAAAAGTGTAGTATTTATTTATTTATTTATTTATTTATTTATTTTACTGTAGGTATAGCTCAACATGTGAGGGACTGACTTAAACTGTATTTGTTTTAATAATTACTTTAATATATTTTTATTCCTTTTTGCATTACAAATATATTTGGTCATCTACGAGCAATAAATGACTTTATTAAGTCTCGTAAAGTCTTTGTTTTACATTAGGATTAGTAAAAAATCAGACCTAACCCTCTTCACAATGTGGTCTGAGGCAGGTGTTCCTGGAGGCTGCAGCCCTGCTTCTATTCGTTCCAAACCTGCTTCAGCACACATACAACTCTGGCTTCAAACGATCCAAAATAACCTTAATTGGTGTTCCATTGATGATTTAACATAAACTGTGCAGAGCTGCAAACCTCCAGGATTTTGGACATGCCAGGACACAAAGGACAAAATTGTAGACCTGTAGATTTCAAGGACCCGGAAAAACTGGAAAGATCTCAAAAAGACTGATATAAGTGGATTACAATGATTGCAACAGTTTATGCGGCACATAATTACAGGAAACCTCTGTAATTATAAACAAAGGTTTCTGTGTCAGCTATTAGGTTGCTTTTTTATATTGGGTCAAATACTTTTTTCAGCCAGTAAAAGGAAATTGAGGCTTTAAAAATAATGAATTGTGAATTTCCACTCTAGATAATGTGGGAAATAGAACCATGTTGTTTATATGATCTATCCGTCAGATTTAGAATCAAATCAAGCGCTATCTCTCTTTCTCCACTTATTCTGCATATCACACAATTCCATATATAGCCACGGGAATATTCCCAGAACTTTGTACAAGTAATTAAAACTGTCAAACGTGTTACTCTGACAGCTGACCCAGTTTCTGCTATTGCTACGTTTCCTACAGAGTCATAGATTTTTAATTTAATTTTAAAAGATGTTTGCGTTTTTTTCTTGCATTTAACTTTTTGTGTTTGCACACAGCTCAAGAAGAAGACTCTAGAGGTTACCGTGTGGGACTATGACAGATATTCTTCAAATGATTTCCTCGGAGAAGTGAGTGTCACTACATGAAAGTTTGATTCCATACCCAGAAATAAACCAAGATAACATAACGCCATTTTTTTTTGTTTGTTTGTTTGTTTGTTTGTTTTATTTTTCAAATGCTATATTTGCAACATAGATTTCAAATACATTTCAGATTCATATCTTCTAAAAAATAATAAAATATAGACAAATAATAGACAAAAGTCTTTAAACCTGCACCCTCATTTCAGTAAGTGACAGCAATAGATTTATAGATTTTTTTTACACAAAACACACATTATACATTTAAAAACATTCTTTAAATATTTTTAGATTATTTTGGCTGACAGATCTGCACAAATGTCTGTAAAGGTTTCCTAAGCCTTTATAATGACTCAGGATATATCATAATGGTACATCTTGCACTGCATGAAGAGAAGAAAAATGCTATGTTAAACCTGGTAATATAATATATGTAACTTCCATCATATTAAAAAATATTTGAAAATTGTACAGTCTGAAGTAAAATAACAAGTAAAAGCTAAGCATGCTTTCACAGGTGACTCATTGTGTGAATACATTTGTGATTTTTGTAAATAGTTTTTTTTTTTGCTTAATTATACACTACCAATAAATATACAACATTCAAAACCTCTAGGAATAAGAAGTCTTGAAACTGGATTACCTGGATTTTATTGCCTCTACAGTTCATTGAGGTCCAGTTCAATATTTTAAAATAAATAAATACATTTTTTCCTTAGTCAGAGTGTTAGTGGATATAAACATTACTCCTGAGAGTTTGGTGGCAAAAAAGAACTGTATTACATAGTCTCAAATTATTAATGCTGAGAAATATACACTTTTCCTTAAATAAATATCATCAGGGAGGCATATGACCGGTCCCAAATTTCTGCTACAGCAGAATAATGACCCAAGAATGCAGTCATTTTATTTGATTCTCAAATTATGACTCTGAATGCAAATTTCCAATAGATAAACAATTATCTTGTCAATGTATTGGTCAGCTAACCTGCCCTCAGACCAATGGCTGTGCAGCCGTTCACATTTTGTTAATTAAGTTTTTTTAAGTTGTATTTTTCATACAAATAACAAATATTATGATTGTGTTTGTGAATGTTGTAGGTGCTCATTGATCTCTCGAACACGGCTCAGCTAGATAATACCCCACGCTGGCACCCTCTGAAGGAACAAAGTGAAAGTATTCACCATGGAAGAGCTCAGCCTCCTCAGGGACCGGGTGGCTCTGGGAGTCTTGGAGGTCAAGGTGGTTCTGGTGGACAGGGTGGCCCTGGAGGATCTGGAGGTCAAGGGGGGCAACCTGGTAACCAGCAGTCTCCAAAAACCTCAGTCATTAAAAGCAGAAGCCATGGCATTTTCCCTGATCCTGCAAAAGGTAGGCTGTGTATATGAAAAACTTTTGCGTCTGGTTAACTGCCAACATCAAAAAAATCAATTTAAAGCAACTTTTTAAAATCATATTAGTAATCTATTCAAAGTTATTACTACTTATGGTAGTGCGTGTCCTGGAGCCTATTTTTGCCACTGGCATTTTTAGAATAAAAGCAAGGCTTTGGTGGAAAGAAAGCCGGAAGTAGAGGTAGTCAACCTGGAACTGATGCCAAGTTTTGCAATCATCGATTTGAAAAATTCATGAATTGAAAATGGATGTGTACATTGAAGGCACCATCACCAATATATTTTTGGTCAGTCAATAATCTGCTTACATAATTAATTTGTTTCTATTAGCAGCAAACTCTCACAAGCCAGCATTTGAATAGTTTCTTGATGATTTCAGCTGCAAAAAGTCCTTAATGTGAAAAAAAACCCGATAACCTTTACATTGTGGAGGTAAAAGTAACAAGTGGAGATTTCCGTTCAAGTTCAGATGCTGTGGCACAAATTCCAGAGCCAACGTTCACTTCTGCTGCTGCTTTTTAAATCCTTTTGGATTCAGGAAGATTTGGTTAGACAGATATTGTCTTTGCTTTTCTCTCAAACTTATAGATTTGTTTCCCTGTGTGCATCACTTTCATTCTCTAAATGGTTCCTATGTGAAGTATAGATGGTCTTCCTTTCTCCACAGATGTTCAGTGATATTTAGCATTTAAAATGCTGAAGTAATTAAGAAAATGCTGTGTGCTTACAGAAACACAGATTCCTACAATAGAAAAGTCTCACAGTAGCCCCGGCAGCTCCAAATCCTCATCAGAGGGACATCTGCGATCCCATGGCCCTTCACGCAGCCAGAGCAAAAGCAGCGTCACCCAGGCTCATCTGGAAGATGCTGGGAATGCCATCGCTGCTGCCGAGGCTGCGGTTCAACAGGCTCGACTCCAGCCAAGTAATCCATACTACTTCACATGAGCTCACAGCCTCTATGTTTCCTGTCTGTTTTCTTCCTTCCTTTTTCATCTCATTCTGGCACTTTTCTAATATTCTTTTTTTCCCATTCCCTTTAATCTTCACTTTTTACATGAATAAAAAACAACTACACTCACAAAATTAAAAAATTACTTATGCAAGAAATATATGAAATTTCCTGGTTTTAAAGTCCCCCTGTTATGCATAGTATCGAGTGTTTCCACAGTTTATTTATGAGATCCATATTTATATTGTGTCTCGATGTAGGGGTTGCATGATTCATCAAATCACAATACAAATGATGGAGATACTGGGCGGCAATTGTGTCAAAATGTAGTTTCTTTTCCCATTGGTGGTTTTAACATTTCATCAATTTCAGTAAATTGGTTTTTAAAGTTTTTTCTTCTTTTTTTATAAATATTGTTATATGTAACATATAGTGACCGATGCGACAAGCCTAACTTGTGATTCCCTTCCCATTATATTCTCATTTTTTGTAGCAAGAAAGGCTGTGAAAATTACGAAACATCTACACAATTTTGCATCATGTTCATATTTGCGGTATACATTGTATATGTAACCAGACAATTACCAAGTATTCTTTTGCATCATCAACCCGAAGGCATTGCACACCTGATACATATTTTAAAGTTATCTATTCAATATCAAACTCACCCATAACCCTTAGCTGGAATTGTTTCAGGAAAAATAATGTAATAGTGTGTAACATGGTGTACTTATTTTTATTTTTTACAAGCATTAACGTCTAAGAAAGTAAGTAGATATTTAAACCAAGTTACTGTTTATGGATGGATTTTAAACTCACCCAGGTTAACTAAGAACTGATGAAAGTGTTTATTCATTGAAATGTAAATTACTTGTGGAGACAGTTTTCTCAGCCAAAAGCATTAATGTACTGTATTTAAAGGACATAAAGGAAAAATCCTCTTCACAACAGTATAGTAGGGGGACTTTTTAAAGGCCAAACTCATAAAAATGTGCTGTTCTTTGTTTTAAACCTTATGCTATTAAAGTGCATATGCAAATTAATTTAAGCTCTGTACAAACCATATCATTTAAAATATATGTTTAATTACTCATTCTGTTAAGCAATTATTCAAATAAAATACCTAAAGCTTTAGTACCTGAGTATCTGTTGTAATACATGGATAAAAACACACAAAAAAGCAGATCTTTCAATTTAATTGCAAATGGAGGACAATCCACACTGCATCCGGAGCATGATAAGCCTCTCTGTTAACTCATTTTCCCTTGCAAGAAATCTCCCAGGCCCTTGTCCTCAGATCAAACCCATATATATGTCCGCATGACTGTGGTGTGTAAGAATCATGAGCTGGTTTCATGTGAGGGGCACCGTGGATGAGGTCGTGTAGAAACAGCCACATCTAAAGGCACAACTGGCCTCATACTGATCGTACAACATCTCCCGTCCAATGAGAGCACGGTATCGCGTCAGATGACTGTCTTGGAGCAAGCTCGGCTAGAGGAGGTGAGAGAAACCCTGCCTCTCAAAAAATATCAATAACAGATAACATTAACCAGTCTGTTTTAAAATGGAACGCACAAAATAATTCAATATAAAATCATCACAGTCATAACCAAATGTTATTTTAAAAAATGGCTTTCCTTTCCTTTCACTTTGGTCTCTTTTTAATCCACATACGTTTCTGTTCATTTGTGAAAAGTGCATTTTCATTTCTTTCTTTTTATAAATGTACATAACGAGCAATTATTTTAAAATAAATGTTGTCTGTCCCTTTCTCTTCTTTCTACAGATAAAACAAACCAGAGGGCACTGGATGGGGATGGATACACTCTGGAGAGTGAAGATAGCTTGGCCACAAATGCAGTCGATAGCGCCATATTTCAAGTTCCTCAGATGTAAATATCACCGTTTGTCATATTTGGTTAAATTTCATCCATTGGACCATTATTTAAGATGATAATTTAATAAACATGTTTTTTTCATATCCAGTGTACAGTATAAAGTGGGGGATTTGTCACAATGACGTAGTGACGTTTTCTTATTCATTTAATGTTTCAGGGACCGGAAACACCATACTTCGTGTTAAAATCCGCTGTTGAGATTCTGACGTAAAACCCACTTAATTTCACACAGAACTTCGTCAGTCTTTCAGACAAAGAAGCCTCTTGCTTTCACATAATTACAATAGCACAACGTGTTCTTCAGTTAAAGTATTTAATGAAATAAAAACGAAGCCAAAATCAAATTCCGTTTTTCCATTGAATGTGAATGATTCATACTGATGGAGGGTCACTCTCTATTGAGTTCTTGATGTTCAGATTTTTTTTTTCAAATGTCATGATCTACCAGGACCCGAATATCATTAAAATATTTTTGGGATAACAAAGGTGACTGCGGGCAACCACTCAACCTGCGCATCGTTGGTCTCTAATTGTCAGGATAACCTGAAGACAGAACTCAAGTGCGGTAGCTCAGAGGTTAGCAAAAGCTCCACGGGAAGAGATAACCTCACTTAACTAATACTAGTTCCAGAGAGTCACAGGATAAACTAACTTAGGAAGAAACAAAAATATCAAGCAGACAAGAAACTCCTTGAAAAAGACACTATTCCCTGAAAAAATTAACAATAAATATAGAACTGAAGCGTAGCAGTGTAGAGCATTCTGACATGATAAGCATAGAAGGGAAACACATACAGAAGAAAAGACTGAGGGGAAAATGGAAAAAAGGTAGAAAAGCAGAGAAAGAGTATCACTAATAGCATCAACAATCTGATCTGCATTTTGATTTAAAACATTTATTAAATTGACTTTTTCCCGCACAAACTCATAAAACCCATGGCAAAATGCAACAATAAATAAAAGTGGCAAGTGCAAAACTTGCACATTCTAAATTATATTGAATCACAGACATTTTATGAAAGAACCAAAGACGAATCACCTAGTGCTGCACAGAAAGTTGCTTAACAGACAGTTCAGAAATCCACTTGTCAAAAGCTTTTCCCTTTGGTGATCAGCAGGAGATCCCTGGTGTCTTTAAGCGCCTGAATGTCTTTTTACCATATTGTGGCTGTCTTTGAATGGTTTTGTTTCCTCCCCACAGATGAAACACAGGTACATTGAAATAGCTATCTATGTAAGTGAAAAGTGTGCCTCGTTTTGAGAAAAATGAAGACACAACACAGGGATACTCAGCCAATTTCGGCTTTAGCAAATAAAAATAAATAAATATATTTAATAAAATTGCTTTCAATAGAGTCCAAAACTGCCATACATTGTTGGCAAGCCAAGACTAAGTTTGAAGAGGGATTTGTTAATTCCTGACCAGCATTCTAAGTGTCATTAATCATATTCACGCAGAAGAAGTTTAGTTTGTAGAATTCAAACTTAGCCAACGTTCTTAAGTGTACTCTGTCTTTTTGATTGCTCTACAGAAAAAGCATCCCAAATGGAACAGATAAAAACAGAGGGCTGGAATCCCTGAACCTCCCTGACGCAGAAGGTAAGGATCTGATTAACATTCAAGTTTTGTTAAGGGATGAATTCTTGTCCTGTGAGTGACAAGTGAGTTGTTTCTGAATCATTATATAGCTTCGTAGCTGGGCAGGTTCACCTCTAGGGTTCATCCAGTAGTTGTCAAAGAGCTGTTAGCAGACTGAGAACCTCCAAAAACAGAACATATCCACTCTAGATGTGTCTCCTTGTCGCAAACAACACACACCCTGAATAATTTACTACAGCAAGGGTGTGTGTTTGTATTGCTGACAAAAGATACAAACAAAGACATGATTAAAACCTTTACTGTGACTCATGAGCGTTGTGTAGTTCCAGAATAGTGGCATCATATCTTATAAATGTATTTAATATTTCTGTTAAGATTGTATATTAAAATGTATATTAAAATAAACATGCTGATACTCATTTTCATGCACTGCTTACTGCTTTCCTTTGCTCTGAATATACTATTGTAATATATAAATAAAGCAGCCACTGGTTTATTAACTCATTAGTATCTTTACAGTCTTTAATCTCTTAAGTTCTTTGTGCACAGGGAGGCATTTTCATACAAGAATAGGCATTAGCTTACTAATGTCAGGGTTTCAGTTATTTCCCATGAGACACAGCCAGTCACAGATTCTTCCATTTACAGCCACTCACAGTATTGAGCCTTCTGACCAATCACAACTCTCCTCTAATAACTTACCTGGCTCATAGATGCAGCTCTGAGTCACTTTCCTCCTGCCAGACCTGCGGTTCACTACCTCCTGACTCTCCTGTGTTTTCTCAACTTGGATATACTTACATGTTTACTCATCTACTCACCGCGACTCCTACCAATTCTTCTCCTCCTCTGATTCCGGACTGCTTCGATGGGTCATTGTCTTTGAAGAGTTTTTAGAGGACTTTGCTATCTAAGAGTGTTTACATGCTTTTCGACTGTTTATAGGAATATTACTATACTCCTAAAATATGGAATTAACCTGATTGAATACTGATCCTGCTTCTGTCCTTCTTTACAGAAGTGACAGTTACAGGGGGTACCCCGAGTTATGAAACTAATCCGTTCCAGGGTGACGTTCGGATCTCGCACAATTTGTATCTCGAAGCAAGTTTTACATGTAAAACGCCTAATCCATCGAGGGCTCTCAGAAACAACAGTATAAGAAGATAAAACAACGGAAAACCAGAGAAAAATCGTTTATTCAATCCTTAAATCTACACAGTGTTAATGTAATAAATGATAATCAAACAGAATAAAACAAGCAAAATACGTAATATGTACACAAATGTGAAACCCTACCTTGAGTGAAGCGATGTGTCGGAGGAGGTGGAACGGATGCAGAAAACATTACAGCACCACATATGAAAGTTAGCTTTCTCAAGATATTTCATGAATTACTAACACCAACACATTTTCAAGCACAAGCGCTGACAGATGGAGAAATCGTTTCTGAGAACCCGTCACATGGTTTCTCTAACTTATAAACGTTCCACGTTATAAACGTTATTTCTTTTACGACAACCAGACTCTAACATTTGCTATAGCACATTATTGGTAAACTATACATAATGTTTCGCTGTGTTGTTGAAGTGTTTTGAAGCGTATTAGCACCCGGAAGTGCGAGGAGACCCGGAAGCGCACCGTGATGTCATGATGTTAATTAGAAAATACAGCAGAACAGCTTGTATTTGGTCGTATCTCTAATTTTTCTTCGCATTTCGAAGAAAACAATCTCTCGCGAGACGTTTCGTATCTCGAACATTTCGTAACTCCAAGCATTTGTATCTCGGGGTACCACTGTATTACCAAAAATAGTAATCGCATCATATTTCAACCTAATTCAAAACAGATAGTACGATTTGCACACGCACTGCTGCGTGCAGAGACTTCTAAGGGTCTTTACTGGTCTGAACAAAGCCCAGACGTGAATCCAAAAGAAAATCTCAGGGGAACTTCCAGTGTTTAAGCCAGAAGACCAACAAAACTGAGTTTGAGAGATCTGTTAAGGAACAATGGTGTCTTATTTCTTAGGACACACTCGTAAGAACTACAGCAAATGATTAAAGGCTCCAGAAACAGTTCCCTTTTCACATCAAAGGGCTACTAATTTTGACCACTATTTTTTTTGTATGGTAATACATATTTGTTTTACAAACACTACATTCTTCATAAAACACTACATTAAAAAAAAAATTAATTATTATATTTTTATTTTTAGTCAAACATCACTTGGGAAATACAAATATATTGGTTATTCCTTTGTTAATTGTATATATTTGTTTAGATTTCAAGAGTCCCTATATCTCCCCCCTATATCTCCCCCCTGTGGTCTCATAACCTCCACCACCCTCTCTCTCTCTCTCTCTCTCTCTCTCTCTCTCTCTCTCTCTCTCTCTCTCTAGGGAAGATGATGGGTGAGATCAAGGTTGCTCTGAAGAAAGAGATGAAGACTGAAGGAGAGCAGCTGGTTCTGGAGATCCTGCAGTGCAGAAACATCACCTACAAATTCAAATCTCCAGACCACCTTCCAGGTAATGACATATCCACACAAAAATACCACTCAAGTCACATATTACAGACGTTGTGTTAAGATGAAAATGTCATGCCCTTGTAGACTTGTACGTAAAGCTTTACGTGGTGAATGTGGCAACCCAGAAAAGGATCATAAAGAAAAAGACCAGAGTGTGTCGCCATGACCGAGAGCCATCTTTCAACGAGACGTTTCGTTTTAATCTAAATCCTGTTGGTCACTCTATTCAGGTGAGATAAATCTCAGACGTGTTCCACAAGTGTAACAGTGTAAATGTGCTCAAAACACAGCCATAAATGTCTAAACCACTGCCAACTAAATTGGGCCTAAGTATTAATGAACTTCTGTGCGCTTTTGATTTATGATTATGATTTTTTTTACTCAATGCAAAACTATTATCACTCTTTTATCTGCCGAAAAGCTTGCATGCTATAAAAAGGGCACAATTCACCCAGAGATGCAAATAAACAGATAATTTACATTAAAACACTGGTTCTCAAACTTTTTTGGTCGAGGCCCCCTCTAAACCTTTAAAAGAATCTGGGTTTACAGAATCTTAGAAAATTAAGACCAAATGTCCTTTACTATCTCACTATTAAATAAGCTTACTACTTTTGGTAGTGCTGGTGAATTGTTTCCTGGGTTACACTAATTGAAAAAAATAAAAAAAATAAAAACATCAAAAAGGGCACCACATGTGTAATAATTTCCTTGCATTTATTCTTATTATTTTTTTTTATATACAAAGAACTTCACACACCTTGTTACATTTTTAATTCAGCAACCTTTCTAAAAAATGATTTCAATCAGTCATACCATCTGAGTCCATTCTGGGTCTGATCCTGGTGTTTTTCAAACAAAACATGGAAACCAGTACAAAGCACTGGCTTCTTCAAAACCAGCCTTTGATTGGTATGATAGAAACTCCTTTAGTATTTACATTTATTTTCTACCTAGGCTTATTCACTTTAAAGTCAAGGAGCGGTAAGTGGTGAGGCAGCGCCCTCTATTGACTGCCAGCTTACTTACTGCTCTTTTAACATTTTAATATTTGAACATACAGCTGAGTACATTTGATAAGGTAATATAATAATTTACATTCGTGCTCATAAGATTATATTATATTATATTATATTATATTATATTATATTATATTATATTATATTATATTATATTATATTATATTATATTATATTATATTATATTATATTATATTATATTATATTATATTATAAATATTGAGTTTCTTTGCACTGTGTTTGCAAAATAATGTCTAATTTATATTATTTCTACCCCATTGTGCAAAAAGCCGAAAAGCATCACATAGAGCTGTATTTTTCAGAAAATATTAATTGTATATACTATGATATATAGTGATGATTTGTCTCAATTAAAGGTTAGAAATAATCAAAGTTAGAGTTTATTCTGCAGACACACTGCATTTCTTTCGAGGGGATGCTAATGTTTTCCGTGACATTAAAGATATCCAGATATGACATGACCCTACCAAGTGAATGTGAATCTTATATCAATATCAATCAAATTTGTTTTCAAAGGGAATTAGTTACTTCTAACAATTAACAAACGATACGTGTGTTGGTTTTACTCATTATACGATGAGTGTGTACACAAAAAAGCTCAAATTATAGTAAAAGTGTGCTTTTCATTAGGCCCCTTGAAAATTAGGGTAACAATACAATTCTGAGTTAAAGCTCTCGCTGTTGCAAAATGCACAAATTCCTTTTTAAAGAGATATGCTCAAGTGAGAATTCTCAATTTTACTGAACAATGTAGGCAGATTAAATAATGAAAGCCATATCTTATAGTTTCATGTTCCCAAGGTGGCGCTGTGATTGAATCTGAATATTTTCTGGAATTGTTTTGGCAAATATTCTTGTCCCATGTGTTAAAACGAGTAAAAAAAGTAACTTATCTATGTTTCATGTTGTATTTCTTGTGACCACCTGCTGGCGCTATATATATGTATGATGTAAATGTGCTCAGACCTGATCCGTTAAAACAGTTGGTAAATTTAACAATTTCCTGTATATGACTGTCAACTTTCGACGACTACATTGTGCACATTGGTTAAGATAAGATTAAGATAAGCCCATTTGCCTTAAGATAAGATTGATGCCGTTTGAAGATGAACAGATAAAATATGCAGAAGAAGTCATTAAAGTATGACACCAGCAAAAGGTTTTTGCAAAATAATGGGCTTTTTGTCAATTTTAGAAATGCCATCCATCGCACTTAATTGAAGTCTTGATACCCCACACATCTTTTCAAACCCCAGTGAGATTTTTGATCATGTTTAGACCCTTAAGAAATAATTCTCTTAGAAATTACAATAGGGTTCTAATGTGTAAGTCGTAATAAAATAATTATATTATTGTAAAACCAGAATAATATCGAAAGGAAATCTTCATGTCTTTGCTACCTTTACAGCTCTTCTTGGTGTCGAATGGTGGGAAGTTCATGAAGAAAACCCTAATCGGGGAGGCCTACATCTGGCTGGACAATGTGGACATGCGCAAGCGAGCAGTTAGCTGGCACAAGCTGGCTGCTACTACCAATCAAACACAGCCATAGCAAGAATCCCATCACCACCCTTTAAAAACCAGAAAAAAAAAACAGGAAAAGGGTTGATAGACAGGGGGATGTGGAGTAAAACCCTTTCCTCTGTGAACGAAATGATAAGGAGTTATGACGGTTCTCCAGATAAAAACAGTGTTTGGTGTTATTCCAAATTTCTTTTCAGAGAGCACTTTTGTTATTTGGAGGCATTTCTCCAAGTAAAACCTACATGTCAAGAATAAACTGTTGATCACTTCTCTTTCTAGCTAGATGATTCACAAAGAGATCGTCATTGTGCAATGACAGGATACTGTTAATAACGCCATATCAGTCGTACACTGTATGGCGGTAATTCAGTGAAACAGAAAGACAATCGTAAATGTTAAAGACTCTTCTGTTCGTTTTCATCATTATTGATACTTTCGGTTTGTGAAAGCCGTGGTGAAATTGAGATGATCTTGACTTCTCACATTATGCAGTTTGTTGGGTGCTAAATAGTGGCAGGAATAGCATCTCAAGAGGTTCTCTGACGTCAAATGGCATCCTTTATGTCCAGACTGTTTGTGTCTTTGAGCAGCATCTTGAAGTTAATGTCATGTTAGTGGGCCTGTGTTGTCTCCAGTAGTCCAACTGTGTTGTCTCCAACTTTGTGACCAAGTTGTTTGTGGAATTGATATGCAATGACAAAAAATATGGATCAAATGGAGCCTCTGCTGTGGTTCTAACTCAATTGACTCGAAATTGTTAATCATTTGTTGTTTTTTTAATGGTGCAAGGTGTCTGTCCTGCGTGTGGAAATAGTTTCACTCCTGTAAAGTTCATCGGGTTCACCTTAGCTCGTCTGGAAAGGGTGTTCTTTATCATTATTATCACTGCCTCTTTAACCTGCACCACATCAGTGCCATTTCTCAAAAGAGGCACGCGTTTATCTCTTTAGGTCTTGAAAACTGTATTTCGATCATCACCTATCCATCACGAACGGAAGTGTTAGTGAACACTACCAAGGTGCACAAACGTACCTGAGGTTGCCGTCATAGTGAAACGATCTATCGTGTGCCATTGTGATGTTTTAACCAAATCCACTGGTTCAGTTTGGGTAAATCTATGCAACATGGATTATGTTCTTTCAATGGATATTACCTTAACAAGCATCAAACGAGAAAATCAATATGTGTATATCTGTTAAAAAAAAGAAATCTATGAATATTGTAAAGTGTTTATTTTTAGTTATTTTATACTTCCTCTTTATGAAAGTATATTATTCACATGCACTTTACGTAATGGTTTTAATCGGTTACATTTCTTACGAATACGTACAAGCCTTTTTTAAAGGAACAAATATGATCATCAGTACGGATCTGAAGGATGTAAATGCATAGTTTATGTTTATGCATTAAATAACAGCCAATTGGAACCCGTCACAAGTATCGCACCTTTCAGATGTCTAATATTTACATTTTCTCTTTGTACAAAATTATCTTGAAATATAGCATATTACTTTTCAAATAATGTTCCTTTTAAATTGTGTGAAGGTTATTTGGTTATTTTTGATTTTGTAAATATATATAGGATATTTTCTACAGGAAGAGGTGTGAGTATTTATTTGGTCTGACATTGAGCATGTGACTGTGATCAAAGTCAAACAGTCTGTATACTGTACATACTGCATTTGTCTAAATGTGCAACAAATCCTGCTCAATAAGTCATCCCAGTTTTACAAAATCAACAGCATCTCTTTATTAGTTCATTATTTTTTATTAACACTGAATTCCCTGTAAATCTGAATGGTTGTCTATGGTTTAACATAGATGTTGCATGTTTTATTAGATGTTTGTTGAGATTTATGACTGGTTTTGGTTGAAAAGAGAATACACCATCTGATGTTGTATGCGGACTGTAAAAAAATGCTTGTAAAATGAGTCTTGTTTTTCACTATGTGTAAAAAAAAAAGTACAAAAAATATAATGTTATGGTTTTGTGGTTGTCCACAGGATGTCATGAAATTATGCAACATGTGCAGTAGAGAAAAAAAAGAGATATAAATTATAAGATATAAATAAAACTTTCTCCCTGCGTCCTAATAATAAAGAATAGATTCTATTTCAGATGTGAACATCTGTTTTGGATTCTTTTGTGTTTTTGTGCCACTGTGGCATTACAAGTATTACAAGAAATCCATTCATTTTCATTGTCTTTATCAATTTGTTCACTTCAGGCAAAAGATGTGGGTACCCCCTGGACAGGTTTCCAGTCCATCACAGAGCAAACGAAAAAATTGTACATTTTAAAAACTGTTTTTATTTTAGTTAAACAAGTTGCAAGCAGCGATCAAAGGACTCAAGCAGCTCTGGCGCCATCGCCTCTCGGTGGCCAGTTTCTTGCATTATGCACCATGACCAATACCTATTTAGCATATGTATACAACCGAGAATTGTAAAAATTGTTGAACAACATAGGCAAATTAAATAATTAAAACACATCTCAAAGTGCCATGACCCCAGTATATGTATATGTTCGTATGTATCCTGTCAGTTTTGGAAACTTTTTTGCTATTACCTTAGTGTTCCAATTTTCAAACATGTCCTTAAAACACAGTCTGAAATGGCAGTTTAAAACCACAGAAAATAGGATATTCCATGTCGCCACTAGGTGGTGCTATAACTGACATTATAGCTTGCTGTGCATAGATTTGTTCAGAAATTGACTCAACACGCAGGGGCAAATTTGAACCCGATCCGAGTTATTAACGACTTCCTGTTTATGTCAAAACTTTCGTCAACCAGAGTGCACAGTCAGGAAATGACTAAATAAAATCTAGAAGGAGAACGTCCTGTTGATTTGCCAACAAGTGTTCCCACACTATAAGTCGAAATGTGTTAGGTGGTGCTGTAGAGCCAATTAGAAAAAGTTCTAATTTTAATAAAAAAATCACGCAAAATTTGGTGACTTTTCGAGCACGTTTAGGCCCTTGAAAATGCATAGAAAGCTGCGAAACGATAATCCTGTGAGCACACCTTCAGTGCTTGTGCCCTAAATATGTGACACGAGTCATTCAGGCATCAAGATAAAAAAAGCTGTTCAAGGATGTCAGGGATACAAATAGACCTACAATGGAAAATAAGACCAGTGCCAATTAGCTTGGTGAAAAGGAGACAACAGCTGGAGAGACTGAATATGAGAACAAATATAGAGAAAAAAATGTAATGTCCTTCAGCTAGGGCAACAAATAGTTTGTTAATCTGTATTTCAGAAAATGCATGTCCTAAAATACAGGAACAAGTCAAAAAGAATGTGGAGGTCCTAAATTGGCCTAGACAGTTTGTAAGCCTCAAACTCCAAGATAATCAGCAAGGTTCTAGTTGTCACATTGTACATCTAGAATAGCACATTGTCCTGCAAAGAGGAGAGGAACAAAATCTCTCTGAAGATTTGGACAATCCTGGTAGCAGAATACAAGAACCATTTGAATTCTAGAAGCCAAAAAGGTAATTCACTTATTACGTTTTTAAGTACTTATTTTAAAAAATCTTTTCTTGAATTCATCTTTAATTAAACTAAAGCTTTGTGATCTTTTGTCTCCTTATAAGTTATACATATAACTCCTACAAACTTCTTTACAAACAATTTAGTTTAATTTTTAGTTTTATTTTGCCGGTTTTCGGGATGTAGCATGACAAAAAAAGTTACTGGCATAATTATTTTTGTCTAAATGAATCTGTACAAAACAAGCATACTGCTGTGAAAATGTTTTACGATTTTTCTTAATTACAGAGTTTGACCAACAGAGGGCGCTACGCTTCTATCCAGTAACTACGGTGAAGCAATGGAACGACTCAAAATAACAGTTAGCTCTTGTAGTTTAATGTTTTAGCGTTAAAAACAGTTTTAAACCGGTTTTAATAACCTTTATATGTCAAGAAGAACATTAATGTGCGGAAACTGACATGGGGCTTTATTCTACCACAGTTACATTGCTAATAATAAACGAGTAAACTAGGGAAACTGGGAGAGAGAGCAGTGTGACTCATGGAGGGGTCATTATCCTATCAACATTTTGTCAGGGCTAATTCTAAGAGCGAAGGTGATAAGAACTTCCTGGACACAAAGAGCACTTGCTCTCATCAGTTTAGCTCCGAAAACACAAAGAAAAGGAAAACCTGTAATTTAAAGGAGAGGCGTCATTTATAGGGGAACGTTAAAAATGTGCTGATCTTTTATTTTTAATAATGAACAAAATGCAGTAAATGAAAACAGAGAAATTTGCATCAAATCAATATTTGGTTTTACCACCCGAAAGACTCGAGACGTGTCTTGTTGTTGTGTTCAACTTAACCCAAGAAGAAACCAAGTCATAATCAACCTTGGTAGCAGAGTTTGTCTGTCCCTCGGCCAGTTTTAAACTTCTTACACGGCTGTTTCTGTTTCAGTTCATGGCTTCGTTTTAACCTATGTGTTTAGAATATCTGGTTGATCATACACCTATATAGAATCCTGCAAAATCCCTGGCTGTGTAAGTGTATGTATAAGTGTTGATGCTGGTTTGAAGGCAAAACACCACCCAAAAAAATCACCAATAGTGACTTTGTATTTAGTAAATCAGTGCCATTAGTGCCATCTAGTGGTGAAAAGAAATGATAACCCTTGGATTGGCAAACGGTGCTTGGAACAGTACACAATTGGGGGGATTTATGATTTGTGATGTCTCAACACAAAAAAAATACATAAATAAAAGAATTTGATTTTTGTTATAAAGCATAAAAGCTGTTTCCTCTCAAAAGACGTTTTAAAGAATTTAATACTCTGAAATGTACTTTTTTTACTGTGTAAAAGAAGAAGCTGAGGTTGTAATAAAAACAATGATACCAGGATTTCATCAAGTTTTAAAGATTAAAAAGTTCATCAAGACTAGAGCCTTAAAAAGGCTACGATTAATCTTTTGATTTGTACTTTACAGTTTTAATTTTTTGGGGATTAGTCCTATAATAACATCCAGTAACAATCTGTGCTTTTCCAATGATAATTGAAATAAAGGTTAATCACATTACCTACAAATAGATATTTTTTTTGGTCATTAGCATGGAGAGAAGGTGATAAAATTAAAGTCTGGCTTCTTCTTAATGCCAGATCCTCATGCTTTGTTACATTTCATTTGACATGATTTTTCCATTGTTTTGAACAACTTTGCATCTTGTTCATGTTAGTAACAACATTACGAAATACTGATGTTTACTTTATGTAGCGCTACAAATTGTAAAAGTTTATTTGTTTGTGGCTATGTTTGGAGATTCTAAACTTAATTCCAACTAAATGTAAAGAATTGATTCACTAAATTGAGTGCATCCATCAATTCAAGAATCAGAAATCAGTATTTGGGAAAACACTGGGATCAAACAACATCTCTCCCTAGCTGATGCAGGGTATGTTGTCATGGAGACGTGGATAACCGGGATGGAGACCCCAGGGAGCAGTGAAGCTCGGAGAGCAGGATGTGCTCACGAGAGTGTGATTCTCATCATCCTCAGTTCAGTAGACCAAGATAAATTGTTGTTTTGGATGTGTCTCATCACCCAGCATTACTCTTTAGTTCACTTCAAATGAAAACATCTTGGAAACAGAGAGAACTCTTTTATCTTTGCTCACCATTTATTGGTGCTTTTACATAAATATCTTAAACCTAGGGTTAATCAAAGCTTTCCATGAAGCAATGGCACACTTGTCTCCGACGTATCAGACATAACTGTACAATACAACGGAAAGCTACCAGCAAATATATGAATATGTGCTCTAAACAAACATGGGTTATTAACTGGGTCTGCCCTGGGCTGTTGTAAGAGAAGGAAACGCAAATTAATCTTTTTTTTAAAAGAAATCCAGAAAAAAAAAAACTAGAGTGAAGTAATATTCAAACAAATTAAAATAGTGTTTTGTTGCCACAACCCTGGCCAAAATGAGTAAAAACAAAGTACATTTGACACAATCAAAATCAATCCAGGAATAGTTTAAAATATCAATAACCCCATTTATAAACATTTGTGTACAATTCCATATCACAAAAATGAATATATTTTAGCAGAAATAGACATCGCTAGAGAAGTATATACATATATTAAGTGTCATTTTATCAACTTTGGAGTAATCAAAATATAATGACATCTATACAAAATCTATAATGATATATACTAATAATGAGCAAGTAAACTTATTTATGAGAAGCCAGAACGTTATGAAACTATGTTTAAAATAGAACTCTCTCACCCAATCTACAAGAGACATCTTTCAAAAATGTTTACAACAAAATTTAACCCCCAATCTAAGACTAGACCCTGTTTTTTTATTGGCTATATATATATATATATGGATGGGAAATGAATGGAAAATCGTAAAGCCGGATGGATCTCATTTATCAGATACGCCATAAATTACTTATAATAGAAGGAAAAGGTTTATCTGTTTGCTTTGTTTGGGTTCCTGCCAATACTGGAGGTAAAGCGAATGAGGAAGCAGATCGATTAGCCAAAAAATCTCTAGGGAAAGCAAACTGAATTGTATATAAAAATAAGTAAAGCAGAAGTCAACACACTCATTAACAAATATGTGCAATCAATGTGGCAAGAAGACTGGGATTCCAATGAAACAGGCAGACGTCTATACAGTACTCAAAGTCAAGTAGGTGCTAGAAGGAGAGAGAGCAGAAACAGAAGAAATGGAAATGTAATCACACGTCTGAATAGTACACTGTTTTTAATCAGAAAACATCCAACAGGAAAAAGTTCTTTGTGTAAACAAATAGAAACCGTAAAACATATACCATTCCATTGAAGAAATGTTATTTATTATATTTTTTGTACAAGTTATACAACAGAATCTAATACTCTGTAAGAAACAGTAGAACATTAGCAGGGCACAATCTCTTGTTCAACACTCCAGTCCAATCGGTGGCGGTAATGCACTGGTACATTGGTTTACCAACCGCCATAAAACCCAAAGAAGAAGAAGAATGCAGACATGAGTGTGAGCGCATGTTTAGGAGTTAAATAGACCAAGACGACAAACATTTTCCTTCAGTGGCTTGGACATTTGAAAGGGAGGCTCTTTTGCATATAGGGTAAATATTTTTTACGTATGCTCCTTTTCTTTGCATGTTCCATAATCACTTGCTGAGATACTCAAGGGTCGTTGTGTTTGGCTCTACGATGGACCAGATGTCCAGGGCCCATCTTGTGATGAGGCAAGCAGCCTGAGAATCTCTGGTCGACATTTAAGAATCACTGGCATTAGCTCTCTCTAAAGAGCCCAATGTCAAGCCACAGGCTGCTCCCAAGCACCCACTTCCAGAATGAGTTTCACCTACAAATGCACACGGAGCCTCCTTGGAAATGCTTTTAATTCTCATGGATGTCTTCTGTCGTGCACACTTCACTGACCAAGCCCATAAACACACATTAAACTGCTCCCAAGCAAAGTGCACATGCTCTCTGCTTCCCAACATGCTTTAATCATCAGCGAGGCCTTGCATGAGAGGAAAGAGGTCACAACAGGTCTGTCTATTTAAGACCCATTGGGAATTTCAATGAGAAAGTGTGTTTTTGATGATGGGACGGTGTCTTTTCATTTAGTTGAGTGCCGGCCAGGGCTTTTATTCAGGTTTGTTGTGTAGTCGCCCCTCTGTCCTCATCTGAAAGCTGTTACACAGGTCATGCTGGATCTCTCGTCTGTGCAAAAAAAAGTCCTCTAGGCTGTTGGATCTGTGGTTCGATGGGATGGATGGCTACTAATGGAGCTGCATACATACCAGGGAACAAAAGCACAAGGCCTCGGCTATAATGGAGCGCAGACTCACGTCCTGTTGCACGCACCTCGCATTGACACTCGTCGTTGCCGCGGTGAGAGCATGGTTGCTAGGCAACGCGTGAAAGCCAAAATCCCTGGGCAGCACGCTGCTTGCTGCCCAGACATGTCTCTCTTCCAATCTCTTTACAGCTTGCTCGCTTATTAACTTTATTCCAATGGGTGGGGAAAATAAGAGTATCTCATTTAAATGAGCATCAAAGGGGCTTGGCTTTGATTTATTGCTACATTAATCATCAAATATCTATAGGCCAAGCTTTGCATATTTGTTGCTGGGTATGAATGAAATGCATCTTTCAGTGATGGCCTGCACACAAATGAACCGTGCTGCATAAGTTGGTGCTGCATAATACCAGAAATATTAACCCATGTGGATTGTTCAAATTCACTAGCCTTCCGTGTTGTTCTGTTAACAACCACTAAATTAAACAGCTGTAAAAATCTAGCAGATCAATACTTTTTGCTCGAATGTCTGAATTTACTTCAGCTCTAACCAAAACTAATATATTTTTTTTTACCATTTAAATGGCGAGATCTTACATGATGTCACTGATTTTCAGGAAAAAACAAACAAAATGACTTTTGTTCACAGTCTTAAATTTAAATTGTTTTAAGTTTTCTCCCTCATTTATTGTTTGTGCCCCATTGACTTCCGTGACAATTTATATATAGATTGTAAAGGATAAGTAATAGTAATTGATCTAAATGGTGACCAGTAGTAAAAATCTCAAAAATCTGTGGAAAACCACTAACAATTAAGAATGGATGATTAATTGGTGTTATGGCATTGCAATAAAAAGGGTAGTTATAATGGAAGTCAATGAGGCACGAATAATAATTGATGGTTTAAAAAGAAAATCTGGTGCTACACAAAAACTAAAAAATCCATCGATAGCAACATTGTTTCTAATCTTTGACATGTCTAACACTGTGGTTAAATAAAAAATGAATAAATAAATTTAAATATTGAAAATAAATATTTTTTCTTTCCTAAATCAGTGACATTGTGTAAGATCTTAAAGATTAAAAACCCAGGATTTTTAAATATAAAAACTTAGAGGTTTTGATTAGAGCTAAAATATTTGTAAAAATGAGGTTTGTCACCAAAAATACTTAAATTTGATCAAACACAGAATAGTTTAACATTTTACACACAGGCAGTAAATTTTATGCAGTGCAAGTGGAAAGTACCTCTTTGGATTCGGAGGATGGGTTGTGATGAAGTGTAGATGCTGTTTTCCTATTAACGTATATTATTAAAATAAGTAAAATACAATTAATATTTAATACATACATTATTTAAAGGTTGCTTCATGTCTGTTTTAAAGTCACCAGGACACTTCTAGCTTAAAGATAAAAATAATATGGATATATTCAGAATTTCTTATAATGTGTATTTGTACCCCTGTAAACATTGTACATCTACTTACTAGATAAAGATGTTAATAGATTGTCACCCGTTCTGGTCTTTATTTTTTTATTGACAGAATTAGTTGTAAGATATTTATGGTTTCATAACCTTGTGTCTCCATTTTGCTAATTATTTCTGTGACACCGGTTTATTAGCTTAATATGTTTTGACATTGTTTCTTTGATTTGGATCTCTCTTCACTGGCTTCTTGGGCCTTTAGAGGGTTGTTAGTACAAAATTAAATTCAAATGAATTTCAAATGTTTAGTGTTTTGAGTACTTTTGAAAAACTTTATAATATTTGCTTTTTACACTATTCTTGCACTGCAAGGAGGTGAAATATCTGCCAGTCAGGTGAAATTTTGTATAAAAGAAATGATACCTTTCATTTGCCCTTTAAGTACAAGGACAGCTTTGTACTTTTTTTGAATATTAATATTTTTATATGTAAACATTTAAGCTGAGCCTGTTTGTCACTTCCATGAAATGAAAAGATGAGAATAAAATACCATATGGACCCTTGTCAGAGATTGTATAAAATCAAGATCAAACTGTGCAAGCCCACACTTCTTGCAGCTGAAGCAAAAACAAAACATTTAAAGCTCACATTTATTTAATATATATATATATTTTTTTTTGCCAGCAAAAAGTGTTCTTTTCGAACCCATGATTGCAGATGGTTATCTTAGAAGAAGTGGCTCACACTACTGGAACTTGCACATCTGAATTCCTTGGCAGTCTACGGAGCTGTTCCATCTCTCCTGACATTGATTAAAAGTATGTATGTTTGATCAGTATCTGCATCAGAACAGTTTAACAATAGCTTTCAGATTACAGTCATGATGACCAGGAAAAAAAAAACATTGAAATGTGTGCATACATCAGTCCCAAAAGATCAAAATGTGTCAGGTAACATGTTTTTGATTAAACTATTTTAAATTTAAAATCTATTTTTAAGAAAAATTTATAAATTCAAACATTTTTTAAAAAAAATTCATTAGCTTTGCCTTTTTCTGCGAAGAACATAAATTATAACACATTTTTAGTGATCATATAATGTACATCTCACGCATTTATATTACATGCGGGACGTTACTGTACCTGGTGTGTTTTTGGGAGGAATAAATGAGCCATCATGAGGCACACAGAAATAAACGTACTATATAGATAACAATACTTGAACAGTTTGTGTAAATAAAATTCTGTTTGGCTTGATTCCATATAGTTATAATGGGGGGGGGGGTCATTTTGCAGCCAGCCATATGGGGGCAATTGCAGTGCTTTGACTTCACTCAGCCGGCCATGTGGGACACACTTTGTTTTGTTCAGGTATGCAAATATCTGGCTACATTATTAGGTTCTTATCAGCCAATCACATGGCAGCTACTCAATGCATTTGGACATGTAGACATGGTCAAGACGATCTGCTGCTGTTCAAACTGACCATCAAAATATTGAAAATATGTGATTTAAGTGACTTAAATCACATGAACGTGGCATGGTTGTTTGTGCCAGAAGGGTTGTGCCAAAAGTATTTCAGAAACTGCTGATCTACTGGGTTTTTTTCATGCACAACCATCTCTATGGTTGTCATAGAATGTTGTTAAAAAGAGAAAACACCCAGTGAGCAGCAGTTCTGTGGGCAAATGCCTTGTTGATGTCAGAAGTCAGAAGAGATTGGCCAGACCGGTTCAAGCTGACAGAAAGGAAACTTAAATAACCAATGGTCCCATCGCAGTATGCAGAAGAGCATCTCCGAAAGCACAATGGTGTGGAAGATATTTTCTTGGCACACTTTGGGCCCATATTGCAAAATGTTTTTTACGGCACTTTTAGACATTTAAATTCTGAATTACTGTTGATTTCATGAATGTATGACTTCTGTACTCTCAATGATTTGGATAAACTTGATAAATGACTTTCGCGTTTCCATCCTTCCTCTCAGAACGTGACAATGACACCAGGTTGCATTGGCTTGGGCACACATCAATGTATTCGCATCATGGACAATGGGTAAAGATGATATTGAGAAATGTTACTAACATCTAAGGAACGGTTCTTAAAGGGAAAGTCTCACCAATCTACATTTACAGAGCTCACGTAGCGATGCTAATATGGAGAATCTTACTGGGGAAGAAAGTTTCTTTTAGTAGCTACAAAACTATTTGTGTAGTAGCAATTCTATTTTGACTCATCATTATTCCAACTACAGATACCTACAAAGTTTATTTGACTAGTTTAGAAGTACATAGAGAAATCTATACAATTATTTTACAAATTCCTCTATTGGGAAATATTTGTACATAAGTACAAGTTTTGACTATTTGTAATTATAATTAGTAAGTAAGTAGTAGTAAGTAGCCTTTATTTGTCACATGCTCTGGTACATGCCGTGACATAAGACCCCTCTGGCCACAAACGCAGACAAAGTGAGGACAGGCCAATGTTAAGAGGGAACATTTAAAAAAGAAACAGAGAAATGGGTATATATTGGGGAAGGTAGCTCAAAAAGAGTCTATTCCGCACTGGTCTTCAGAGGGCAGTGTGGAGCAGGTTAAAAAAAGCTGCTGCAACCAAACACATATAGACCTAATACAGGAAAAAAAAAACATTGCAGGAGGGGGTAGAGTCAGGGAAGGTGGTGGGACAACTGCAGTCCACAGCCGATATTTTCCTGCAGCATTAAAGGTGCTGTACTCATGGCCCGTTCAGATTACAGCGGTTGGAAGCGGAGTTGTGTGTCCTCGAGGAGGGACACTGAAGAGAGAGGGAGGATTGCGGAGCATCTCGTACATTGTATCCAACATCCGTTGTGTTGCTGTCAGTCTCTCCCCGATGAAAACCAGAGTCCTGACATATTTAAGTCCAGTCAACATTTCATTCCAACCAGTCAGCTTGGTAGCGTTTTGAGCACTGACCGCCTTTGACAATCGCCGATAGCTCCAAATTATCCGATCAGTTCTTGCAGGACAGGTGGGCTCCCCTGAACCCATGCTCCCTGTTGAAAAAATGTAAATCAGATCCATAGTTGCTTTTATTTGGAGACCAGGGCAGCGAGAGTCTCTCACAGTCAAACACAGAGTGCCAGGGAAAAATCAGAGATGAGGGAGAGGAGAATCATGTGATTGCCTCCGCCGACAGCAAGAGAGAAGAGTTAATTCAAGTTACCTCTAAATATATATTCACTAGTCAAAAGTCTAAACTAAATTTTTACTAGTAATAAATTGATTAGAGAGACCTCTAAGTTGTGCCTTGTCGTAATTTCGATAACAGATATCTACAACTGTTATTTGATGAGTAATAAATAAGTTAACAATGTCTAAATGTCTGCACTAGCCACAGGAAGCTGACCTGTGCAGATATGTGAAAAATATTTCCTGGTTGTGTAAGAGTACCAGGCTTGTTCATTCTTTCATTCCTTCATTTTCCTGCCTGCTTATTCCCTTTCGGGGTCAAATCGGGCAAAAAGCGGAGGTACACCCTGGACAGGCTGCCAGTCCATCACAGCAAAACCTTGCAATAGGGAGACCTAAATTTCATTAAATTTTATCTGTTGTGCTTTTAGTTTGTCTCTTACCTTTGCTGTTAAAATTGTGGCCTCTATGATGAAATATTCTTAGCAAAGTTGTTGCCACCACTGAGCCAGTATCTACAGTAGTTAGGGATGTTTGCGCAAAGGAAGTGGTGCGCTTGCTGAATTTCATCTCTAAGTCTTGCTTTTGTCAGGTTGGAGGAGAATACCTGAGATTGATGGATGGGCAAATGGTGTTTGGTGGTGAATTATTTATGTACTGTGCACTGCTTAAACTAAAAGGTCACCATTTGCTCCTATATTCCAAAACATGCTTCAGGTGAATTACAGATTTTAAATTCAACTTAGGGTGAATGTGAGACTGAGAACCTATGAAGGGTGTAGCCACTGATTGAGGGTCAATAGATGGTGCTAGGGTGCTGCTTCACCACTGACTTCTCCTTAACCTAAGCGTGACAAAGACTTTGAACTGTAGTTTCAACAAAATAAGTTTCTAAAACATATGCACTTAAGTATTTAGGCAAAATATATGTATCATTTCAATACAATAGACTGAGAAAGCCCTGAATGCATCCTTGTTACACCAAAAGGTTATTATAGCTGCCTGGACATATTTTATGTAACTACTGGAATTGTGCAGATTAATTTGTATGAGAGAAAATTAGCATTATTTGAGAGAATGACAAATCGTAAGAAACATTATTTAAAAAAGTTTATCTGTAGATATGTTTAACAAGTTTGTAAATGGTAGGGATTCAGTGTCCCCAGAAGAGACACAGTCAGCAATCAAGGTCACAAAAATCACCCCACTGAATCAGTAATCCAAACAGAACACAGTCTATCTCTATCTATTAAAAAGCTCATCCACGCACCTCCTCAGTTGTCAGATCTACGGTTCAGGCACCCTGGATCTCCATAATAGCTCCTAGCCTTCTTGGATTTCCACATCGGTTCTGTGTATCTCTTCTGGGTTCCACTATCTATCCATTAGCACCTTTGTTATTCTCCTCTACAAACAACTCACATGTTTCTCATCTCTGAGATCATTGTGGGTTTTCTGGCACATCCAGTTAGCTCGAAGAGTGACTACAACATCAAGGGATATTGTGTTCTCTGTACATACTTTGTACATTCTGTAAATAAACTTGTATATAGGTCTTATTTCATGTTCCGTATTTTGTTGCTCTCTCTGTTTGAATGTGAGACTCTGGAAACAGATTATAATTTAGTGAGAGCAGTCAGGTCGGTAAGAAAATTATTTTGGTCAGTGGGTAAACAGTGAGTTTTTTCGCTCAGACCTCTAGACAGTAGTGCCATACCCTGCACCAATTGCCCTATGTGGTTTCACGTCAGGGTTATTGATTAACATTCATACGTTTGGAGTTTATCTGATTGTTTGTTTTTTCTTCACGGCAGGTTTACTGCTTCAGTTTCAAGCTTTGAACAGTAAATTTGCTGTTATGAAATCGAATGTTCCTCTCTCAAAGCTTTTATTTTAAAAAGTTTAGCCATTTTAATATACACATTATTATACTCCGTCTGGTTATATCTGTTATTAAAAGTGAAATATTTAATTATGGAATTCATTAACCCCAGGACGTTCAAATCTCTTTACATCGTTATTGTAAGGATTATCAGCTATTTAATTCAACATTGAAGAATATTTTACTGTAGCATTTTTTTTATTATTCCATGCTGTTCTTGCCTTTTTATTTGGAGAAAAAAAACGCATTTAGTGAACTTGTGTGTCCTGCACAATTTTAGGGCCACATAGTACACTTTCTCTTAGAGAACCCATTTGGCCAGCAGTGGCTCTAGATAGAAGTTCTATATTTTTCTGCTCCAATACAGCAACAACAACAACAACAACAACAACAAAATCATTCTGTAATAAGATGTCTCCAAATTAATTTTTCACAGGGCAAAATACTGCCAACCAGAAGGTGGAAAGTCCATATGTGAGAGTCCCTTTATCGGTGCATGCAGCTTAATTATCATTATTGAATGGTATCATCAACATGATTACTAGAATATTCCATCTTATTAAATAAGATGCTAGTTTAATATTAATATCATGCTATACAACAAAGTAATTTATTTCTGTCAATTTTATTTTCATTAACTGCTCAAAACATAACCGTCTTTGAAGCTCCCAGAATTAGGAATTCTGTACGTCACATTATTGAAATTCTTAACTGATTTCAGGTGGGTGTTAGTGTTACTAGAATGTGTTGAGGATGCTTGAGAAGGGGAGGAGGAGAGCGAGAGACTGGCGAGGGAAGCATCGCATGAAGGCAGCACACTATATCGCACTAGAAGAGGGCACTAGAGCGAGGGTGGGGGTAGAATGACTCTGATTCGGGCTATTGATCCCTCTCTCCCCTCTGGACGGGGTCAGTAGTTTGATCAGAGCGCGCACATCATCACATCGGAGAGCCGCACGCGCGCACTTGTGTGCCACGAAAGCGACGTGGAGAGGGACACTCATCACCAATCCGAGCCCGTCTATCTCTTACCTGATGACGGGAAATAATAAGCTTACTCAACAGGACAGGAGAGCGACGCCTTAGATCTCAGGAGGAAAGCAACCGGTGTGGATTTACACGATGGTGTCCTCGAGCTCAGCAGATCTGATGATGAATCCGCCAAGAATCTCTGCGATCATGATACTCGTCTTCGCTTCTGTTCACGTCTCGTGCCAACCGGAGTTTCCCGGCCAGCAATTGTGAGTACTTTGCTGTTGTTTTCAGGCTTCAAGGGAGCCACATGTTTACGCTGATTGAGGATTCCATTCATTCAGCTTCAGTTCCTTTCAGGGAGAGAGCGTTAAGTTCTTCTGAGCCTGGGAACATGTTGGGTGCCCGTAACTTTAATAATAAGGTAGACATACGCAATCAATATGATGAATTATGCTCAATGATTAAGGCAAGATTTATGAAAAAAAAAGTCTTAACAATTAAATAAAAGCTCAATTTAAAGCAGCTTTCAAATATGAAGGTGCACAGTCTCTATACTCAAAAAACAAATGGCAATTGCGCAATGTAATTTGTCTCATTATTTAAAATTGTTTTATACGGATATATCGGGTATAAGGCAGTTCAGGTCCATTTGATTTGATCAGATGCAAATATAAGGTGAGCTATCAGCAGTAAATGTTGAGTGTATATGTGTTAAATGTTGCCAACCTTGATAATACTGATGGTAAAAACAATAGAGCCAAATTTTGAGCATGTTTCTGAAGCTTTGTCAACAACCTTTTTAAAATGCTAACAATGCAGCCTAATTTGAAAACATGATGTATTATTTATATGCTAATTTATTAACACATCATACTTTTTTTTACCAGTTTTTATGTTTTGTTTTGTTTTATGTTATGTTTTCCAAAATGTTGAGACAAAAAAAAATAAAAAATCCCCTCAAAAGCAAAAACAATGTTAAAACAATTCGAAAACTGTGTATATACATATATAAAAGAGGCAAATCTCTCCTAAACCTTATACAGGGCTTTTTGTACCATTGTGATTTTTTTGTGCCAGAACTTTGAAAAACACAAGCCATATCACAGGTTTTTTACTTCCAAGGGTTATCCACACTTTTCACCACTAGATGGCACAGATGAGACCAATTTGGGGTCTGTAAAATTATTATATTGCAAATTAATTTATCAAAATTCTTGTAATGTCCACGTACACATTACATTTTAAATCAAAATGAAACAATATGCAGATCACATTGTCCCTACTTAATTCAAAACAGCTGGTGAGACTGGCATACACACCGCTGCGTTTAAGCGCATTAAAATGCAGATTATTGAGGACTGGTGTGGAGTCGGCCAGAATTTTTTTTATTATTATTATTTCTTAAAATTCTAAACTTTACTATTAAAGTTCTATCTATTGGATAGAAAAGCTGCATTTAGACAAATATTTTTGGTGAACCATTTGCAAGTCAATATCCAACCATAGGGGATGGTGAATTATTACCCACAGTTTTAGTTTAACAGTTCAACTCTCTGGACCCTTTTCAACAGCTTTCACCAAACTTTAGTAAAAATTTAGATAACATGCATTTCAAGTTAATTTAAAAGCATGACAGATCACGTGACCTGCTGTAAAGACATAAAGAGCAAGGTTTTGACAACAAACCCAGATGAGTTGTTGATTTTCCGAGGTGAATCAAAATAGTGAAAGATCCCATTGTAATAAGAACAAACTTCATATTGTGATGAATGTCACAACCATGACCAGTTCTGATTGGAGGATTGTTGCGATGACATCAGCACTACATTTTTGAAAGTTTTGCTATCTGTGCATTATAGGGTTTATCAGGTTGTTTTATGTTATGTACTATTGCTGTTATATGTTGTTATGTTCTGAAAAGGATTGGCTGTATTACGCCAAGAATTTCAATGATGATGATAACCGTGTTGACAATTTTATGATAATAGTGTTGCATAAAAGTCCCTATATGGCAAACTGTTCAGTGATTAATGTTGATGAGTTATGCTGTTAATGGTAAATTGGTATTGCAATGAAATCCAATTTGATAAAACTGATCTCATGGTCACATTTTCATACATATACATTCGTTCAGAGCAAATGTCCACCACTAAATGTCCACCTGCTCTGCCTCTACTTTGTGTTGGGGCCCATATTTTTCTTATTATCACTTCCAAGTTTTATAAATGTAATATTGATAGATGGCAATATAAATTAATACTCAGTTTATACAACTAATCACACAATAATGAAAGATATGAGTGTTTTTTTTTGTTACTTCAAATATCAGTAGTAGTTATAGTAGTTTTTTAAGTAGTTCTGATTTAAATTTCCACATCTATGTATATTTTATTAGACGCTGTGTTGAAAACATGGATTTTTATATCAATCTGCTGTACCGATGTCTTAAATGATCATATTTTGTGACATGAAAGCGTATTTTCATATAGACTTACAATGGAGTATGCAATTCCTCAGCTCAGCCCCTCAAACATTTTCATCATGACTTCTTTGACATTTAACATTTACATTTTTTTTCTAAATCATCTTGCAAAGGAGGGCATTGCTCCTCAAATCTTTCAAAATAATTTCAATAAATTCGTTTAAACTTTATGACAATGGTAAAAAATTACTTGAGAGCCTTATTGGTACTAATTTCCCTGTGTTCTATTGAAAATTACATGAATCACCACTCACAAAGCAGTTTTTTGTCACAATTGTAAACATCAAACCGTATAACATGAGGGTTTTGCCATATGACATGTTTTATGTTTGGATCAAATCTAATATACATACAAACCTTGGTAGCATGTTACTATATCTAGTCAGAGGAACAACATTTAAATATACTTTTATATTTAAAGTGGGTTTTTATCTAAGTTCAAGTTCAAGTTTGTTTAATTTATATAGCACTTTTCACAACAGACATTGTCTCAAAGCAGCTTTACAGTAAACCAACAAGTTTAAATTCAACAAAAATTAATTAATAAGTGGTGTATATGTCTCTGATGAGCAAGCCTGGGGCGACTGTGGCAAGGAAAAACTCCGTTTTTGGAAGAAACCTTGAATAGGTTTATATAAATAAAACTTATACAACTTATATAAATAAAAGTTGTACAGACTAAACAAAACTTCAGCTGCCAATTCCACAGAAGTACATCCATTTAAGATTAATTTAATTCCCATTACAGTGCTTTTCTGTCACAGAATTATCAACAGATGCATATGATAGAAAATGGCCTTTTTATCTGCATCGCTGACAGTTTTACCAGGTGTTGGTGACAGTGGGAGCATGCAAAAGAATTGACAGCATGGTTTTCACATGCACAGATATTTCTTCCAGAATGAATTGGACGATTTGTACATTGCTTCTGTAGGTTGGGGTCATGCAAGGCTTGTCAGGTTACAACAGTCTTTGTTTGGATTAACGTAACTGTCCAAACTGTTCTCATTGATAATAAATTAATGGTGTAGTTTGTTTTGTCATCAACATTTTTCTAAGAAAATGCATCAAGGCAAGGCATTAACGTAACAATTGGTAAAGATTATGTGAGGCGGACCTTTTGATTTAACCACCTGGCTTTTAGGACTAAAGCTTGTGAACAGAAATTCTCTTGGGTGGCCTGAACAGATGTCGATCAATATAATTATAATGGTTTTTGTCACATAATAGGCTCTTGCAATTAGTCTTTTCGAGGATTTTTGTCTTTTAAGAAAGAAAATTTTTCAGACAGAAAAAGGTGAAATATTTATTTTTTAAGTTCTTTTTTGTAATTGTTTTACATTTTGCTAGAAAAGATGCAGTAAAGCAGTGGGAGAGAAGTAAGTGTATAAATATCAGCATTAAAGTCAAGAGGCCTCTCAGCTCATAGTATATTTAAGATCCACAGCATAGCGTAGGTAACTAAGAAAAGGAGAGTCCATCAATAGTTTGAGACATGGGCACCTATCCTCAGTCTGGAGAACTGCTAAACTGGAATTGAAAAACATCTTTTAATGCTAAGAATAAGCTGATGCAATTCACCAGTCTACAAATAGCAGAAGCTAAGGGAGTTATGTTCAAATTATGGACAAGAAAACAGTTATTGGGGGAAAAGCAACAAAAAGTATGCATTTTTTGGACCAAGAACTTTTTTTCTGAATGCATAGTAAAGCATGGAGAGTGTGGTGTGGTGGTGTGGGGTTAATTTTTTTTCCCTCGCAGTCTTTTATGATAATATGATTAGTAATGATTGCTTTGTAGGGTGACACAGTAGTGGGTAGCACTGTGGCCTTTCAGTTAGAAGTTCGGTGGTAATAATCTAATAGTCCACTTCTACTTTTGCCCGTCGCCTGAAGTGTGCGGGAGATTGGCACCAACAGACCTGTGACCCTGAAAGGGAACAACAAGCTGGAAAGAAGATCAATGAATGATTGTTTTGTAAATTTACAAAATGCAAATTGAGTGAACAAAATAAATTAAATTATTTGTGTTTATTACTTTTTGCCTTCAAACCAGCATCAATTCTTATAATTACACTTGAGATTTCTTAGAAATGTAGTATGTTTATCCTCTTATGCCAAAGAGGTGCTACTGTCATCAATGTCAAAGCCCAGCAGCAAGAGTTTCTTACGCACTCAGAAGAACACTCTTCACAAAACAAGTCACTGATCCACTCAACTCATATAAAAACCTTCTGTTGCGCTTATATTGTTTGTCAGAGTGCTGAGTAAACAGGGAATTTAGAGAAGGAACTGAACTGAGGGAGAATTCCCACTGAGAGATGACGCAGACCATCAGTGAGACAGAGTCCTCCTGACAACCAGACACCTGTCTCTCAGTCCCACAGAGGCACCGATTGGAGATAACAGTGGACTAGTCTTGCTGTTGATGACAGCTCTCCTGAGTGCAGATAAAATACTGATAAAATACAATTGTCAAAATCAGCGGTTTATCTATATGATGGACAAAATTCTATTTTTTTTTAAATCCATTTGTATTGTGTAGCTGATCTTGAGCAATTGTGTACTTGTCTTTAATGGCATTTCAATACTTTTTTGTAGATGTAATACTGAATGGTGTTTTAGTTGTGTCGTAGGTTGTCTGTTTGACATTTATACACATTCTTCACACTGTTCTAGTTACATCAGTTTCCTCCCAGGGCCCTCAGAAAAGCTTTAGGTAAATTGAAGACTCTAAACTTTCCTTTAGGATTGAACGTTAAGATACATGTAATCTTTGCCCAGTATGAGCTGGAAATAACCCTCTGTTGAATCATGTGACCCTAACTACTAAAAATGAATGTATGTTTATTAATTAAACCCTGTCTAGCATTATGTTATATGTCTGGTTGGTACAAAGGTAATGTGGTGTTTGATGATCAGCTATTTGTTTCTAAAGAAGGATTTTAAAGCTAAAAGTGGGTTTGGTCAGTCATTTCCTTCTTGGGCAGCTATGGCTGTACCAAGAAGAACCTTAAAATTAAAGTCTACAAATATTCAGATGATAAAACATTAATGTACAGGGAAACAAATATGATATACTCCTGTTTATTATTATTATTATTTTTTTCACAAGAAATGTGAGATTCACATCCGTAGTACAGCTAAACTGTAAGAAACTGAATCAAGGAAAAGTCCAAGACAGATCACAGTAGAGATGCACCGAAATGAAAATTCTGGGCCGAAAACGAAACCGAAAAATTTTAATGCACTTGGCCTAAAACCGATACCAAAACCAAAAATGGCTTCATTAAAAAACATGTTTAAAATATTTTCTTTTTGTTTGTATTAAAAAAAAAAAAACTACAAATTAATTAAGCAATCTTTTTATTGATAATAAATAAAAGTAATAAGACTGTTTAACAATAACAAAACTAAATAAAATATCTTTCTGTAACAAAATTGTGCAAAACAAAAGAAGAAAAATAATTGCAAAACTATTGCAAGTTTGCTGTTCTCATCTGAAACTTTGAAGTGCTTCCAAACCGCCAACATACTCCGTGTTTGATGCCTAATGACAGCGGGAACGAGACGAGAGGATGGGAGAGGCGTGACGACAATTTTGACTTTTATTTTCGGCTCTTTCTTACATTTCGAAATTTCTGTGCATCCTTATTTCACAGTCAAGCTGTATAGTTTTTACATAATTTATGGATATTTTATTACATTTCTATCTGTATACCAGTGACACTATAGACAAATGAGTTTGTCTTTAAACACTATGGATTTTGCAAAAGAAAGCTTATAGTGATTACATTTTTTTTTAAATGGGAAACTGCTCTGTGCATCTGATAATTGATTTTAAAGAGAAAGCATCAGCTCATATTTGTTTAAACGGGTCACCATTCAAATTAGCTTAGTTATTTGTGATGACATAAGATAGCAACATTTCTCCTCTTCCAGCTAGCTGTGCAAACACCTCCACAAAACATTTCACTGCAAGCAAACCATCCATACATGAAGCATGGGAGTGGAAGTATCAAGCTTTAGGGGTGCCTTTGGATACAGGGGACTGCTCTGTTTTAAGGTAATGATGAACGTGACCAAGATTTTTTAGACAACAACCTTTTTCACTCATAAATATAAATTAAGACGGGTCATGTCTGGGTCTTTCAGCAAGACAATGTCCCCAAACTCACAGCCAATACAACTGAGGAGAATCTACATAAGAGCCATTCCAAAGAACCCGGAATCCCCTGTTTCTCACCATACATCAATTACACAATTTATTAAGTGAATCTCTGTGTTTCCCAGTGACAGCACTGGGCAAAACCTGAAACATGGGCCAAAATCCCTGCCGCAATGTTTGCAAACCTTGTTAAGACCAACAGAAACATTCTCTATAAAGGCCTCTACACACAGATCTGAATTATCTATTTGAGGTTTCGCACAACAACACTCCTCGATCAAAAACCATAAAGAGGTCCAACATCTGACCGAACTAGTGAAAAACAGTTTTGGATTGCCACATCGCACATTTTCATAGCGGTTTCGCACAGGAAACAGGAAGCGCATCACACATTTTCTCTTTTCTCCACATTTTTGGCAATCAGCTCCCCCAACAGGTTAAACCGATCGACATCCAAGATTTTTCTGTGTGTTCGATTTCTTTTCTGTCTACATTTTCTTCTTTCCTGTTGTCCTGTGTGACATGTAGTATATCTTATGCACGCAAATGCCATCTTCAGGCATGGAGCATCATTGCATCAATACTTTCTCGATCCAGATGAAGAGTATCCTGCTGAAAAGCCATTCAATGATTAGTGCAAATCTCAATTTGAATCGGTATGTGGAGGCCTTAGTTATAACCAATGGTTTCGACCCAGCTTTTTTTTTTTTTATCAGGACCCAGTCCATGCAATTTTTTTTTTTTTTAAATTTCAGTCCCATAGTTGTTGTATAGCTTAAATGTAATTCTTGGTAACTGTTGAAACTTTGCCAGTGCACCGAATACTTTCTTACCCACTGTATGGACCTAGGAAAACAGTTTCCTTCCTAAAAAATAAAATTCTAAGCTTTAAGTCTACTTTAAAAATCATGCTAAGCTCTCTGTCATTACATGATCCGTAAATTCGCACAGTTTGCAAAGCATCGTGGTTTCATCGGTTTCCCTGTACCATGTGATGTTGCAAGGGAAATGCTTAATGGCAAGTAATGCCTTTAAAAGTTTTAAACATTTCTTAAAATATTGTGACATTTTTTTAGAAAGGCTGTTTTTCCGTTTAATATATATTAGCAGGTCTGTTTTTTTTAAATGTTTATTAAACATGTCTTAAAATATTGTGACAGATAAAAAAAAATGCAAAAATCAGTTTTCGAAACTATCTTTGGAAAAAATGCATGGTGTAAACAGAAGAAATATGAGACGAATCATTAAACAATAGTTTTTTTTTTATTACTAAATCCATCCATCAACCTACCAACACAATGAATTCACAACCAGCCTCATACCTAGTGCTCTAGGGCCAGTGTCCATTTTAGTAATTTTTCCTGCAACCATATGCACAGTGATGCAAATAAGTCTGGTGCGAAATGTTGAATGTCACTGTGTTTGATAAATGTTAGATAAATCGCTGACACGTTGAAGATATGACGACATCCACGATCACTTAATGTACCTCTTATAACTAAAATGTGCTTTAATGCTGCATTACATTTACATTTATGCATTTGGCAGACGCTTTTTTCCAAAGCGACTTACATTTGAATGAACATATTTTTTTCTGTCAGTTCTTGCTTTCCCTGGGATTTGAACTCACAACCTTTGCGTTGATAGCGCAATGCTCTACCAACTGAGCCACAGGAAAGCAGTCCACCACGCAGAACAATAGTCAAACACTGCGAGATGTCTGCGTAAAGGGATAACTTTCTTTCGTGTACTCTGTTTTTATCCATGATTTGATGTCATCTTATTGCAAAACGTTTCCATTACGACAGCATCATAAACAGGGAAACTGTGACGTAATCAGTGACAAATTTGCGGTTCATTTACTGACACACTCCAATATTCAAGTTTCTTTTTAACTTTGTTTACTAATGCATCATGTTTTAAAGGAAGAGCTAATCAAGCCACATCACCAGTGTAATTTCTTTTCTTCTTCCTTGAATCCTGTCTAACTGCTGGTGTCGATCCCTTTAAAGTATAGCTTGGCAATGATGCATCCTAGCAGCTTGAAAAACAGCATTTCTGGGGATACATTTGAGTTCTTTTAAGCAAAAAGCTTAGTGACACAGTTCTGTTCACTCAGACGAGTGCTAATCTTCAGCCTGTAACGGGATTAAATAGCTTATTATAGAGGAGCGCTGGGAACTCTCTGAATGAGCCTTGGAGATGGAAGTGAATAAAAGCGTTGGTAAACTGTACTTAACTCTTAACGGCAACAAAATAAAATTGTGATTAGTTAATTTTACTAGATATTTAAAAAAGTACGATACACTGTTTATTTCGGAATGCTAAAGTGCTATATCTTGTAAACCCTGTATGAGCTCCTAGTAGCTGGTAGCAGTAAGACATTTAATCTGACTATTATTCCTGCTTTTACCGTGTGTTTGTAGGAATATGTTGACTTCTACAAGGCTTGCAGGATCATCTTACTAGCAAAAATGATATACTGACTAAGGAGAGTAATAGTGAGTAAAAGTGCTGGTGTTGTAGAATCGTATCAGTCTGGCTCTGCTCATTAGAAAGCACCTCAGCCAACAGATTGTCTCATCGCGGCTTACATCTGGGTTTCCAGCCCCAGAGGAAAAGCCTGTGACAGAAGAATAGAATGGACGCTTAAAGGAGAAGAATGGAAGAGGCTATATTAAATTCACTATTCTTTGCAGCCCATTTATCTTTTTTGCTCATCTCCGTTCAAATTCGGTTCGGACCCCAATACAGAGAGCACCAGAGGGTTTTATTATGCTGATATTGATGGCTGGCGTTCAGGGTTTAAACATGATTCGGTTTGGTATGTTTTGTACTTCTGGGAAAGAGAGGAAGACCCTGAATGTTGCTACTCAGCTGCTTAGCTCTGCATATTTCAGTGTGGAATGAATCAAACAGTGTTCATAGGAATATTCCATTCATTCAGCAGTAGCATTTCTACGTTATGTGCCACTGCTTCCTGATTGCCTCTAATCCTGATAATATCTCCAACATCTTTTGCAGAAATGCAGACCCATACTTTTATTGTACGGCTTTCCAGCCCCTCGGATAATAAATTGCTACATATTGATACTTATGCATTTGACTCAGAGCCCTTGTTAACATTTTCTTCACCCCAGTTCCTATGTTTTAAGTCGCATGACCTTGTTTCTACATAAGGGGTATTTTACCAGGAAGACTCATGGCCAGACCTTTATTTCTGATAGTAGATGGTGTACCAAGGTCCAACTTTTTATTTCCAGATATGAGCTGATGAGCTGATTTCACTTTGAGGCCAAGACCCTGATCTAACAAGGGAGATTGACATTTATTTTGTGTTTCTTCTATTTTTGTATAATCTCACCAACTTTTGTCTACTAGTCTCTTGGGAGACTATTTCTGTCCCATTTCTGTCTTGTGATGGTCTACAATCTCAGAAGAGCTTTTTGACCATAGCAGAGAATCTGATAGCATTTCTTCTGTGGATGGGTGATTTTTGTGAGATAGTGGGACCGATCTTATTCATCAGATTTTATTCCTTTTTCAAATACCATGCAAGTAAAATACCCTGGCCTCTCGCCCAATGTGGGCTGGAGATGTGCACTAGCAGACCCCCTTGACCCCTAAAGGAAATAAGCGGGTTGTAGAATGAACGAACGAACGTGCGAGCGAACGAATGAACGAACGAACGAACGAACAAACGAAAGAAAGAACGAAAGAAAGTTTGACCCCCCCCTGATTGTTCTGGCAAGCCAAGGTAATCATCCGATGAACAAAGGTAATATCTGAGTTTTTATCCAGTGGAACCACATGTGCAGGACTGGCAGGCAATCAGGAATGATTGGTCCTTGGAGTTGTTTGGCGGCCATCTTGGGAAGGTCTTTTCCCTGAACACATACACACATACCCCATACAACTTAAAGCATACAAACTTATAAAATGAAAACAATTCTTCAATGAATATAATCCTCAACGAAAAAATCCTCAACTAAATTTTAAATAGATGCTTCATTTAATTCTTTTTTAAATGAGACATGGATTCCTTCTCACTTAGACAAGGGTGATTAGCATGTCACTCTTCTCACACGCACACGCACACACATGCAGAAACACCTCTTGAAATTCTCATCATGTATTTGATAATTATAGTTCTGTGATCACAGATCCAAAAAAAGAAGTGTGACTCAGGTCTGGTGTAGATTAATCTACATTTCCATCATTTTTTTTGTAAGTGGCAGGATGTGGAGGGTGCTTTTAATAGTAGCTTCTGGAAATAATCATACAATTGATGTAACACGTAAAAAAAAATGTATGTTTGAGTAACGTCATTTTATTGCATAACATTGTGCACAAAATTGTGTTGTTTTTTTTAGTTTTTTTTTATGAAATGTGTGCATTCTAATCTTATAATGTTACTATGGCAATTTTTATTTCAACTGACTGGCACACATTCCTAACTGTATGCACTCAATAATATGTATTTAAAACTTCTATTTAAAAAAAATACATATAATCTAAAAAGTCTACATCAACAAGAAATTCAAATGGTGCAGGATGCCACATGATTTCCAAATAGACTTCAAAAGGCTGATTTTACCAGTTTTCTATAGAATGAATCTAGATGTTAAAATTTAAATCTTAATTGTGTTATATTCCAGTCCTCTCTCAGATTGAAAAGAAAATATTTCAAATTCTATAATGTTCCCTTAGTTGAAATAATCACATCAATACCACATCAACTGCACCTTTCACTGTGATCAGAAGTGAAAGCTTAAAATGACATCTGAACAACATGCAATACGCAAAATATAGAAGCGAAGTAAAATGGCTCTTAAGGATAATAATAGAAGAATTTTAAATACTTTAAAACTCTGAAGGGTACAACTTTAAAACACATTTAAATGTGGCACAATATTACACATGCAATTAGGTCCTTTGGTTTCTGTGGCAAGCTCTGATGTGTTGTTGAGAAGGAATTCTGGTCCAGAGCAAGTGTTGAGAAGTCCTTTGAAGATAGTCCAGAGCTTGATGGAGTAAAAGTTAGCTGCAAAGCGCTAATCAGTGAATCTTTCAAATGCAGATGATGCTCTAAGAGGAATTATAAGAATTTGAAATTAATTCAGGTACAAAGTGTACATAAATAAGTAAAATAAAGAGGATATATTTGGGAAATTGCTCAAAAGTTTACAAACCTTGGCAAAATTGTTGCTTTCTTGTTCATTTTCAAAAAAAAATATATGAAAGATAACACAATTTTTTCCCCACTAATAGTTAGTGGTTGGGTGAAGTAATTTTTTGTCAAACAACCATGTTTAACCTTTTTTTAAATTATGATAACAAATGAAACCAAATGTTTACACAGCTCAGCTCCTAATATTTTGTATCCCCTACTTTAACATTAATGACAGCCTCGAGTCTCTTGAGGTAATTTTCGATGAGGTTCTTTATATTCTCTGTTTTTTTTAAAGTACATGTATTTTTCGCCGTATAAGCGGCCATATTTGTACACCCGCTGGTGCGCGCTGACGTCATTGCCCATCTCTGCTCGTCGATCCTACCATAGCGCGTAGGACTCCGTGAAGAAGAACATTGTTATAATATCATTTAACCTCTTAAACCCGAGAGTCCCCGGTACTGGGGACTTGCCCCCTTGTGCATTACATTTTCGCTCATAGCTCACTAACCCTGAGAAAAACCCACACATATTAAATACCATTGTGCTCAGCGGAAACTCCTCTAAAAACGTATCTAATTCAATTTCATATCCGTGAACCACAGCTCTAACGCCATGCAAATAAACAATAACATATCCGGAGTATAATTCATGACCACGTTTTTGTTTATGTGCGATATGTATCCACAATATAAACGCAAACACCCAAACCATGGCATCAAATGAAAGCTAACAACCAGCAGAATCCAGCGATATGCAATTCATTTACATTGCACGAAGTATTTCAGAGCAGGGAGCGACAGTTCCCCAAAAAACGGCAGCAAAAACAAAGCAAGCATGTAAATCTTAACTTACCTTTGCTGACGTCATCGCCCATCTCGTCGATCCTACCATAGCGCGTAGGACTCCGTGAAGGAGGACATTGTTATAAAATCATTTAAGAAGTGTGGTATTAGTAATGCCTTGGATGGAACAGAAGACAACATCTTATTTGACACCAGTGAGGCAGAAAGTGATGACAATGACTGCGTGGATCTGTCCTTCCTCATTTCTGATAGCAGTGACGAAGAGGAATTATTGGGGTTCGAATAAAAACATTACAGCCTCTTTTTGTTACTTTTACTGTTTACTGACTTTACTGACTGTTCATGTTACATGTTTGGCATATAATTGTTTTTAAACTGCTGTTACTTTAAACATTTACACAGTTGATATAAAATATTTTACTACAGTATTTGGTTCAGAATCTTTTTTTTCTAGATCTTCCTCATTGCGTCTTATATGCCGGTGCGTCTTCTACGGTGAAAAATATGGTAGTTCTTGTGCTGTCTTGTATGAAATTTGCGTTTGAGTTCTACACAGAAGGGTTTAATGGTATTGAGATCAGCAGACTGAGATGGCCACTCCAGAACCTTCATCCATTCATGTAACACATCTGACACATGTTGAGCAGTTCCTTGCAACTGAAAGGTTTAAACATTGCAGGAGCTTATCACTGCCAAACATAACCCTTTTGATCAGGGTGTGTATTCAGTCCTCCACTTCATGTTTCTTTACAATGAAAGAGCAACTGGAAAGATAGGAGAGAATAACCAAGTCCTAAGAATTCCTGCAGGGTACATTTAGTCCCCTCAGGCTACATTTATGCATATTGTATGTCTGTCTGTCAGCCTTATGGTTGTATCTGTGCTTTTTTGCAGGATACATACATGGGTAAATCAGCTGCAGCTGGAGCTGGTTGCTTTAGCAGATACTGCCAGTGCTGGGAGTAATCTAAGACAGGTCAGAGATCTCTTTCACACACCACCACATTATTTTATGTTTTTGTACCACACATATATTGATGTTTTTGTATGTGATGTGTATTTGCACAAACAGATCAGCTCACTAAATGTCTTCTTAATTACCGAAACAATAATTACAGGCAGTAAAGCATCATTTTATTGCCTGAAAAAAAGAGTTTGTAATGAGTGCCCTTTACTTTCCTATTTTGCAGATCTTTATGGATAATCAGATCTATTTCACTGTACAATCAAATAATGCGGCACAGCTTGTGGAAAGTGCAGCACGGAATATTGAAAACTTTTTGAAAAAACGAGCCACAGCCCTAGAGGTAAGAAAATACTTTTTTGAAATGGTCAAAGCAAATTGTCACTATAAGAGATATAAACCAACCCTTGTGTCTAAAAAGGGAAACAGTTGAAAATAATATCATGATAGGTTTACATTGTTACTCGAAACCATGGAAACCAACCTCTGTTTTTATAACATTTTACAATGCAAATAAGTTGCTAAGCAAAACAGATTTATTGCTATGGTGTTCCATTATCACTATAAGTGATATAAACCAACTTCATTGTTTATATAGATTTTCCTACATAGTTGCTTATGTAATTGGTTTGATTGCTAACGCAAACTGTTTGATTAGCATGATGTATTCAGTAGTATCAAATTAAGTTCTTTGTGTCACAATGAGTTATAAAAAAAGTTGTAGAGATTTTTTTTTCATACACTGAAGAAAGAATGAAAAATTAAATATTAACCTGATGTAATTTGTCCATGAGGAGATCCTGGAGCACTATGGTGGTGCTGTTCGAGCATTATCAAAGGGAGAGAAAATGTTCTGGGCCATTTTCTTCACCACTTTGCACAATGTCATAATCTTAACCATATTCGGATTCTGTGAAAGTTTCAGAGCTTTCAGGCTTTAAGGCTTTAATTTAAGTGTTAAAAAACAAATCAATCTTTGAGCTCCCTGAATTTTTTTATTTTTTTTTGTAAACTATACAAAGTTAAATGAAATAATTTGGGCACATTTTAATGTTTAAAAGGGTCATTGAGAACAAATTTTCAAAAAAGATACAACCTTTTAAGGTTTTTTGAATGGAAGTTGAGCTTAAGATTGTATGTGATGATACTCTTCTAGATGATCAAAATCCTTCCACGGCTTTTAATAAACTCAAAAAATCTCTAATGTCACAAATGCTAAATGTGATAATGTTTTCATTCATTTATTTTCCAACCCGCTTATTCCTGTCTGGGGTTATGAGTGTCTACCGGTATCTCCAGTGCACAATGGGCGAAAGGCGGGGAACACCCTGGACAGGTCGCCAGTCCATCGCAGAATAATAAAATATAAATTCTGAAATCCCTCATGTGTATTACTATGCAATCTGCATGTGAGCAGTTGAGCATTTTAGAGTGAAGAAATTAACCATTTTCTGGTCAAAACATATTTTTGGGTTTGGCACTTCTCCTTGAAGACAGTTCCTAAGCAATCCTGTATCAGTTTGCTGCCCGTACACTGCAGCAATGTATTTCAGCAGACTCAGAGGAAGACATATTTTTACAAAAATAGCACTGCAGCTTGTCTGCTAGCCAACTGAGATTTAAAGGGGTTTCATTGTCTGTTTAGAGTTTTTGAGTCTCATGGTATTGACCAGAAAAAAAACAAATTTGTGAATCTGCAGCCATGTTTGCTGAAATCTGTTGTGCTGTGACCATCCATGTTCAACACTATTTTCTTCTTTAGGGTCTGTCTGGCCCACTGTTTTAATAAAAAAGTAAAAGTTTTGACATGCAATTAGAATGCTAATGGTAGCTAGTGTGTTAATGCATTACATGAGTGCTGTTTCGCCCCTCTTTTATTTTTATTTATTTTTCTGATCAAAGCCCATCAGCAATATACAAAGAAGAGTCACTTCAAATAGAAATAAATTTATCACAAAACCCTGATGAAATGAAATATTAAACACAATTTTTTACAGCTTTTGATTGACAGAGAAGGTCCTGGAGCAAATCAAATATGTCCCAATCCCAACCTGAGAGGCACTGGTGATAACACTGCTTTTATTTAGTTTTTCTTGCATCGTTAACACCATAGAGTGAACTCAACCAAATCCTCTCTAAAGATGCCACGGTATAACTTTCTGAGCAGTAGCTTTCTGACTTTATCTTTCATGCGCAAATTTGCTCAAAATATAGAAACTTCAAACATAAACTCCCATTATCATCCTCTCTCTTTCTAAAGCTTCTTTAAAGCACTGAAAAATGCAGGAACAGGGCACAGTTCCATTACATCCAAATTCTACTACCTTTTACACCTTCATTAGGAAATAAGGCTGACTATATATAACCCTATGAAATAGGACAGCACTAATGATAGCAGGACAAGAATGGCAGTAGATGCTACATAATACATACAATGAATGTTTACCCCTTTGAAGATTCCATTGGCAGCTGTTTGACACAAATAAACAGTTAAAATTAACAGAATTCTGTATTTTTAAATTGCTTTAGAAAGGCTTTGGTAGCTTCTGCCCAGAGATAACTGGGCTTCCCCTGGCTTTTTGATATTTCCAGGCCTGGAGGGCTTGGCATGACTTCTTTATGTATGGCTCCATTAGCATGCAGGAGAAGTCTCAGAAGTGGTCAAGGTTGTCGGCCGATGATTGTATTAGTTTGTGTGAATAATGTTGTTGTCTTTGCGCTAGAGCAGGAGAAGGCTGCCTCTTCTCAAGCCATTACTCAGGTGTCTCTCTGCTCTCTTAGTGACAGACAGACAGGCCTGTGGGATTCTCCTGGCTCATTCATTCACATCTGTCCCTATAACACACTGCTCTTCTTGTTTTTCACTCCTCTGTTTCTCAGCCTTCCCTGAACAGTTTACATCATCTTGAATGTTTTTCAAGCTCCCGTTTCTATCTTTATTACGTTGCAGTTTGCCACATAATTGATGTATGTTTGTTAAAGTATTTCAGGCTTACTATTTCATCTTATCTTATCTTTTTTGGAAGGACAATAATGACCTAAATAGAGTAAAAAAAAAAGCTAGTGGGGCTTGTGTGAGTCTTTAACAACATTATCTTGGAGCCCTTTTCAATGCACATTAACTTACTAATTACTCACATGTAAATCCAACAGCCAAAACTAATGGAGCCAGTCTTGCCTATGAAAAACAACCCCACACTATAATCACCTCTTCCACCAAACTTTATAGTTGCCACAACGCAGTCTGACAGTTTTGGATTTCCTGTGAACCATAAAAATCTTTCAGCAGGCGTTCAGCATCCAACATGTTTCACCTCACTTGGTGAACAATGCTACAGCCATTGATTTAAGTTTATTGTTCTTGAACAAATCTGAAAGATATATAATGTTTGGGACTGTAGTGAATTCCTCTACAAATAATTTGCATCTTGTGCAGACACTACTCTGTAATTCCACTTTTTTTCAAGAAAATTCAGATAATACAAACCATTAATTATCAATTTCAGCAATTCTGTATTGACAAATGAATTCATTCATTAATTCATTTTCCGACCTGCTTATTCCCATTTTGGGGTCACGGGGGTCTCCAGCGCACATTGGGCGAGAGGCAGGGGAACACCTTGGACAGGTTGCCAGTCCTTCGCAGGCAACACACACACTCACACATTCACTCCAAAGGGAAATTTAGATTATTCAATTAACCCAACAAGTCTTTGGGATTGTGGGGAGAACCGGAGTACCTGGAGGAAACCCACACAAGCACGGGGAGAACATGCAAACTCCTTCCAGGAAGGTCACTGGCAACCTTCTAACTGGAATGCCATAATGCTACCCACTCCGCCACTATGCCACCCGATAAATTAATTATTTATTAAAATATGTGGCCAATAAATCATATTTGTTATTCCTGTAAAATGTTTAGAAATGGATTAGACTTATACTGCTAGTATTTACAAGCTAATTGTATTTCCTTACAGAAAAATTTAAAAGTGTGATTAACAGTGTGTCTTTAACATTGTGCCTTTGAAAAGTGTTTCTAAATGTGTGTATTTTATTATGCCAAAGTATATATATTCTAAACGCATACACATTTTTTCATCTCCAATTGAAATTGCAATTGTTCTTTTTCTGATACAAAACAAAGTTTAAAGCAGAATTGTTTTTATTTTTTAATTAATTCATTAATTAATTGTTATTTTTTTATTATTCTGTCACTAAGGGCACATGTTTGTGTAGCTGAAACAACACACCAGAGGTTCACCTTGTAAATACTGTAGAATGTTCTTCAACCACATCCTCGTTCACCAGTGGATGCATTTTTATTTTTTTAGGCAAATACTGTTCCTTCTGTTTAAATCACGTTTGGCTTAAGTAAGACTTAGGATTTTGGTAAATCTACATAAAGTTGCCCAACCTTTAATACACAATTATCAGATATGGGGATAAACTCAATGGTAAGATACCAGAGTTGAAATAGCAACCAAAAATCCAGGTTTCATCGCTTGGATTCCATTTCTTTTAAGTTGCAGCAGTTCATTTGGTTCTTCTTTCTATGAATTTTTGAAGGCTATAGAAATGGAGTCACAATAACATAAAAACGAGTGTATGGATACATGTCATGTGAACATGCATCTAGTCATGGATGTGATTGGGATTTTGAATTCAGTAATTTGGTTAGATGAGTAAATGCAATCGGTGTGCAACTATAATATTAATAGTAATATTACTGTACTGTATAGGGTTTAGATTTTGGTGTTTAAGTGACCTCGAAGACTTCATTATTAATTTAAAATAATAATGGATAATGTTAATTAATGCACCTACTGAAATGCAATGTTCTCTGTTTAGAATCACATTAAACTTGCACCCTGTTTTACTTAGTGTCAAACTAATTCTTGAGATTCATGAACCACTGACAGGAGGTCTGATTCAGCTTTTCATTAACACAACTATAAGCTTTGGAATCTAATCTTGGCTAAAACCTTAACACAATCCCTTCATTAATGTCAGATACAAGGAACGGCCCTCGGGGAAATGCAAATCTTTCCCACAACCTCAATTTTTTCACTCTGATTAATGAAAATTTTACTCGCAGACACAGCTTCCTCTGAAGCGCCCGTCAGCTGAGTAAATAAAGGGATTTTTTTAGCATCATTTCTCTTCTTTTTCTTTCCACTGCGTCATTGTGAAAGCACAAAGCGAATCCCTCAGCATCCTCAGCTACAGCCTCTGTGATCTGCTTTGATAAAGCAGATGAAACACTGTGTGGCTTGGTTTAAAGTCTGCAAACGGATGTTTGTGTTGCACACCATATGGTCTGTAGGGCTTTTCTTCATTACACTGTGTTTTTAATAACCACAGGTCAAGAGCTGCCATATATTTAGTCAGGCACCATATAAATAAGGTGCAAGCTCCTCTGTGTGTTTATGTGAAGCTGTTTTTAACAAGTGGGGAGTCTTTCCAGCCTGATGTGTGGATATGTTTGAAATCTTTGATGTCAGTTGAATCTGTCTATTTGCTCATGGGGATGTATCGTATTGACATGTCTTCATATGCTACAGTGATTTGAAAATAAAAGATGTGAATGTGAAAATGTTGATGATATAGCAGCGTAATATAGCAACTATATATCTATACCAATACATTCTTGAAGTAGATCAAATACAGTGAGGTCTTTGGTTCCCTGTTGACAAGAATACCTTCCTGAGGAGAGTTTGAAGGTTTCTTTGGGAAATTCACCAAGCGAATCCCTTATACATGAGACATTTCTTTTGATGTGCAAAAAAAAAAAAAAAAAAAAAAAAAAATCTGAATAGCACCAGCTCCTTTGCACAACCTGGCAATAATGAACCACTTTCAAAACATGCTCACTTGAGATTCACTGCAGAAATTTCCCTACTATCATAAGGTAACCCAATGGTGGCTAAAGAGAGCAACAGCCCTGCAGAGTTTAACCCTCATAAAACAATCCAGAATCCAACAGTTAAGCTCCCTTTGGCTTGTTTCAAAGTTCTAGTGTGCATACGAAAGCTGGGTTGGAACTAAAACCAGCAGGGATTGAGGCCTTCAAGGAACCATTTTGCTCTCCCCTTTGTAAGCCTTGTTTCAGAACTTGTACTTAAAATGATTCCGTTTCACTTATTTCTGTTCAATTTCATAAGTTTTTCAGCATAATGATAGTTTGTGTTTTCTTTGGTCTGAATTTTTGTAACTTTTTTCTCAGAGTTCATCATGAGAGCAAGACAAATAAATAAGTATTTTTTCTAAATAAAACAAGACAAAACCCCAGGAGTACTAAACATAAAGAACCCACAATGGAAAAACCTGACTAAGTAAACAAGCTCCAGGGCAACGCGACTAAACTGATTTAGAATACAAACTTACAAATGGATGGAATGTTTAACACATGCAGGTGAACTGACGGAACAGTTGTGATTAGTTGAAAAAAATTAAACACTATGATCCTGTGCAAATACTATCAGGCACAAATTAGGGGAATGAAGGGCTGGCGGTGATTGGGCATGATGGAGAAGCTCATATACAAAACAAGGAAACAAAGTAATTAACACTTAGAAGTCTGGGGCCTTTTTGTGCGTTTTTTACTACTTTACATAGGTAATTTATTATTTTTTTCCACTTGTGGAAAAAAATGGCTCTAACAAAAAAGAATTATTGCTATTTCTTATGTGGTTATAATTTTACAGGCATTTAAAAATTCATATGCAAATGGGGTCGCCGGCACTTTCGTAGGTCTTAAAGGGAAAAGGGAGACAGTGAAAAGAGAAAAACCTGAAAAAAGTGAGACAGACCGTAACACCATTTTATTGCAGAACTGCTTTATGTTAATTTTTGACTTATAAGATATTTCACATTTTAACTTATCAGTCCAGATCACTTGCTGCCATTTTTCTTTACCCAAGTTCCTATATTTTCAATTTTTTTTTATAAATTCTCTGAGTGAATCTGAGGCACATCCAGGTTTCCAGTCAATACAGACAAACCTATTGTCCAGTGGAAAAATAATTTCCTATGGGCGTCACCATTTTGTATTTATTAGAAGGTTGGGGATTTTGCAATCAATTGGCCACTTGAGGCTGTTTAGTTTAAATTTTTAGATTATTATTTTTTTTTATTTGTTTATGCTTTACTTAAGCAATAACCCTTTGAAGTACAAGACCTGTGTTTTGGCTTTTGTTTTTGAAAGGTGAGGCACAAAACAATGCACATTGAGACAAAAGGTGCTTGGAACAGTTTATAAGGTTTAGGAGGGTTTTTAATTTTATATAAAAAAAAAATACCGAAATACCCCGAAAGGGAATAAGCGGTTTGGAAAATGAATGAATGAATATTATATTGGATTTCAAAATGAATTTCTCTAAACATATGATTCCATAAAGAAAAGTATGCATTTTATCTTTTTTTTTTATCTTTCTATTAACTCTTGTCAAGGGGAAATCACTTTCTGACCCCATTTGCATTTCACGCCTCAGCAATTTCATTGTGCAAACAACCTATTTGAAGTAATTTAATACAATCTTTAGAATTCAATTGGAAAACCACAAGGTAAGTGTTTTTAAACTCAGTACCTCACTGGTTTCACCCACGACTATGTGTTTAGTATATTAATGTGTGATGGTGTGTGAGACTGATTGATACTGTGCTTGCCTGTCTGGGACAAGTCTAGTTTCACCCCAGTGTTTGATCCTGTGTCTGCTTTCACATCCATTATTTACCGAGCCTCACACAATTCCCAGGGCTTCACTCCTCCAATCAACATGAGATCTGAGATAACCAGCCTCCAGCAAGCATCACTCATCTTCCCAGCATGTCACTCATTTAAGTGGGTGGACTGAGCCCAAGGACCACAGAGGATATAAGCAGGCTTCCTTCCTCCCTGGCTCCCATTATTTATATCATTACTGATCTATAATGGTTACCAGGCCTCACTTCATATGTTACAGTTTGGTGCTTGTGCAAATATTCTAACTTCAGCGGTTAGGAGTTTGCTTACTGACTAATTAAGAGACATCTCTTCCATCTGTGGGACACTCTTGCTGTTGTTTAATTATCTTTTCTAGACACTGGGGTTGACTGGTCCATCTGAGCAGATACTGAAATGGTTTCTGGCTAATTGACTTCCATCCCCTCAATCTGTTCTGCAGGATGCTTGTATTTTTACAATTTTGTTTGTTTTCCTGGTTAAGAAGTCTTAGAGGAGGCAGTGTTTATTCTTGTATTCAGAGCAAGCGGAATTACTAGAAATCTGATCATTTCTGTACGGTTTTCCAGAAAAAAAAAAGCTTGTCAGAAAGGAAATTTCTAGATTGTTCAGAAACTTGTGGGGAATGATTCTCTCTGCTTATGTTAATAATAATACTAGCTATGAGAGTTTTGAAAAAATGCTTGATGTTTTAGAGAGATTATATGGACACATTTGTCATCATGAGAGCAAGACAAATAAATAAGTATTTTTTCTAAATAAACAAGACAAAACCCCAGGAGCACTAAACATAAAGAACCCACAATGGAAAAACCTGACTAAGTAAACAAGCTCCAGGGCAACGCGACTAAACTGATTTAGAATACAAACTTACAAATGGATGGAATGCTTAACACATGCAGGTGAACTGACGGAACAGTTGTGATTAGTTGAAAAAAATTAAACACTATGATCCTGTGCAAATACTATCAGGCACAAATTAGGGGAATGAAGGGCTGGCGGTGATTGGGCATGACGGAGAAGCTCATATGCAAAACAAGGAAACAAAGTAATTAACACTTTGCATTTTTTACTACTTTACATAGGTAATTTTTTTTTTTTTCCACTTGTGGAAAAAAAATGGCTCTAACAAAAAAGAATTATTGCTATTTCTGATGTGGTTATAATTTTACAGGCATTTAAAAATTCATATGCAAATGGGGTCGCTGGCACTTTTGTAGGTCTTAAAGGTAATAGGGAGACAGTGAAAAGAGAAAAACCTGAAAAAAGTGAGACAGACCGTAACACCATTTTATTGCAGAACTGCTTTATGTTAATTTTTGACTTATAAGATATTTCACATTTTAACTTATCAGTCCAGATCACTTGCTGCCATTTTTCTTTACCCAAGTTCCTATATTTGTCAGCTGCTTAGCATCGTGTACAACTCTTTCATGAAGACCATTTCTGGCCGGGATTCTCTAGACGGTAATTGAATATACCAGGGTTACTTTTGTTTATGTCAGTTCTGAGCTGACTGCACTGCTGAACATCTTCCTGTTTCAAAGGCTAACTTGCACATTGCTCCTGCTGCAAAAGTTTCTGTTGCTGATCACTGCATCTATGATCCATAACGTTTCCCAACAGCTCATCTTCAAACACCAGTCAGTATTGATAGATTCTGATTGGTCTGTAGAGGTCTTAATACTGATATTGATTGAAAGGTGCAGGTTGAAGTTGGGTTCAAGGAAACGATCACCATCAAAACAATACCCAAAGTTATACCCTTCACTATATCCGGATGCCCGCATTGCCTATTTGTGACATTTTCATGTAAAGCAACACATAAAACTGTTAATCATGCACATCCCCAAAATGATTTGGAGATGCTTAGCTTTTCTCACTCTCGCTCATGTCTTTTATTGTTATGTTGTTGTTACAACTGACCTCAGCCTCTTTTGTGAAATTAGCGCTTGACCCGTGTTGTCTTGTCATTGTTGGAATTACTACAGTGGATGAAAGCAGTGGCATTCAAGCGATGTGCCCTCTGTCCTGCTGCTGTTTATTATCTCTCCCTGTGTTATTTCTTTTTTGATAATGGCCACTGTAGCCCGCAGCTTCACCAGGAACTGAATTATTAATGACTCTTTGTGTGAGGAAAAGTGTGCGAGTGTGGGGAAGTAGGGGATGTGGCGGTTTGGAAAAGCCATATGAATGTTAGTCAAACAATTATGAGGAACAAACAAGCAAACCACCTACCCAATTATTTCAGCATTATTCTCCTTTTTTTCCAACCAAAAATAAGACCTTTTTGGAAAGTTTGGGATTAGTAGTTATTGAGTTCCGTTTTAGGGATAACATTCTATCGCCTTCTGATTGTAACAAAATGTCTGGTTTGTCAGACACAGGGATTGGAAGTGAAGGGAGTGTAAAAAATTGTTCAAGCACTGTCACTTTAAGATGTAAATAGTTTATACTAAATCACTTCAATATGTGTGGACTGGCAGAGAATGGGATATGTAGGATTTAAAGAAGGTAATTAGTCATTTTTAATGGTTGGCTCGGAGCAATCTTTTGTGTTTTTCCATCTATTCTCATGTCTCAGAGTCCTTGTCCTCTGCCATGGCAGATCATTTAACTCTGCAAAAGTGTGATCCATCTAACAGCAGATCAAATTGGGATCGCTCACCCCGAGGCAGAATATGGCATTTCCTTCAGACAGATCTTAAGAAAGTCCACCCCAGAGGAAACTTTTATTGTTTAAAGCTGGTGTTTGCAGCTCAGGCGGCTTAAAGTCAGCACAAAATCAAACTTGATGGTTTTTTGCTTTTTCCTGATATATCTCACTGCTGTGTGGTCCTAAATTAATTTAAAGGAACAGTTAAAACGACTGCATTTCCATCATGATGCCATGGGTCATGATGCAATTCAATTGATAATTAAATTCAAAATTTTATCTTACTTTTGCACCAAATGTTGCACATGTTTTGGGAAATGTAAAATGTAAGTGTTAATGCTAAATACATTGTCGTTTTGAATATTGCATTGTTGTTTTACAGAATCATTTGAAAATTGCTACAGAAAAGCTTCCATTATAAAAATGGTGCTATCCATTCATGCATTGCGTGACTGTGACCACTGATTGACCGTTAACTTTGGTTTTAGACCCAACCTTCCTTCTAAAAGAGGCATGGTATAACCCTGGTCTCCAGGACAAATTCACCCACTGTCCATAAAATAGTTCCTAATAATCTCTGTGTTGTAATCGGCTACATTGCAGGTTTATGCTGCACACTAGTAGTAGGTTGGGAGAGCCCCTCCCAGCTGTTTTGAGGTATTAAAATGCAATTCAATAATGAAACAAAATAACAAGAAATGAAACAAAATTATGTTCTCACATTGATTGAACCTCATTGCCTCCCTGGGTCCCATCATCCACAAACATGGCTTCTCCTACCATTGTTATGCCAATGGCACTCAACTCTACTGTCGTTCCATTCTGATGGCTCTGCTGTAACAACCCGCACAACAACTAAAAGACATTTCAACATGGCTGGAGCTCAACCTACAGCTCAACATGGCAAAGAGTGAACTTATGGTTATCCCTGCCAGCCACATTGTCCAGCATGATTTCACTGTACATATAGTCCTCGACAATCTCTCCTGTCTCTCTACAAAAACTCAGACTTCTACCAAAGCACTAACATTCAAAGAGGACATCGCTAAACCAGCTCGATCATGCAGATTTGCTCTGTTTAAAACCAGAGAGATCAGACAGCTCCTAACAGAACATTCAACTCAACTTCTAGTCCAAGCACTGGTTGTATCAAGACTTGACTCCCTCTTCTTGCTGGACTGATGCAGTCAGAACTCAATGATACAGAACTCCTCTCCTCATGTCTCTCCACTGGCTCCCCATTTCTGCTCATATCATGTTCAAAACACTGAAGCTTGCATACAGTACTGTTGTACATTCACAAACTCTTGCTGTTATCCTACATCCCCTACACATGCCTGCATTCAGGAAATAAACAGCATCTGGTGGTCCCATTTCAGAGCGGCAGAAAATCAGAACATTCCCTTTCACAGTTCCTGACTGATGGAACTCTTTGGCAGTTCCAATCTGGAAAGCAGAGTCTCTCACGACCTTTTGAAAACTCTTATAGAAGCACGTCTTATGCCCTTGATACTATCTAATTGTTGTGTTAATCCCTAACTGTTGGGTAAAAGCATGTCCTAAATGCATAAATGTAATATAAATGTAAATCTGGCTCGACTTTACAATGTACCAAGTGTTATAATGAATTGAGATACATGGTTAGACCAGTTAATAATTGAGACGTGGGCCATAACTGGTCCAAGTCACAATCAAATTAAAAACCCGTGGGGAAAAAAGCATGTCCAAAGCCTGCAAAATTATTTCCTATTGTTGACTGTGAATTCCTTTAATACTCCTCAATCCAACTGCGAATATTGCGGAAACTCATCCAACATAACGGGTTAATTGTAAATATTTAAACTCACAAAATTAAGCCTTTGATGTAGTTGCATGGTGCTGATTATCAAAACAAAAATTATTGCTGCATTTTTTGCAGGTATCTTAAACAAAGAACGAAGGTCAATAGTGCAGCTTTATATACTCTGATCTGTTTGAGCTCTGAAGCTAATTTTTAACGAACTGAGAAAACCTTTTTGGAGCAATCAGATAATTGCAAGTAAACGTATTGCAAGTAATGTGAGCATGTAAACACAAGCAGTGGCTCTTTTGTCAGTAGTATTTAGAATTCATATCGTCTGTCATAGGACTGTGTTTGTGTGTATGTGGGGGGCGGGGGGGGATCAGGTGCATCCGCTTGCATCTGCATGTTTGTCTGGCTGTGCGACATCAGCATGCATCTGTGTGCTTGTGTGTGAGTGTCTGTGCTAATGAGTGGGCCTGATCACTGAACGTGTGTGTCTGGAGCAGATGCTGCCTTTCGTCCTCCTGTGAGTTTCCTCACATCAAACAAGCTCGGCCTAGAGGAACTTTCCCTCACACTACACACATAGACACATGTAACCAATCCTCTGTGCTACACAACACAGCTTATCAAAGCCCAGGCTGATACACAACACACATGCACATGGCACGGATGGACCAAACATGGCACAGTTATGTGAAATGTGTTGCACGGGCAGATGGGCTTGTCTTGAAACCCTCACATTTCATATCAAAGCTCACTGTGTATGGAGGATTGTTAATAAGCCCAGACGGCCCAGTGACATCTGCGTTACACCCAATTTTAATTTATTTAATATTCTCTGTTTATTGACACATCATCAGGATCACAAAACTGTTTTTGGTAGCTATGGCTTGAAATAGTCTTTTTGTATAAGGCCACTCATAAATGTGTTCATTCATGTCGAATATAAATTCAATTTAAACATTGAATATCATCAAAATTGGTACCTGAGCACATGGTAAAACATAGAAGCAGTCTGAGCTGCTTAGTGATGGCTCTTTGGAGGGAGCCGGATCTTTGGGATCCGTTCACTTTAAAGAGCTTTTCAAAAAACTGGCTCATTTGGCTCCTTTTAAAATTTTTTTTTACTTTTAAAAACCAGCCTGGGGTTAATTTTTTTTTTTTATTCTGGAAATAATCAAGAGAATTTTAAGATAGGATTTTTTACCAATATTTAAGTTTGAAATATTCTTGGATGCATTATTGCTTCATTTGACACGGAGAATATTTTAAAGTCTGATATGGATTCTTGACAGTGAGATCACCCTTTGTATAAAATGTATGTGTGTAAAACTACTTTGAATTGTTATTTAATTGAATACCTAAATACTTATAAATACAAAAAGAAACTTTAATAAAGTTTCAAGCAAAAACCTTTAGTATCAAAATTTCCAAACACTTAGTACGTTTTTAACAGTACTGAAAAACTCTAAAAATATTTAAAACTATATAAACCCAATACAAAATAAGTATTAAAAAAATAAATTACCTACTACTATTTCAGTCAAATGAGTCAAAGCAAAAATGAATCCATGTCGCAACAAATACAACTACATCTAGTATTTTGTATGAGCGTCAAGTCTTCTAGGAATTACAAGTTGGTGACATTGCAACATCTATTTTTTTCCATTCTTCAAGAAAAACTTCTTTTAGAGCTGGATGCTGGATGGAGAGTGATGTTCAAGTTGTCGCTTCAGAATTCCCCACAGGAGTTCGACTGGGTTCAGAGCTTCAGATGTATATTTATGGATAATTATCGTGTTGGAAAAGTGCACAGCGACCAAGTGATGGCAGCATCTTCTCCTTTAGAAAAGAGCTGAACATTTTTGAGGTCATGAAGCCATCAATGAAATGCAGCTCCCCAACACCAGCAGCACTCATGCAGCCCAACATAAGAACACTGCTACCACCATGTTTCACTGTAGGTGCCATGAATTTTTTATTTGAAATCCTCAGCTAACATTTTAAAACCATTCGTTTGAAAAACAGTGAACTTTGTCTCATCACTCCACAGTCCCAGTAATCTTCACCTTTCCGCTTCACCTGTGGTTGAATGCCCATTAATTAGGATTTTGTAAGGGGGTTATGTTCTAACACTGTAATTTGGGTGTATCATTTTTTCAACATGGGCTTGAATGAATTCATCAGGAAAATCACTTGTTTGTGTAGGAAAATGAACAATATTTTTTGCTATCCATTTGTGGGAGTATTTTGTAGTATAATATCTCATAGAAAATGTTGATTCTGGAATAAAACTAAAGGGAAACTTCTGGTTTTCTGATAATTGTGGTGGAGTGTACTCATTTGTGCTGAGCACTGTAGTTTCCATTAATATATCATATTAACATAACATCAATAATTCCATGTGCAGCACATAATTTATAATACAAAGACAAATGCAAAGAATGACCTTGCTGTACTAAAAAAAAGAAAAATCCTTCAGGGCTCTTGGATAAAATAGATTTTCACAAGCTAATCGTGTGACACACTTTGCTTGGTCTTGCTTGTCACAGAGCAGACATTACCAACTCTTCTTTTGTGCCAATCAACTGTTCTCCATCCTGTAATCTGAAGTAGCTGCATCCAGGCCATACATCATCAAGTGAAATGTATTATCATCAAAGTATTAGATGCAGTGATTTAGAACAACAGAGTTCACTGGAGTGGTGAACAAGGTTCTTTCATTCATTCATTTTCGAACCCTCTTATACACTTTTTGGGATCTGCTGGTGCACACATCGGGCGAGAGTAGGGGGTTGGACAGGTCGCAAACTTCACTCACACATTCACACCTAAGGCGAATTTAGATTATTCAATTAACTTGACGCATGTTTTTGGGATTGTGGGGGAAACCGGAGTACCCGGAGGAAACCCACGCAAGTACGGGTAGAACATGCAAACTCCTTCCAGGAAGGTCACCGGTGAGCCTCAAACCGGCAACCTTTTAACTGGAAGGACACAGTGCTACCCACTGCGTTAGGTGAATAAGGTTATAATATATATTATATATATTTTTATGTTAACTTAAAAATTACAAATAATTGTAATTGAAAAAAAATGATAATAAAAAAGATAATAAAAATAAAATAAAGATGATCATTAAAAGGAAACATATCTATAAATAACTAACTGTAGTGCATGTTGTTACAGCCGGCTCACAGACTGCAACAAAGAGGAGAGCAGACGCACATTGAATCAAATAATATTTATTTAGATAAAGAAAATAAGCCAAACTAAATAAAGAAACAAAGCAAAGGCCCGTCGGAAGCCAGCCGGTGCAGCCACATGCCCTGGCCCATCGTCACACGCTGCCACCAGGAACGACAGGCACAACACGGACCAAATCCCGGCCTGGCCTCGATACACGGCCTGGAGAATGATACTCGCAAAGGGATGGCGCGCTCGCTCTCTGGCTCACTCTGGGTCACACACACACACTCTTCTTATGTCCCCAAAATGACAGTCAGGTGCATCAGCCACTCCCCTTCAGCTGGCACCTATAAGATAATCAACATGACACCCCGGACATGACGTCACCGGGCGGTCATCGACCCGGGACGTCACAATGTTAACAAAACGAAAATAACTGAATAATTTCCATTTGTAAATCTAATGAATGACTCTTGGTTTGGCTGTTGCCTGAAGAATCAAACTCCCACCTCTTCATCAGAAACCAATGAGTGACTTCATGGACACTTTGTCAGGGGTTTATACAGTCTTTGATTTTTATTTAAAGTGATTTGATCTTCTTAATGCAATCATTTGAATAGGTGAGTTAATACTTTTGAATGGATGGTGTCAGGAGGATTTTGAGTAAAACCTGAATATGTTATAATTCAGTCTATGAAAAATGAATCTTTGCAGTCCCATTAAATGAAATTAATAAATATTGCCAATTTCAAATGAAGTATTTCAGATAATATTTTCTCAGACATTTTCTCACCATTGCATGATGAAAAATCTCCTATGGCCTAATGGAATGTGTTCAGAATTATTTATTTCTTAAATATTTATTTTTTTATGTAATTTAAACTCAAAATAGTCAATATCTCTCCCAATAATGCACAGACAGAATTGCTTTTTAAAGCCATCTATTTATTACGATGTATTAGAGTAAGGCAGAACAACTATTATATGTAAATGAATGCAATTAAACTAAGACCGGGTAGTTGCCTTTGTATAATAATGTCAACGACTGGATTATAATTACAGCAAGGATGAATCATGACAAGGATGCGCTGTTAACCCATGAATTTACAACTGTCATTTGTGCACATAACATCTAGAGGAAATATAGTGCAATTTATGTGAACGATAACAATCACTTTAAAGCATGCAGCCGTGCGTGGGTGTTCATGTGTTTGAGTGCTGTTTCCCAATCATGAAAGGAATGAGTACACGCACCCCTGTCACCCTCAGAGTAATAACCATGGCTGGTGGCTCATCTTTATTGTCCCCATGCAGCACTGCTTGCTGGCCTTTGTGAAAGGCCAATGGAAGGAGGGAATCTCTCCCTGGAGCTCCCAAAGACAGCCCATAAATCCTCTCCTCTAATACTCCCACACTTTCCTTCATTGGTCAATGCACCAAATTGGATGTTTTGCATTCTGAGGCTGCTTCAGTCGAGACACACGCTGTCTGAATCATACACACTCTCTCTCTCTATCAATCTGCCGGTCTTTCTGATTTTTTTTTTATTTAGTTTACTCACTAGACGACCCAACAACTCTTTTGTTCTTGTGAAGATGCGTGGTTAAACTCAGTTATAAATCCGTGGAAGGTAATTCTGTCATGGAATAGAAACAAAATGGGATAAATAAGATAAACAAGGGGATAGAATACGGTTATTTGAATATATTATGACTTGCTTCATCTACTTATAAGAACCTTTAAGCAAATAAAAGTTTTACACATTTAAATTTAAAATAAATGACAAAAATGCTATGGTGTTTACACAAAGTGTCTATCAACTTCACAAACCTCCAAAGATGGAATGAACATCAAACAGTATTTTTGTGAGCAAAGTTTTCCGTTGCTTAATCTGCGCGGTAGTAAATTGGTGAGTGGTGTCACAGGATGCAGGCTGTTGTAAATGGCTCATTGATTTTCAGGCGAGTTGGACTCTAGGGACGGATCTGTCTCTGTGCTCTAGCCTATCGGCTTCTTCATTAGCGAGGGCCTGTCGATAGCTATGTGTGTGTGTGCGTGTGTGCGTGTGTGTGTGTGTGTGTGTGTGTGTGTGTGTGTGTGAGCACAGGGCAAGAGTGATGGATGCTGCACACACTCTGTCTGCTGGCGAGTCGCAGCTGTCTTTGGGACTCTACATCCATATGCATCAAGCCCTTCTCACCCAATATCACAGAACAGACACCATTACGCTACATGGCATTGAGAGCGTGGGAAATGAGCTGTGCACTGTTAGGCTCCAGGGAAACTTTTGATCATATGAAAAACAAAGCGTATTTGTCCTTGTTTTTTTATTTGTTTATTTTTATTGCAGTTAAACCAAAGGTTGGACAATGTGAAAGAGTAATATACAGCAAACACAATTTTATCATTGGTTAACTTTAAACATATGAAAAAGGGGCCTAAAAAAGAATGCTTTCAGAATAAAAATAAACATTGTGTATTTTTGTAAATGTATATATATCACAAATTGAGCACACACACACTAAAAAATCTAAATCTAATTTTGGTTATACTGGCTTCTGCATTCAATTCTGCATAATTTCTTATTGGTACAGCAACACGAGTCTGGGATTTTGTAGGATAGGCCTGATGGATAGATATATGGATGGGATGATGGTCTGATGGGAAGATATGTGGATGGGAGGGTGGACTGGTGGATAGATATGTGGATGGGAGGATGGACTGGTGGATAGATATATGGATGGGATGATGGTCTGATGAGAAGATATGTGGATGGGAGGATGGACTGGTGGATAGATATATGGATGGGATGATGGTCTGATGAGAAGATATGTGGATGGGAGGATGTATTGTGGATATATATGTGGATGGGAGGATGGCCTAATGGATAGATATGTGGATGGGAGGATGGCCTGATGGATAGATATGTGGATGGTTGAAAGTTAAGAGTATGGCATTCGCACTGATCTTTTCTTTGTGATTGTTTCATTTTCTTGTTCAAAAGTATTGGCGAGTTCTTTTTGCATGTCACAGTGAATCCAGCTCAAATCAACATGATACTTACATCTGCTTTAAGATTATCCACCTTTGTCAAAAAGAGATTCTTTCAGAAATTGCAAATGGGATATTCAAATCACCTTGCGACACAGCGAGGCTGTTATTATGGGTGATAGAAAGGTGTCTTTAATAACCCCGTTCTCTCCAGGGACATTCAGTCTGACAACAATGGTACATTCACGCCTGCATCTCAATACTGCTTTCCTTTTCCCCCAGAGAAGCCGAGAGCAGCGATCAAATTACCTCCAGACATTACATATTCCATTATTTAAGAGGCATAATGGTTAACACAGCAGCCAGTATTAGAAAGATTTTAAAATGTGATCCCTGATTGGAGGAAATACTGTGGCTTGTGATAACACTCAGAGCTAAAGGGCAATTTGGGTCAGAAAGCTCCGTGCAATTTTGTTGAGTGGCCTGTTTCATTTCCGACTTGATTCACTCTGGTGCTTGACTAGATCAGAAGAATATTATGTGCACAGCAAGTTCTGTTTTTTTTTTTTTTTTTTTTTTTTTTATGAACTCGCTCGTAGTTAACTAGAAAGAGAGAGAGAGAGAGAGAGAGAGAGAGAGAGAGAGAGAGAGAGAGAGAGAGAGAGACCACTGAAGTTAACTATTATGGAGAACATTATTCTCTCTTTTTTTCAAAATAAACTCATGTGTGGAGTTAAAGCACCAATTGATGATTTCAGATATACAACACAGCCAGGGAATACCAAACCTAGCAATCTCCAATATTAGGAATTTAGATTTTTGGTGTTTTTATAAATATATATCTGATATTTTGGATAATTGAATCCAATTATTATTAACATTTTTGGATTTGAAGTTTTGCTTTGTTTTGCTGTAAACTGATTGACTAGTGATTCCTTTTAACTTACTATTCCAGCACAAGCTTTTTATTACAAGTCATACTCTCCCGTCACATGATCATTATGCCGCCCATCAGATCAGGGCAGGGAACATCTTGATCTTCATCTGTGAATAGATGCTCACATCAGATGCTGAATCATTAATGAACCTGGCCAGTGCCCAGGAGACCAGTGGTGGAGAAGATTTATGAGCGTCTGTGTGACTCAATGACGACGCTTGGCCTCAGTCTCCCATTAGAAGGCTCAGTACACCTCCGGCCTTGCTTAGTTTATCGCCTCTGTCACTTTACTCTCTCAACGCCTCTTTGTTCTGGGAGAATGGTTCACATATGTAGCAAGGTCCCAAGTGGGGTTCAAGCTCATGGTGAGGACAATTTTCTGATTGTTTACTGGAATCTGAATGAATGAATGTGACATTTAAATTGATGGATTTAAAAAGTTGAATGAGCATGAGCATGATTAAATTGATAATTCAATTAGTCCACTGAATATGTGACCCAATCAGAATCAGAACACTCCTCCGATTCATCTCCCAATGTTAAATAGCTCAGCCACGCAGCTCCTCAGTTGTCAGATCTACGGTTCATGCAGTCTGACTCTCCATGATAGCTCCTGGCCTTCTTGGATCAGTACAATAATGAGTGTCCAGGCAACATTGAAGCAGTGTTTGCGGATGCACTTCTGCAAAAAGAGTTGGGGATTTGGTCAGGATTAATGATGTTCTCAATGCTGAGAAATACAGGCAGATACTTATGCATCATATAATGCCATCAAGGTGGTGTATGGTTGTCCCTAAATATTTTTCTGCTGCAGAACACTAGCCCTAAACATATAGCCAAAAGCCATTAAGAGTCATCTTCAGCGTAAAGAAGAACAAGAGGTTCTGGAAGTGATGCCATTTCTGGAATATCAAACCATATTTATTAGTCATAAGTATGTGATGATAAAAGTAAAATCTGTTTGTTTATGACCAAATATTCCTGAGGTTTGACCTTTAGTTGAAGTAATCTTTACACGTTAATATGTTTGTAAGCCACAGTCTGCTATTGTAAACTTCCACATTCACCCAATTTTGAGCTTGACACTATTTTTATGAAACTGGTGCAGTGGTTCTCAACCTGGGGTACGAGTAAAGGCTGTTATTTTGAGAATCATGAATTTTGAATTTTATCAATGTCTGACTGGGAAAGCGTAATCAAGATCAGTAAAATTATAGTCTTTTCAGAATACATACTGTATGTTGTCTTTTTTCTCATTTCTGTCTGTGGTGTAAAGCTATTGATAGACTTCCTGTGAGGTTATTGACTCCACTGTGGTACTGTCATCAGCTTGATGAATCGTCATGGACCAAATGAACCAGGATGAGCAAACATGTCTGGAGTTTGTTACTGGCAACTGGCAAACCACCACAGAAAGTCTATGGATTGAACAAATCAGTTTTTGTAATGACTTCCCTGTATCATCATCACTATCATTTATCCAGAGTTGAAACATATCCAACCTATGTCTGCATCAGCCAAGATTTCCCAGCAGAACCCTAGTTAGAGTTTTTGCTCTTATTCATCCTGCAGCATGTCCCAATGCTATTATTTTCACAGATAAATGGCAGACAGTACACAGTTGTCTATGAGACATAAAAGAAAGCCAGAACCCCTGGACCAGACAAACTAGTTTCTTTCACCGATTGCTTTAGTTCATGCCCTATTCTGGAAAGTTTGGAAATGGGTCATTGTAGGAACTCTAGTTGTTCAGAAGGTGCTTTGTGTTGCTTTGACTTTCACAGAAATGTTCTGCTTGTCTTCTTTCATGCAGACCTGACAGGAAAGCTTTCCCTGCGTCAATAAAGTTTGGTTCCCCTGTTTGATTTGTGCTTCCTGGATCCACTTTAAATACATTTACAGCAGAGCTTAACCTTAAACCCAGATAAAGATGCTTTATGGTAACGTTAGACTCATGTTTATACTGTGCCTGATACACTTCCTTGTTCCCAAATGCTTACATGTCTGTGTGTTAGTATTAGAAAAAATAACGGGTTTCACCTTCTAAAACTAATCAAGTTTGACCCATACCCATAATGCCACACACAAGCGACAAACTTTCACTATTCCGGTTTCACTGTCCACTGGGTGCCAGCCATTTAAATTACGATTCACCTTGTCCGGAGTTTATTTTATTATAAAGTAAATAGTTGGTTATGATTGGGATATAAACTGGTATGTGTATTGATTGGTTTTTATTGCACTTTTTATTCTTTAGTCGTTTCATTTAAATTAATTATTATACAAGTTTTAAACACAGCAGAAAGAAGTTAATTAGACCTATGGAGATCAACTGTCTCACCAATGACAGAGATGGCTGATATCCTTTGTAAATTATCAGCTTAACACCTTCTCCTCACAAAAGCTTGAAGAACAAAGAGCACCCTCCCCCCACACACCATTTAGTCACCACCCACAAATTAGCTGAAGGACTTTACTTCCATTACTTTTAATATGTGTCCCTTAAAGAAGTTATGTTCTTGATTGACAAATGAACTGTGATGAACTGGCAACCTGTCCAGTGAGTATTCTCACCCTTGTGTACTGGGGTACAAGGCACCAGCAAAACCCTTTGACTCTGAGAAGAAAACAACGGGTAAAGAAAACCCCTAACAATCTCAAAAATTTAGATTATATTTGTTCACTCAAAATCAAAGCCTGCTTTTCAAGATACATGTTCCATTTATCTGTTTTGTGGTAAAAACTGATGGAAAAGGTGTGGGACTCTCAGAACAAGAAAGCACGCACATCCCCAGGGCTGAAATGTCGTTGGCGTTAGGCTTACAAACTGTTTCTTAAAAATGTATATTTATATTTACCTTCTCTTTTCCATTGCTTTAAATGAAAATTTTACTTTCTTAGTGAAAAAACAAACAAACATAAAATCACATTAATATACAGCTGTTCCAAAAATAATAGCTCAGTGTTCCTCGACAAGCAGCATGATTTGATGCATCTTGTGATGATCTTATAGTAAGGTTAAAAATGATTCAATAATAAAAAAGCTACCTAATAGCTAACCCATATGTTAACAATAAGGAAGTGTGGTCTAGCACTCATTTTATTTCAATTCGAGGGCTTAAGAAAGTACCGGTAATCAAAGTTTGTAAAATTCTCTTTCCACTGTCTTCTCTCTCATCTTGTCTTCCGTCATTGATTTTATCTGCATCACTTGTCAATTGGCTGCTCTAATAGGTTCCTCTAGTGATTTCTACTCATTATATTGGCTTGATGTCATCTGAAGATCTTCTTTGCTGTGAGGTTGAAGAAATTAGGTTTCAGATCACTTCAACCGTTGCCTACCTTTACTTTTAACCAGAAAGCTTAGAATGAATGGAACTTTCACCTTCTGTCTTTCATTATCTCTTTTGTGAGGAATTGATTGTTCTTTATAATGAGCAGCAGAAATACTCCAGTCTTAGTTTCCATTATGAACCTTCTGAACCTTTTCCCCTCAAGGACCTTTAATGACCACAGGCCACTAATGAGTCTCTCCTGGAAACGGTTGTTATGGCAGCAGCATGCCATCGATCTCTGGATATGTATTGACTTGTTGCCAGAGTTGTGATGTTATAATTGTATTTAGGCTGTACCAGAATGAGTGTCTTGCTGTTTTACTTGTCTGGGATTTACTGTGTAATGTTAGGTGCCTCCTGGATGCACTCGTACATAGCATGCATATCAAACTCTGGTATGTGTGTGTAAATGTGTTTTTGTTGTGCTGTGTATTTTTAGTTTCTCCCAGACTGTGCAGAGGAGGTACAGAGACTGCTGGATCTCAGCCCAGATCTCCAGCTCTGGAGTATCTAATAATGTGTGCCAGTGCCCGTCTGTTTATCAGAACAGTGGTCAATAGTGTCTGGATGGAGATGTTGATGTATATTTTTTTCCCTTTTTGATGGATGCCAACTGTGAGTTTTTCATAAGCTGGGGCGATATAGCATGGAAATCGAATCAGGCGCTTCCCCGGCACCTTACAAGCCCACATTTGGTCTTCTTATAACATTACTTGACTTCTGTTGGGGTTCAGATGTAGGTCAATGCATAGTTATGCAGTTCTAGGTAGAGGTCTGGATTTTAGAGCTGGGTTGTTTTTATAGAGAAAAAAATCAGATGATTTTCTGTGCCACAGAAAATAAAAATTTTGTACAACTACTGTAGTTCAATTGACATAGATGCGCTTGTTTTGTCTTCACTATATTTTTTTCTTGTTGTATTTTGAGTTAGATTTTTTTTTTAAAGAATTATCAAAGGCTGTTTTTTTCTGGGGCGGCACAGTGGCTCAGTCGTTAGCACTGTGGCCTTCCAGTTAGAAAGTTGCTGTTTCAAGGCTCTCATGTTCTCATTGTGCTTGCGTGGGGTTTCCTCCAGGTTTTCTCCAGTTTCCCCCACAATCCCAAAAATATGTGGTTAGGTTAACCTCTTAAGCCCAAGAGTCCCCGGTACCGGGGACTTGCCCCCTTGTGCGTTACATTTTCACTCATAGCTCACTAACCCTGAGAATAACCCACACATATTAAATACTGTTGTGTTCAGCGGAAACTCCTCTAAAAACGTATCTAATTCAATTTCATATCCGTTAACCACAGCTCGAACGCCATGCAAATAAACAACAACATGTCCGGAGTATAATTCATGACCACGTTTTTGTTTATGTGCGATATGTATCCACAATATAAACGGAAACGCCAAAACCATTACATTAAATGAAAGCTAACAACCAGCTGAATCCAGTGATATGCAACTCATTAACATTGCATGAAGTATTTCAGAGCAGGGAGCGAAAGTTCCACGAAAAAACGCCAGCGAAAACCAAGCAAGCATGTAAATCTTGTCTTACCTTTGCCGTTTTTTCAACAAAAAGTTATTTCCATAGCGATAAAAGTCCGTTTGTTGTTATGTCCGGTCAATAGCTTCGCGCAAACTCCATTTTGGATTATTTCTTTAGCTTTGTGGCGTCATTACGTCACCAAATATGGAATGACTCCCCGTGCGTAAGAGGTGGTCTCTCCACGCTGCGCGTCGTGTGATTCGTCGGCGATCCCGTCAGTCTCAAAATGGTTGAGCTGATTGGTTTCCATAGAATCAGAGCTTTCCGTCGATATATAGATCTCCTGGATTGGACAGATGGTCGGGGGGGTAGGGACACGCAGAAGCTCGACGTCAAAGCGTTTGTGAGTGAAACGTTCCCAAAAGCGCAGCAAGATGGCGTAAATGAGCTTTTACCCCCCTTTTACAGCGTTTCTTTAGGAGTTTTTTTTGCTGAAATCATGTCCCATAAGCAAGAAAAGAACACTATTAACGTAGCTAAAGCTTTGGACAAGATTTTTTCCATATTTCAATTATTGTGCCAAATTGTGCCAAACTGTGCCAACATGGATTACGCCTGATCTTTGTTCAATCAAAACCTTTACAGAATATTAGTTTCTTGTAGTATGAACACCAAACTTGCTACAGATGTTCTTGACATGTAGTGGTTACAATTGATTGTGTTTATTTGCTTCGTTATAAGTAAAATAAGGAGATATTGGAGGAAACATGTGTTTTTTTTTTAGGCTGAGTTCATTTTTTGGCCATTCCAACATCAATTACTCTTACCCTGTGTTCTTGACTGTCAAATTAACTCATCCACACCACTCCCCAAGAACCTATCTTCATTTTGATACCAAGATTTGCAGTTTAGGCCTTGTAAAAGCTGAGAAATGCCTTAAAAAGTAAAGGTATAGGATTTTCGGAAAATAGGCCTCAGGGCTTAAGAGGTTAATTGATTAATCAAAATTCCCCTTAGGTGTGAATGTGTGAGTGAATGTTGCCCTGCAATGGACTGGCGACCTGTCCAAGGTGACCCCCGCCTCTCGCCCACTGTGCACCGGCAGACCCCTGTGACCCCAAAAAGGGAATAAATAGGTTAGAAAATGAATGAATGTGTTTTTTTCTGCCCACTTAAGACTACAAAATTCTAATTACCAAGTCTTCAACCACATGTGAGTCTAATGGTTCATTTAATAGGTGTCCAGCCAACAGGGCATCACAAAGAAAAGCCCTTTACATTTCATGCTGTCAGCAATGACTCCCCATGGAAGAAAAAAATCACAAAATCTGAGAAATCATTGAGGGGCTGCATGAGTGCTGCTGGTGTTGGGGAACTGCATTTTATTGATGGCATTGTGAAATCTACAATGTACTGCTCTTTACTGAAGGAGAAGTCATCAGTTGTGCACTTTTCCAACAAGAGCCTCCAGAGTCTGATTTCTTTGGGCACCACATGATTGTGTTTACTTTACTTAATTTATTCGTTAATTCGTTCATCCATCCATTGATTTACCCGCTTCTTCCTTTTCAGGGTCATGGGGTTCCTCTGGTGCTGCAGCACACTTTGGGCAAAAGGTGGGGGTACACCTTGGAAAGGCAACACAACCATTATTTTCTAAAGAGAGAATGTTTTTAGTACCTGCTGGAAACCCAAATAAGCACTGTGAGAACATGCAAACTCCCTTCAGAAAGGGTACTGGCTGGCCTCAAACCAACAACCTTCTTACTGAAATGCTGCAGGGCTGCCCAATGTATATCCATGCCACCCTTAACAGTGTTTATTAAACTTAAAATGAAAATTCCTTTCAAGCTACAAATGTGATGTCAACAGAAACAAGAACAGTAAAAAAAAAACTAGAAAAAAGAGCAATATAACGTCTAGGTTACTTGCGTAACCCCACGTTCCCTGAATAGGGAACGGAGATGTTAGTCAGGATTAGACCGACTGAATGGGAGCGAATCACCGTGAGAGCGACTGACGGCGTAGGTGATTGATTAGCAATCAGCCGGGTATAAAGCCGGGCGTGCCTAAGCTTCCAGTATGGAATTTTCCGAGGAGCTGGACCCACTTACCTCCCAGCTTACCTCAGATCCATGACTTCCAGGGCATGGCGAAGGGTAACGTCTCCGTTCCCTATTCAGGGAACGTGGGGTTACGCAAGTAACCTAGACGTTCCCTTTCAGTCGGTCCCGGAGACGTTAGTCGGGATTAGACCGACTGAATGGGAGCCTCTTTAAAGGGCCATGCCCGAAGTCCATCCAGACAGGTCGGCACTAAACCCAAGAGAGGGGTTAGTAAGAGGACGTTAGTACCTGAATGGGAACTCCTTCTGCCCCTCATACTCATTGACGGGGAAGTCGTCCAACACTGAGAGCTTCTGCTGTACTTGGTTGATGCTGACGACCAGAAGGAGGCACCCCTCGACCCGCAGGGAGGAGTGGCGGAGATCGCGTCGAGGCCCGAAGGGCTACCAGCGGGTCATCGTTCTGCAAGAGAAAATCGGCAGAGACGGAAGTCATCGTTACGCGCCAAAGCAAGGGAGTAACGGAACGGGTTCATACTAGCCACCTGAAGGGGGAGCTGTATAAGAACATAGAAAGGGAGCGCCAGAGAGGGACTCCCAGATCTGTACCCTAGTTCTGCGGGGACCAGGCCGGAGCAAAGCTACCACACGGAACCTGGCAGCGCTGACTGCTCCGCTCAGTCAGATGCCGAAGGGGGGAGGATGGGCTCTTAGAAAGGTGTACTTCTCCCGATGACGAGGAGAGTACTGCAAGCTTACACCTGCTCCGGCCCCTAAGGGTGACTGCCACCACTCAGGACCGCAGAGGGAACAGAGCCTACATCAAGGTTGTACAACCTGATGAACGTGTTAGGTGTAGACCAGCCCGCAGTTCTACAAATGTCGGCGAGTGAGGCCCTTCTAGCCAACGCCCACGAGGCAGCGATGCCGCGAGTGGAGTGGGCCCTCAGATGGAGAGGGCAGGGAACCTCACACGCCCCATAAGCTAGGTGGATAGCCGCACTAGCCAGTGGGCAAGCCTTTGCTTGGAGACAGCGGAACCCTTACGCTGGCCTCCGAAACATATGAAGAGCTGCTGGGAGCGACGAAGCTCCCGGGTTCTGTCCAAGTAGATCCGGAGAGCTCGCACAGGACATAACGAACCCTGGGCTGGTTCTGCCTCCTCCCGGGGCAGAGCTTGCAGGGTCACCACCTGGTCCCGGAAGGGGACGGATGGGACCTTGGGGATGAATCCGGGCCTGGGTCTGATGGTAACCAGAGAATCACCAGGGCCGAATTCCAGGCAGGATTCGTCGGCGGACAGTGCCTGGAGATCTCCCAACCTCTTAATTGAGGCCAAAGCAAGCAGGAGTGCGGTCTTCCGTGAGAGGACACGCTGCTCTGCCAAATGCCAGGGCTCAAAAGGTGACTTCCGCAGCCCCGAAGGGCGACAGAGAGGTCCCAAGAGGAATGGAGGGTGGTCTAGGAGGCCGGAGGCGCCTAGCCCCCTTGAGAAATCTCACCGTCAGTGCGTGGCTGCCCACTGATTTCCCTTCAACCCGGAGGTGGAAGGCAGAAATAGCGGCGGCGTAGACCTAGAGGGACGATGGGAACAGCCCCCGATCGAACCTCTCCTGGAGAAAGTCAACATGGTTCAAATGGGGCATGTCCCGGGGTCTTCCTGGCGGGAAGAGCACCATTCGACGAACCGACCCCACTTGCCAGCGTAGCACACTCAGTGGAGGGGGCTAACGCATGGCATAGGTAGTCACCGCAAGGGGTGGTAGAGGCTCAGGGTCCACCGCGGACAGATATGCCATACAAGTAGGGCCCAGAGGTCTGGCCGCGGGTGCCTGTATCCCCCCCCTTGAGTCAGATCTGGACTCAGGGGGATCGGCCAAAGGGGGGCTGTCACGAGCGCAGAGAGGTCTGGAGACCATACTCTGTTCGGCCAGAAGAGGGCGAAAAGAGTAGCCCGCGCTCGTCCCCCCTGACCATGCACAGAGGTTGTGCTAGGAGGCTTCACTGGGGAAAACGCACATAAGCGTTTGTTCCTGGGCCAGCAGTGAGCCGGCGCATCTGTCCCGAGAGGAGCCAGGGACAGGAATAGGAGCCGGCAATGGGTATTCACACGGGAGGCAGCAGGTACCTGGGCCTCGCCGAAGATATCCCAAATCTGCTAAACAGCCCGAGGATGGAGTCACCAATCTCCTGTCGAGGGGTGGAATCTGGACGGCGGAACCGCGATCCTGTTACACTCCGCAGGGATATGAAGGCTCGAGCGACGGAAGTCGCTCTAACTCCAGAGGAGCAGCTGTTGGGCGAGGTAGTGCAGGAAGCGGGAGGGTACACCGCCCTGGTGGTGGATGTACGCTACTACCGCAGTGCTGTCGGTCCTGACCAGCACGTGCCGCCCCCGGAGGAGCGGGCAGAAGCGCCGTTGCGCTAGAATGACTGCAACTAGCTCGAGACGGTTTATGTGCCAGCGAGAGCGTCTTCCGGTCCAGGCACCGGACTCTCGGTGGGAACCGCACACAGCGCCCCAACCGGTCTTGGGGGCATCGGTGGTGACCACCACACGGTTGGGGTGGCTCGAAAGAGGCACCCCAGACCTCAGAAGCACTCCGTCTTCCAGACCTTCAGGTAAGGGAGCATGTCTGCCGTGGGCAGACGTAGCGCTCCCTGACGCCATGCCCAACTCAGAACTCGCGAGAGAAGCCATTGCTGCAGTGGTCGCATACGCAGGAGCCCGAGTCGAATGACTGGAGCTGCGGCTGACATATGCCCCAGGAGCCTCTGAATTAACTTCAGTCTGACCACTGGTCGAGAGGACACCGCCAAGAGTGCGGTCAGCAAGGCCCTGGTGCGTTCTACCGATAATCGCGCCAGCATGCTCTCGGAGTTCAGCTCCATCCCGAGAAAAGAGATGACTCTCACGGGGGTGAGGTGGCTCTTTTCCCAGTTGACCTTCAGACCCAAACGGTTTAAGTGCGAAAGCACCTTGCCCTGGTGTCGGATCAACTGGTCTCTGGACGAGGCTATGAGAAGCCAGTCGTCGAGGTAATCCAGGATCCGAATGCCTGCCCGGCGGAGCGGGGCTAGCGCGGCCCTGACAACCTTCGTAAAGGTGCGAGGGGATAGGGCAAGACCGAAGGGTAGGACCTTGTACTGGTAAGCATGGCCCTGGAAACAGAACCTTAGAAAGGGTCTGTGCCTTGGAACCACTTCTACCTGGAAGTACGCGTCCTTCAGGTCGATTGTTGCGAACCAATCTCCAGGACGGATGCATGGTAGAATGCAGCGGACCGTCAGCATCTTGAACCGGCATTTGGCCAGGTGCCGGTTTAGATGCCTCAAATCCAAGATTGGTCGCAGCCCGCCTGCTTTCTTGGGGACCAGGAAGTATGGGCTGTAAAACCCTCGTTCCATATCGGCTGGGGGTACCGGCTCGACCGCACCTTCTGTTAAAAGGGCGTCAATCTCCTCTCGCAGGAATGAGGCGCCTGTTCGGGGAACAGGAGTGTGAAGCCCACCTCGAAACCTGGGGGCGGACATGAACTGAATCGTGTAGCCCTGCCGGATTGTCCGGACCACCCACTGTGAGACCCCGGGAAGCTTCCCGCCAGGCTCCCAGGTAAGCTGACAGGGGTCGTGGTCGGGACGTGCCGATGGTCCCCATGGCGGGGCCGCCCGGAGGCGGACTTGTGGGCGGAATCACCAGGGAAGGACCCTGGGAGATGGTCAGATGAGGGCAGGGGTGGTGTGCCCCCGCGCTCTCTGCCATGGCCAGCGGGGCTCGGGCCCATGTCGGGGTCTTCGCCGGAGACCGAGGAAGAGGAACCCCAGACCGTCGGGCATGCGAGACCGCTATTCTCGGGTAGGAAGTGAGTTCTATCTTTGACACAATAGGTGCCGCCGTCCCGGAGGACGGCAGCGAGGAGTGTGTGGTGGACTCCCCCCCCCCCCCCGGGGGAGCTGGGTCGATGACCAGACCCAAAGAAGAGCTCTTTTCCTCCCGAGTCGCCAACCTCAGGGGAGCTTCACTAGAAACCCTCGTCTGCTTTCGAAAACCTCAGAGGTTGGCTCCGGCTTCCGCATGCAGGGGTTTTCCCCGGACCAGAGGTCGAAGGAGTAAACCAAGGCAGGAGACGTACTCTTTGGCAGCGAAGAGGCGGAGAGGGTTCCGGCCCAGAAGCAACGCTTGCTGCTTCTGGCGTGGAACTATACCCAGACCCTCCGCCTGCCTCCTGATCGTGGAGACCTTTGACTAAAATCTCCACGGCGACGCCAAAGAGGCCATCCGGGGAGACAGGCGCGTACGGAAGCCGAAAATCGGTCCTCGGGACGCATTGAAGCCTGCTCGAACCACAGATGGCGTTCCTGGACCACAAGCGTGGACATCGCGTGACCGATGTTCAGCACGGCCGATCTTGTAGCACGAGGTGACAATCAGCGGCTGAAAGCGAGTCTCAGAGAGACTGCTGGTCACCACCACCCTGGTGCATGTCACGGAGGACCTGTAAGGTCGCCATAGCATGCAATAATGCAGCAGATTTACCCGCAGATGAATAAGCTCTCATCATCAGGACTGATGAGACCTCCCAGCTTTGGCGGGGACACCCGAACAAGACCGTCAAGCAGCAGCGCTGTCGGGGTAAGCACCGCGACAACCTACCCACTCGGGGAATCGAAGAGTAACCCGTATCTGCTGCATTGACCAGAGTGGTGAAGAGGGAGGAGCTCAATCCCCTGACAGGCAGGGGAGCCTGCCAGAATTAGTGAGCTCCTCGTGCTTCTCGGGGAGAAAAAGGCACTAGCGGTATGCGGGGAACCTGTCCCGGCGCCTGCCTAGCCACCAATTCTCCAGCCGTGACAGCATCGACTCGGGGGGGAGGAGTCACCTCCCGCCGATCGAGGCTGCGGCTGTGAGAGCACCGCGAACGCCTCCGGCTCCAGCTCGGCTGCAATCCCGAAGGAGGCAGGCCGAACTGGAGAACCGAAAGCCGCGCCCCTTCCGATGCTGCGTGGGAGAGCAGATCGTTTACAGGATCATACGAGGTACCGGGCGACACCGAAGCGCCGTCCGATTCACCCGCAGACCAGACGGGAAGCACGCTCGGTGTTTGGGGATGACGCGAGGAATCACCTGACGCCGCTCTACCCAAAACTTCCGCGTGCGACTCAGCAGAGTGCTGCAATGCAAACACTCGCGCTTCACGAGAGCCATGTCGGTGTGCTGGAAACCAAACACATCGCGCAACTCCCGTGACCGTCTTTTCAACGAGAATCCCACAACAGCCAGGAATAGTGCACGTTTTGCTCATCGTGTCGTGAAAAATGGACAGGATACTGAGAAAACGGCTGAATCACTGGACAGGCTTGCCTGAGAAGATCTTCGAGGTGCTGGCTGCTGGTGGCATGCTATCTGAGCTAGCAGAGGACTACACCAAAGGAGCCAAGAGGTAAGCAACCTGCTGATCTTTCAAGCTAGAAGCGTCAAAGTTCAGGAGAGAGAGTCTCACTCAGTCAGCTCCGAAGGAAAATTGCATACTGGAGGCTTAGGCACGCCCGGCTTTATACCCGGCTGATTGCTAATCAATCACCTACGCCTGCAAATTAATTTGCCCGTTGATATGTTCATCAGTCGCTCTCACGGTGATTCGCTCCCATTCAGTCGGTCTAATCCCGACTAACGTCTCCGGGACCGACTGAAAGGGAACAAGTTGTTAAGCCAGGTCAATAAGTTGCTTGCTCTCACCCTCGGTGCCCCAGTCCGGCTTTTAATGTTAATATTTTAATTTTAAGATGCACCTTGGCGACATCTTTACCCCTTTCCAGTGCCAGAGGGAGACAAAAACACCATTTCACCAAATTGTAAACTTTGAACATAAATCTTAATCTTAGAACATGAATAATAGAATTTTATCTTAAAATAAATATATTTAAATTCGCCAGAAATATATCCCACACAGACTTTATTTTTAGAAAAGGTTAACAAGTTAGCTTGTTTAAGCTGTACATTAGTGATAAACTTGTCAAATCGACTGTGTGGACCACCACACAACTCCCAAAGCAAAGATTTTGCTCCACCTTGTTTTGTATTGTGATAAAATATATTTTTGGACTAAATGTGTATAACTTATTTTTTTTCACACTTTTGATTACCCAAAGAGCTATATTTTCTATTGTGACGTTCCTTCTGCTGAGTTGAGTAATGAAAATATAGGTTAACCTGATAGAAATTTTATATAAATACACACTTTGTTATTTACAAATTGTACAAATGTGCAAAGAGTAAAAACCTGGGCTAATATTTGAAACAGACGGCATGTTGGTGCAGTGGGTAGGACTGTGGTGCCCTTTCAGTTAGAAGGTTGTCGGTTCAAAGCTTGCCGGTGACCTTTCTTGAAGGAGTATTGTATGTTTTGTATGTTCTACCTGTGCTTGTGAGGGTTTCCTCCGGGTTCTCCGGTTTCCCCTGCAATCCCAAAAAGTGTGTCAGATTAATTGAATAATCTAAATTCTCCTTAGGTTTCAATGTGTGAGTGAGTGTATCTGTTGCCCTGTGATGGACTGGCGACCTGTCCAGGGTGTACCCCTGGCTCTCGGCCGATGTGAGGTGGAGATATCCCAAAAGGGAACAGGGGGGAAAGAAGATGAATGAATGAGTATCTGAAACATTGTTAGTGTCAAAGAGTGAGATCCCGTGAATGTCTGTCTTGTTCTGGAAATGTCACATCTTGTTAGTCTCTCTCTCTCTCTCTCTCTCTCTCTCTCTCTCTCTCCCTCTCTCTCTATGCAAGGGTTGAGCTGCTGAGAGCTTTGTGTGACGGAACAAAGACCAGAAGGTTTCGTTCTATTCTCTCCTGCTCTGACTTTTTCGAACACTGAACCCCACAGCTTTCTGTCAGACCTTCTGCCCACACACTTGTTCTAGGTGTGACACTTTTGCTTAGAGCAGGGTTGTGAGACTGGAATTGTCTCAATGTCATTCATAATTAGTATCAGTTTAACAATTGTAAAAAGTCTTTATTTGAATATTGATAACTCTTCCCTCCAAATATGGAGGTTGAGTGGATCCTATTAGACAGCATAGAAGTCTACCACATTCCCAAACTTATCTAATAGCAGTATGGCCTATGTGCATTCAGGATGTAGGGAGAGAGGAAACAGTGACAGAAACACAATTTCATAACATCACATAGAGCAATGACATACTTGCTTTGATTAACTTGCTTTGAGTCTGCAAAATGAGTTGTGTGTCTCCTTTTACAGGAATTTATTTATATTAATCTGACTTATTGACCTTTTGCTCTCACCAGGTGCTCAGTGTGAAATGAAGCTAAAGCATTCATTGCACCACATACATTACTACCACAACGCATTAAACTTGTGTTATCATACAAACACACATTGTGATCACTTATTAAATCAAATTCCATCTGCTTTTATAATATACTTGGATTTGCGGTTATGGATTTACGTGGATGTGTGTGTTTTTGAGGTGCCATAGAGATAGTAGGGACTTTAATATTCGCCTACCTGCCTTTAAGCCAGATAATGCTGCATTATGCATATTATTCACTATCAATGGATCCTTTTTGCTTTATTTCTGTACTAATTAACCTAGTAATATTTCTTATGTGCTAGACCCTGGCAACAGCTGCAGAAAATTTCCAAATGGAGCATCAGTGGAAAGATGAATTTGAAGTAAGTGATTCTACAACTGTGCTAAAGTTTTCTTTGAATGGACAAATGTTGTGACGCCTCACCCATTGATTGTGCATGCCCTTAACTTGCTGTTTATGTATTTACGAAGTAGGTTTAGAAGTGTAGGCTTTCAGTTGGATTGTGGTGGCATTCCTGAGAGAAGTTTGCATGTTCTCGTTGTGTTTTTCTATGATTTCCTTTAAATCATTCACTCTGACGTTTGTTGAGTGATTGACTACGAGACCTTCTTTGAGACTAATATTTTTCAACTTACAATGAAACAGTGAAAGCATTTTGGTTGTGGCAAAGGGGCATACTTTTTTAGAAAATGAGGGGTTACACAACTAACCAAGACATTCCCTTTCACTTGTTCACTCAGAGATATGTTAACTTATCGACCTTACATAACACAATGAAAAAGGTCCTTCCATGCAGAATAGCATGGTGAACTCCAAGGCCTGAACATAACTGCACAGGTTAGCCTTCCGTTTGTTGAATTTACTTAAAAATATTTTAGCAAAGCAACCTTTGTTACTAGTTAAATACGATAAACATGGTCAGCAGTTCTGAAATGGTTTCCTTTACATCAACAAAATTTATTTGTCTCTTACCTATAGTTAAAAGAAGCTACCGTAACATATCTGTATTAGCTCTGAGTGTTAGCATAATGGACACTTCTGTCTTACAAACTTTTTCAGCCTAATATATGGCAAGTATTTGACAAACTTTGGTAAAACATATTGATTTACAGCTTGTACATTTATCATACATTTACCCTTGGCCTTGTTGATCCTTTTGACGTTTAGGTGACTGCACTTTTAAACATAGCAGACATCTCTTGCTGGGTCTGTAAATGGAAACCAAGCATAGAACAATATTTTATTACAATTTCCCATTAACACAGTACAGTTTCTGAAGTTAAATACACAAAATTGTCCAAGGAATAAAATCCTTTCAAAAATAAAACATTTCCAATCTTGAGATCATAAAATCTCTGATTGTGTGACTGATCATGATCAGTCTTTGACGGCTAAGTGACAAGTACAATGCTCAGAGACTTCTAAATAACTGAAATGGAATAAATAAAATAAAATAATTGATTCCCCCATAGTAGAATATCATTTTGGTATGTATAAATGATGGCAGGATAGCTATTGTATCTTCTCAATCATAATGTTTGTTTGAATCTAGGACCTCATCCTAGGCTGTAGAAAACATATTGCCTACAGCCTACATCATATAAAATGTAGAGCATCTAGTAGACGTTCCCGAAATAGATATCACTACTGCTCACTTAGAAATGCTTTGACTGCAACGCATTTCATTTAGTTCACTGAAAACAAGGTTCATTTAATTAAACCCTAACCTGTGAAAAAAAAAAAAAAACTATTGAGACTGTGGGTGGAGTGCTCTGTGATGTGCAGGTGTGGCGAAGTGGGGGGTGGGGCCAGGAGGGCCCGAATCTGATTCAGAATTTAGCTTCCTTTTGAATGGCAGTTGCCGATAACGCCACCTGGGAAATCCCAGGACAAGATCTCAGTGTAGTGCTTCCTAGCAGGTTTTCAAGGTCACACACAGGTTCACACTCTATAATCTAAGGGAGCAGGCAGGAGACGCAGACAGCATGAACAATCAATAATCTTTATTTTACTAAAATGACACAATCAGCAGACCACAAATCCATAACAGGTGAGCATCTGGAGAGGAGTGAATCACAACAGTTCTAAAACAGTTCTAAAAGAGGAATTGCATATGGTCTAATTAAAACAACTAGAAGAAACTATGATATAAAGCTGGGGTACCCGCAGGAGTGATCACTGTGAACTTATCCACACTCGCACAGCAGTTCCAGGTCTCACACACACACCAAACCTCCACCCGTGTATCACAGCAATCCACGAGAGCACCACCACCACAAAAGATCCTTCACCCGTGGGTCCCCAGCTCCTAAAAAGACAGAGAAATATGAGAGACAGAAGAAATAACAACACTCCTCGACCAGAGCCACACTACGCTAAAAATAGCAGTGATTATGCACAACAGTTAAATATTTAAAAACACTTGATTTGGCACACAGGACCATGTACGTGGAATGTTCGATCAGAAAGAACAAAACAAAAAGGAAATTGAGCGGAATGACTGGCACAGTTCACTGACAGGGTTGGTATTATATCCGCTCTAACCAGAACCCAACAGTAAGGCCTCCAGTACTCCCCTGTACGATCCAACCTGGAACGGCCCAACTAATAAGTCACTCTCCCAGTTGCCACGCCCAAAGACGAGGAAACAGCAGCGACAAAATGTTGCAGGAAGGTGGAGGATAAATGGACAGGATTCGTGGACACACCACTACTCTCACGAGAACCCGCAGGGTGGTCAAATGGGAACGATGCACGGTATAAAAGAAGAGAAGAGAAGAAGAGAAGACCCTACAAATGTAGAGTGATGTTAATAATTGCATGATACCGCCATTATTTGAAGAAAACCGTACATACCAAACGAGCTGGACGCTACTTGCTCCTAGAAGTTACGTCACACGCAACTAGCTCCCCACTAAATTTAGAAAGAAACATCAATCACATTTCCCCAATGAAACCATCCACCTCTGAGTGAGAAAGCCAGAGCTACCTGATTGGGAGATGACTCCAATGTACGAAACACTCTGGGCAGCACGACTAAAGTAAATCACTCTGAATGGAATGATGAGCATTACGGAGGCAGTTAGGCGCGATCATAAAAGAAAAACCATTAAATCAATCCCTTTTACCTCGAGCTAACACAGTCCCACCGCTACTTCCTGTATAGCAGGCAGCCGGCTCTCTCGGAGCGATCAACACAACTAGCCCTGAATATAGTAAAATACACGTCATAAGGACAGGGGTTCCCAACAGCTCAATATAATTAAAATCTTACCTCGAGCTAAACGCTGTACACGCCGATCAGGGACAAACGTCAACAACACTACGCGCAATCCGGAAATGAGAGGATAGCACTGTCTATGACGTCGCTCCAGAGGAACCGTAGCGGTTAAAATACAGAACGCGCCAAGCGGATTGGACCTCGCACCCGTCACTCCATCAAACCCAGCCACTCATGCAGCGCGCTCGGCCGTGCTCATGCTGCTGCTCACACCTCCAATCACGACAACACCAGCGAACATGAACGCTGGTTGGCTGGTCCCAATGTCACTCATAACAAAGTCTGTGACGCACCCGGTCACATTCCACCCCCAGGGTCTGAACCGTCGCCCCGACGGTAAAGGTGCAGCAAAAGGAACCAAAACTCTAGTCCCATGGTCGGAACCAAGCAGTGGCCACATGGGCTTCCACATTGGCCATGGCACCAGTATGCACCGATTGAGGGAGGCGATGTGGGTTCGAATGCTGTCCAGCCGTGCGTCTGCCGGTTCTTCTAAGTACCCTCTCTCCAGCCAAAGTACTGTCTGGAACACCGTTTTGCACTCCCGGGTGTACGTCTGGCCCGGCCACGCCCTGCGGTGGGCCAGATGGGGTCAGTTGGGCCTCGGGCTGAGGTGCAAGCGGTTCACTTGCTGGGTGGGTCTCTGGAACAAGAACATACAAGTCACCGTCTATGGGTACCTCTTCCCGAACGCGCACAGGCTCCACCACTGGGACAGGGGGCGCCGGAGGATCATCTTTCTCAACCCATGCCTTTAACAGGGATCGGTGCACCCGTGTAGCTTTCTGCTCATCCCCGACGGGGCTAATGGTGTATACGACACCCCCCTTGGTGGGAGCCCTGAGGATCCGATACACCACCGAACTCCACCGGTCATGGATCTTATGCCGTCCCCTCACGCCAAGCTCACGGAGGTACATCAACTGACCCTCTCTCAAGGGTGAATCCTTCACCTTTTGATCATGGCGGACCTTCCGCCGGCCAGCCGCCTCTTCCATGCGTTCGCGAGCACCAGCAAAGGCCAACTGCAACCGCTCCTGGTGCACTATGATCCATTGGTGCACACCACCAGCCTGTGGTTCCCTCACTCTCCCCAACATAAAATCGACGGGGAGCCGAGGCTCCTGGCCAAACATTAGGAAAAAGGGAGATTCTCCCGTGGTCTGATGGGGAGTAGTGTTGTATGCATATAACGCCTGCGGCAAGCAGGCAGGCCACTCTCCTTTCTTTCCCACCGGTAGAGTCCTCAACAGGTCATGGAGCGTGCGGTTAAACCGCTCACATTGACCATTACCTGCTGGGTGATAGGGGGTTGTTCGGGACTTCTGCACCCCATACAGCTCACACACTTGCCGGACCAAAAGAGACTCAAAATTTCGGCCCTGGTCAGAGTGGATCCGAGCAGGCACCCCAAACTTACAGAACCACTCGTTAACCAGGACCTGTGCTACAGTCTCAGCTCTCTGATCCCTGGTGGGTACTGCCAGTGTGAACTTGGAGAAAATGTCCGTCATGACAAGGACATTTTCAAACCCCGAACTAGAAGGCTCTAGCAGAGTAAAATCCACTGCCAGGATCTCGTTGGGTTGGCCCGCTAGCAGATGACCCATCAACCCCTCTGGGGCTGGTCGACCCTTAGCGCACTGGCACCGCTCGCACTCTTGACACCAGCGGATGACATCCGCAGACATGCCGGGCCAGTAGCACCGTTGCCAAACCAGCTGAGTAGTTCTCTCCAATCCCTGATGCCCATGCTGCTGGTGGAGCTGCGTCAGGACTTCCTCCTTCATAGCAGCTGGTAATACTACTTGGAACACCTCTTCTCCCCCATCAGGCCGAAACACGCGACGGTAAAGAGTCCCCTCATCCTCGATCAAACGGTCCCACTGTCTGCACAGAATCAACCCAAGCCTGGAGAGTTCCTTCCGCTCGGCAGCGGTCGGCGGTGACTTCCGTCTCCAGTAAGGGAGCAGTTCCCCAATCACTGGGTCTGCCTGCTGAAGGGCACTGATGTCCCTGCAAAAGAGACTGGGGAATACCTCCACTTGTTGTACGGCTGCTGCCACGTCAGGTTGACAGTGACGCAGCAACTCAGGAAGGGCAACTCCTGGACACCAATCTTGGGCATGAAAATCAGGGTTATGCTGGCGTGACAATGCATCCGCATTCCGATTGCTCCTACCAGAACGATACCGAATTTCAAAATCGAATGAGGCCAACTGTGCTGCCCAGCGCTGTTCCATAGCCCCCAGCTTCGCAGAGTGCAGGTAGCTCAGAGGGTTGTTGTCCGTGTAGACTATACACTTGTGCCCCAGCAGGTATTCCCGAAACTTCTCGGTCATGGCCCACTTGAGCGCCAAAAACTCCAGTTTCATGGAGCTATAGTTGGAAGTGTTGCGCTCAGTGGGCCTCAACCCTCGGCTACCATATGCTATGGGACACACCTTACCCTGATGTTCCTGGGAGAGGACTGCCCCCAACCCTCCGTGACTGGCATCTACCTCTAAAATAAACGGGAGTGCAAAGTCGGCGTAAGCTAGTACGGGGGCAGTAGTGAGTCTAAGTTTCAACTCCTCAAAGCTACTCTGGCACTCAGCGGACCAGGCCTCCTTAAAGAGGTCAGGCCTGGGTTTTGGTCGCCTTGTGTTCGTCAGCTCTGCCACCAAACGATGGAGAGGGGCAGCTACACGGGCGAAACCTTGCACAAACCGCCTATAGTAGCTGGCGAACCCCAAGAACGACCGCAACCCAGTCACACTTGATGGCTGAGGCCACTTCGAGACTGCCTCGATTTTCCCGGGATCGGGACCCAGGTATTGCACTTCCTGTCTGAAAAAGGCGCATTTGGACAGCTTGACCTTTAAGCCCTCTTTGTAAAGACGATGTAGTACAACCTCCAATCGTGCTAGATGCTGTTCAACTGAAGAGGAGAACACAACAATATCATCTAGATATAACAATAGGGACTGGCACTGTTGGTCTCCGAACAACCGTTCCATTAATCTCTGGAAGGTGCTAGGGGCATTGCACAAACCAAACGGCATACGGTTCCACTCAAATAGCCCGAATGGAGTACAGAAAGCCGTTTTGGGTCGATCACGCTCGCATACCGCTACCTGGTTGTAACCGCTGGCAAGGTCCAGGGTAGAGAACCACTGGGCCCCCGCCAACGAGTCCAAAGTTTCCTCGATGCGGGGTAAGGGGAAAGCGTCCTTACGAGTCTTTGCATTTAACTGCCGGTAGTCGACGCACATCCGTAGACTGCCATCCTTTTTCTTAACCAACACGATTGGCGACGCGTACGGGCTGCAACTTTCTCTAATTATCTGGCCCTCCAAAAGCTGATTAATATGGGACTTGACGACCTCATACTCAGACGGCGGTATCCGCCGGTACCGTTGCCGCACCGGGACCTCATCTAACAGAGGTATTTCATGAGAAATGAGGTTAGTGCAACCCAAATCTCCCTCAGTTGCCGAAAATACCGCTGCGTAATTTGTCAGCAAGGCCCTAACTCGACGTTGGTCTTCCGTGGGCAACGCAGATAGATCCAAACATCCAATTTGATCAGTTACGGACTGAGCTGCGTGCGCAGTAAGGGTCCCTACCCTAGCCGAGGCTACCGGGATCTCTGTGACCCCTGGGGGTAGGCTGACCACATACACGTGACTGAGCGTGCCAACCACCGTACGGGCATACAACCGGATGTCTTGCAGATTGACATTTACCAGCGGGACGTAAGCTGTTCCCCGAACCACCTGGACGAGTGCAGGTGAGGCCAATAGACCCGCCGGGAGACCATCAACCGGGGGTTCAAATAACGCTGCGCCAGATGCAAACGCATCGGAACATGTGACAGCAATCATTTTCACAGTGCCGGCTGGAATACGATAGGCCTGACAACCACGCACTTTAGCACGACCCTCCAGAACAGATGCTGTCTGCGCTTCGATCTTGCGACAGTGCTGGAGCGCTTGAAACACAGAAGAAGGGGCTCTAGACACAGCAGGCAACTCGAACAGGTTCGTGCCATGCTGGCCAAGGAGCACCTGGTAGCAGCGGCTAAGGATGTTCATTCCCAGAACACCTGGTACCTCAGCACACATGCCCCCCGGCGGGTCCTTGACCACCAAGACACCACACTCTGGGACGACTTGCCCACAGAGTTGTACATCCACCTCCATATAGCCGACATATGGAATCGAAAGCCCGTTAGCAGCCCGAAGTTGCAGCCAATGGCACGGCCGGACTTGACACTGTTCCCCAAAGTGTGTCAGAAAGTAACCCTCCGTGATGGTGGACACCATCGAGCCTGTGTCCACCAAACAAGGAACTTCGACTCCACCCATCGACACAACAAGCTGCGGACAATTTGACATGAGACGTGTTAAGTTCATATTATTGGGAACCCCTGAGCCTATTCTATCCCCAACCGAACTATGGCCCTGTAGTACGGCGGGAGCTAGTTTCCCAACGGCTGTTCGGTCCCCGACGAGCCCTCCCGTATTGGTGATGGCTGCCTATTAGTAGACGGTTGACGAGGGGGTCGACGTGCACCATTGCACTCCCTGGCAAAGTGACCTGGCTCCTGGCACCTCCGACAAATAACCTGTTCTCGTCTAAATGGCTGCGGAGTTGGCTGAAAATTTAAACCTTGAGCCACCCTGCGCGTTAATTGATCAATTTGCTGTTGCTGCTTCATCAGCATATCCTTTAACTCTCTCAATTCAGAGGTGGGAGGATTCTCCTTGCCTACGTGCTGCTGAGTCCCCTGCACTCCATACTGAAGGCCATAAGACACGGGGACAGATTGACTTCGACCACGCGTACCCCCTAACCTCCCTTCTCGTTCCCAGCGCATAGCTTCGCGGCGTACCTCTAATAATGTGATGGTGGGTTGACGGCGGATTACTTGTTTAAGCTCCCGCCTCAAAGCACCATCATTAACATATTCGACGAACTGGTCTCGCACCAGAACATCAGCATTTGGCATCATGTTAGGCGAGTGACGTTTGACTTCGTCCAGGATCTTCAACAAGGCCAAGGAAAACTCTAACAATGTCTCACCCTCTTGTTGTTTCCTTGAGAAAAAAACGCTCCTGTAATGCAACATATAGGCTGGAACAACCATATAATTCCCGTAACGCCTTAAATATCTCCTTTGGGTCTTCTCTCTCCTCTACTGAACGATAGCGAATCTCCTCTCGTGCCTCTCCCTCCAAATGATCAAATACAAAAAATGCTTGATCAAGGACAGAAAGACGACGCAACCGCATACACGCCAAAACCTCTTCTTCCCACTCCGCAAACGCAATACCGGTACGACCGTTAAACTTTGGACAATTTCGATCTCGCGGTACAAAAACAAATCGATCTGGTGCCGAAGCCCCAGCATCAGCACGGGATTGATCTGTTATTAACGGAGAAGCAACACTAGGGGGAATTGAAACACCAGACACACTTGGTTGTGCTGGCGCAGAGTCTCGTCGCAATGTTTCATTTTCTGCACGTAATTGCGCAATAAGATCTCTCAGTTCCTGGATTTCATCCTCCATCTTGCCTATCTGTTTACTCACCACAAATATTAAAGAGTTGGACGCACAGGAGGCGGGAGCTTACTGCCGTTCCCTGGAAAACAGACAGAAGAGACAACAGGGGAAAGCACACCAGCCAAAAAAAAAACAAAAAAACAATAATGATTATATCAATGACGCCTGCGCCTCTGCACTGCACCCAAGAGTGATCCTGCCGATAACGCCAAGAATGTGGCAGAGTGGGGGGAGGGGCCAGGAGGGCCCCGAGTCTGATTCAGAATTTAGCTTCCTTTTGAATGGCAGTTGCCGATAACGCCACCTGGGAAATCCCAGGACAAGATCTCAGTGTAGTGCTTCCTAACAGGTTTTCAAGGTCACACACAGGTTCACACTCTATAATCTAAGGGAGCAGGCAGGAGACGCAGACAGCATGAACAATCATTAATCTTTATTTTAATAAAATGACAATCAGCAGACCACAAATCCATAACAGGTGAGCATCTGGAGAGGAGTGAATCACAACAGTTCTAAAACAGTTCTAAAAGAGGAATTGCATATGGTCTAATTAAAACAACTAGAAGAAACTATGATATAAAGCTGGGGTACCCGCAGGAGTGATCACTGTGAACTTATCCACACTCGCACAGCAGTTCCAGGTCTCACACACACACACCAAACCTCCACCCGTGTATCACAGCAATCCACGAGAGCACCACCACCACAAAAGATCCTTCACCCGTGGGTCCCCAGCTCCTAAAAAGACAGAGAAATATGAGAGACAGAAGAAATAACAACACTCCTCGACCAGAGCCACACTACGCTAAAAATAGCAGTGATTATGCACAACAGTTAAATATTTTAAAACACTTGATTTGGCACACAGGACCATGTACGTGGAATGTTCGATCAGAAAGAACAAAACAAAAAGGAAATTGAGCGGAATGACTGGCACAGTTCACTGACAGGGTTGGTATTATATCCGCTCTAACCAGAACCCAACAGTAAGGCCTCCAGTACTCCCCTGTACGATCCAACCTGGAACGGCCCAACTAATAAGTCACTCTCCCAGTCGCCACGGCCAAAGACGAGGAAACAGCAGCGACAAAATGTTGCAGGAAGGTGGAGGATAAATGGACAGGATTCGTGGACACACCACTACTCTCACGAGAACCCGCAGGGTGGTCAAATGGGAACGATGCACGGTATAAAAGAAGAGAAGAGAAGAAGAGAAGACCCTACAAATGTAGAGTGATGTTAATAATTGCATGATACCGCCATTATTTGAAGAAAACCGTACATACCAAACGAGCTGGACGCTACTTGCTCCTAGAAGTTACGTCACACGCAACTAGCTCCCCACTAAATTTAGAAAGAAACATCAATCACATTTCCCCAATGAAACCATCCACCTCTGAGTGAGAAAGCCAGAGCTACCTGATTGGGAGATGACTCCAATGTATGAAACACTCTGGGCAGCACGACTAAAGTAAATCACTCTGAATGGAATGATGAGCATTACGGAGGCAGTTAGGCGCGATCATAAAAGAAAAACCATTAAATCAATCCCTCTTACCTCGAGCTAACACAGTCCCACCGCTACTTCCTGTATAACAGGCAGCCGGCTCTCTCGGAGCGATCAACACAACTAGCCCTGAATATAGTAAAATACACGTCATAAGGACAGGGGTTCCCAACAGCTCAATATAATTAAAATCTTACCTCGAGCTAAACGCTGTACACGCCGATCAGGGACAAACGTCAACAACACTACGCGCAATCCGGAAATGAGAGGATAGCACTGTCTATAACGTCGCTCCAGAGGAACCGTAGCGGTTAAAATACAGAACGCGCCAAGCGGATTGGACCTCGCACCCGTCACTCCATCAAACCCAGCCACTCATGCAGCGCGCTCGGCCGTGCTCATGCTGCTGCTCACACCTCCAATCACGACAGCACCAGCGAACATGAACGCTGGTTGGCTGGTCCCAATGTCACTCATAACAAAGTCTGTGACGCACCCGGTCACACAGGCTTGAAGTGTCATTTAATTCTGTGTTCTGTAAATGCATGTGCAAAACCCCCTCTCCCTCCCTACCCTTCGCACACAAATAAATATTCCCACTTATGATTAGTTGGTCTGACTTGTCACAAACTGATATGTTTAAAGACCGGGCTGATAACCTGCTTAAATGTTATTGTAGGTATATCATTGAAAAAAGGCACTGAATTTGAATCGCAATCTATTTTATTTTATGGACAAATGCTGGCACATTACTCTAGGGAGGCAAGGCCATATTGCAGCTTCCTCAGGAATGTGCCAAATACATCAAGAGGTTTTCGTGTGAGTTCCCCAATGATCTTGTTGTTCTCTCAAAGATCACCAGGGTGGTGGGGCCTATACCGAATCATACTCTTCCTTCACAGTACCCTTTCCTGAATGGTACTTTATCAAATGCCTCAGTTTAACTTGCCTTTTACGGCTTATCCACTGTATCCTGGTGGAACAGGAGGTACAGAACATCTTGATTCCCCAAGATCATAACAGAGGCAGTGTGAAGCTAGTGTGAAATTGTTTATAACACACCACCTTCTGAAGTGGCTCTAAATCCAATGCAAGATTATGATATCTGTGCTAAAACTAAATTTAAATGTCCCACCATGTGGCATCACTGCCATTCTTTTGCTACTGGCCCTATCCAGTTCTCTGGGTGTCCCTCCTTTGTTTCCACCAGTGTCTCCTATCCCCTTTCTGTTAGTCTTACTATGCAAGTCTTTGTGGACAATTGGTTAAGATTAACAAACAGCCATACACCATAATCCCTATAGACTGAACCCTACTCAGGATCCCAACCCCCCAATCTCAGGGTCGTCAATCCGAAATAGAAGCATGATGGATAAATATCTGCCTGCATTTCTCAGCTTTGGGATCTTTATTTTTCCTGACCAAATGCCAGCCCCAAACTTTTAAGAAACGTCCACCATGCTTCACTGCTGCTTGTAGACACTTGTTATTGTGTCGTTGTACAGACTTTCGATGAACATAATTGACTCATCTGTCCAGAGCACATGCTGCAATTTTTCCGAACCCCAATATTTAGGATTTCTTGCATACTTCCGTTACTTGGCCATTTTCCAAAGTCAGAGGTATGCCATTTGGCTACAATTCTTCCACGAAGACTACTTCTGGCTAGACTTTTCCAGACAGTATTAGGGTTAACCAGGGTCCCACTGGTTCCTCCCAGTTTTGAGCTGATGGCATTGCTGGATATATGCTTTGTTTTAAAAGATAATGACCTGTGACTTCCATCTGCTGCAAAAGTTTCTTGGGTAGACCACTACGATCTTCAGTGGTGCCTGTTTCTTTGTGCTTTTTTAAAAGAGCTTGAACGAGTAACTTTCAAAATCTTTGTCTAGTAGAGACCTTGTTGATACTGTATAAGTACCCTGTGTCTTGTTGCTGTGCTCAATCCTGACATTGCTACCAACATCACGTCACTAGCAAGAACTCAGTTTGGTCGTATTGGTAGATCATTTACTTGACTATAGTCCTACAAAATCCACAAATTGATTGGATCCTAATTTGAAGGCAAATGAAATTGCTCACTTTACATTTTCAAAATGTAAAAAACTAAACAAGCCTTACTGAATTTTCTGAAAACATTCTCTGTTCACTTGAATTTTTTTCACATGTGTCTAGAATTCTTTCACAATATCATATTTTCAATCACTTTGAATTATTTTTTAGCTCTCTTTTTTAAACTCTTTTTTTAATATTGTCTTTTTCTCTTTGTGTGCAGGATGATGATATAGTTTACTTTAATGCCAAGGATAATGTGAGTATATATCTTTCTAATTTACTGTATTTGCGCAGATAATAAATCAAACATGACTGGGCTCCGCTCTCCTGTTCTGACCATGTATTAGTGTTCATTGGTACAGTATGTGTTATTTAAGGCAGTTGGGAGATAATGAGAATAAATCTTCTAGGGGTTTGGCACATGCTCAGCTGGAGGTAACACTCTCAACCTGCTATACATCTCAGCTGCCAATTAGTGTGAGTGTTTAAATGTATGAGCGAAGTATGTGCACTACAAGAACAAAAAAGTAGAGAAAAAAATCTATTTGTTGGTGAAAATGTGTAGTAGGCCATTATTTGTGCATTAAACTGCTGTTAAACTGCAGTGTGAAAAAAAATAGATAATAATTTGCACAAACAATAATAATATTAATTCGTTTGAATTAATTGCAGGCTAGAAATGTTGTTTTTGACTGTTTATAATGGATTTGTTCAACAAGAGTTACCTGTTACAGCTTGATGCCAATGAAACAGAAGGAAGGAAAAACCGGATCAGACCTGAATTTAAAGAAGACCCGTCATTCAAAAACCGCCTCACTTCGTACAACCATACGGCGGTGCACATCCCCACAGACATCTATGACGGCTGTGAGTAACTCCTACACTTACAGACACACACGGGCACACGGCTGGGCTGTTGATTGTTTGCACGTCAGATACAAAGCAGAGTTTAAGTGTGTCTTTGTCAAAGATTTGTCAGGGAGCATTAGAAAATCTCTGACAGAAAAGGACCTCTGGGGAACCTTTGTCAGAATAAGAACACAAGATTGTATTTTGCTTAAACAAAGTGTTTTTGTCTGTGGGCTTTTATTTTATTATTTAAATTGTTTAGAAAACAACAAGTGATTTACACAGATGATGCTCATGAAAGGTTAAAATAAGCTTCAAACAATTATTCATTTGAAAATTTAAAAATTCCTTTTTGTTTTGAAAGAGCTGCAAATAGACTGAGACTCTATAATACAGTGGTACCCCGAAATACGAATGCTTCGAGTTACGAAATGTTCGAGATACGTAAGGTCTCTCTGTAAATTCTTTTCTTCGAGATACGAACAATTACAAACATTTATTTATTATTTTTAAAAAATATATATTTTATTGGTTTTTCATTTTTTTGAACAGACAGGACAGTAGAGGGAGACAGGAAGAAAGGTGGAGAGAGAATTAGGTGGGATGGGAAAGACGACAGGCTCGGGATTAGAACCTTCCACTACACCATGGGCCAGGTTTGACAATAACAAACATTTATGCTCTATTTTCGACTTGTTTGTCTGACGACAGCCTGCACTTCCGGGTCCTGGCGCTCCATCTCCCACGGATTAGGCGTTTTGCATGTAAAACTTGCTTCGAAATACAAAATGTTTGAGATACGAATGCCACCCTGGAATGGATTAATTTCGTATTTCGGGGTACCACTGTATAATATAATATCATACTGACTACAATGTCTAAATGCTTCTCCAGGAGCAGAAAGTCAGAAATATTTCAACATCACAGTGTATTTTTCTAAAGGCAATCAACTTACCTGATACTAAAATTACTATTTTGACATTGAGTACCCGGATGATCCTAGAAGGTCACCGGCAAGCCTTGAACTGACAACCTTCCGACCTTCACCACTGTGCCGCACCTGCAGACTGCTACATTATTTTTTATTTTAGTCAAAAATTTTATTATCCATCAAAATTTCCAGTCTGTTTAATTAACAAAAACTAAAAATTACTTTTTGACTAAGAAGCAGTATAAAAAAAACTAAATAAAAAATAATTTTCAAACTGAACATAATGAACACGAATAGAACCCTATGCATAATGATGGTGTAAATTAAAATATTGATAATCTCATGAGTGTTGACCATTCAGAGCAGACAGGGGGTTAAATCAGTATGTGAACCAGAAATGTAAAAACACAACACAATGACCTAGCACAATAGCTTTTAAGCAGAGGCAGTAGGTTGGACAAGCCATTGAGTCTCAGTGGGCCTGTTTGGAAGGCGTCGGGCACTTTGGTGTCAAACAGCCCTTCCCTATTGACCTTGTCATTCATGTATGAAAAATGCTAAACAATGTAATTCAGGTTATTAAACTGTCTATTGTCCTCTTTGTGTTTGAAAGTCATCAGGTGAAATGGCTTTGCTCAAACTGTGATTTTGAGGATGTGTTTGTTTTGCACTTTAATCAAACATGCTGAATTGGATGGTTTTTTTAGCACTGAATTCAAGATTCTCCGAACTGACAGAGGTGCTGCCCCCAGTGTAATTTAAGAGGAGTTTTCTCATCACTTGATTTGTAATTGTATACTATTTTATGCAATTATCCATGATTCATTTCCTAATGCTCTATTGCTCATTGCAATTTTACATGTGAGTCATTTACAACGCTTTTATGTGTGAGACATTAAGACTTTCTGGCTAATAGCTTTCTGTTTCAGTGTTGTGTTCTTGTATTCTTCCTCATTTTACAAGTATTTTAAAATTCCTGTTGTTTTGGGTCAAACCCTTTTTTAAATAATTTGGATGCTGTTAATAAACTTGATATTTCCAAAACTTTCACTCACATGGTTTTACTAACATAATGGAAAAGAAAACCGGTCTTGTGTAATTCCAATTGCTTCCTCTAGGTTTATAGATTTGTGAGGTGTTTATATACCCCCAGGCTCACTAAAATTGGACAATAGAAGATTGGAAAACTGTTGCCTGGTGTCAGAGCTGGGGCTCGAACTCGGGTCTTGTGGGTGTTAGGCAAAAACAGGTGTGAGCAGATCCAAAATGAGGCAACCAACAAAAAGTCTCTCTGGTTAAGTGGATGATTTATTTGGTTTCCAAAAACACAGCTCCACAACAAAAACAGGTGAATAAAGTCTTCAAGATAAATCAATAATATTTAAGAATCTGGAACTAATAAATAACACTCCAAGGGAGAAAAAACTGAATGCCAGAATTCACCAACAGAGTACACACAAAAATTCAAGAACAGAACAAAAAGAGCTACTTAAATACACAGGGCTAAATGAGGGACAGGTCATTCCACTTAAACTAACTAAATGACAGATTCTGACATCCTGGTCTCATGAGTCTCATTTCTGCTACAATGTTCAGATGGCAGGGTCAGATTTGGCCTCAACAATATGAAAACATGGATCTTATATCTGCGATTCAGGCTGGAGGTGGTGTTGTAATAGTGTTGGGGATATTTTCTTGACACACTTTGGGCCCGTTAGTACCAATTGAGCTAAGTCTCAATTCCACAGCCTACCTGAGTATTGTTGCTCACCATGTACACCCCTTATGACCACAGTGTACCCATCTTCTGATGGCTATTCCCAGCATGATAACTCATCTTAGAGTGCTTTATCAGAATGGCATCACTTACTCAAATGGCCTCCACAGTCCAATCTCAATCCAATACAGCAGCTTTGGGATGTGGTGGAACGGGGGATTCCCATTATGGATGTGCAAATCTGCAGACACTGTGTGCTGCTACCATGTCACTATGAAGCAAACTCTCTGAGGAAAGTTTCCAGCATATATGTGGATGCTAGAACACCATGCACTATAATATTTTTTTCATTCAGAACTTTAGTAGAAATCACTCTCCACTAAAGAAATCAGAAGAAATTTAGAAGAAATACACTCATTGACGATGCATCATTCAGGGATGACGCCGTACACAAATTCCTGATTTGCTCAACTCTGGGAGACAGACCACACCCCCTCGGGTAAAACACCTTTAGCTCTCTCTCAAACTCTCCCTCTAAAGTCATCTACTCTTATTTCCAAAAAAAATAAACACTCCCCATTTCCACAACTGCTAGAACTGCAAAGAACTCAAACACATGCTCTTCAGACAAAGATTCCAGGCATTCCTGGAACCAAGAGCTCAGTCTAAGAAAGAAACACATTTGCATGTGAGCAGTTTCACAATGGACATTGTCAGAAAGACCTGGACTCCCAATCCCCCAGTGCCCATGGATCCGCAATCAGTGTTGTTTGACTAAATCTGAGTTTTAGTCTTAGACTTTTTGATGAACATGATTTTTGTTTTAGTCACATTTTAGTCATTTAAAATCTAATATTTTTAGTCACGTTTTAGTTAACAAAAATCAAATAGTTTTTAATTTTAGTCTAGTTTTAGTCACCAAAAAATTAAAATAAAAATAGGCTTTTCATTAAAAATACAATGATCTACTAAGGATTAACATATGCACAATAAAGTGTTGACACAATATGTATATATATATATATATCTCCAGTGCATATTGGGCAAGGGGCGGGGGTGCATCCCTGACAGGTTGCCAGTCAATCGCAGGGCAATATTCCCTCACACATTCACACCTAAACGGATGTTAGATTATTTAAATAACCTGCTGAATGTTTTTGGGATTGTGGGGGAAACCGGAGTACCCTGAGGAAACTCTCTCTTTCACGGAAGGTCAACAGTGAGCCTCGAACCAACAACCTTCCAACTTGAAGGCGAGATTTATAGCGAGCTTAAAGTTTTGCACATAACTCCAGATCAAAATAGACAGCTAACTTTATTAGCAAATGTCTGTTGCTGTCTATGGTCTATTAGCTTGTGTGTGTGTGTGTGTTATTACCACAGTTCCTCGGGTGTGTTAGCAGCACATACCGGTACCATCGCGTCGTTTCCAACCACCAAGTGCCATCAATGACAATGACCCAAAGCACACAGCCAAAATATCAATGGAGTGGCTTCACACCAGCTCTGAATGTCCTTGAGTGGCCCAGCCAGAGCCCAGACCTAAATCCTATAGAACATCTCTGGAGAGATCTGAAAATGGCCGTACGCTGTCGCTTCCCATCCAATCTGATAGAGCTGGAGAGGTACTCCAAAGAAGAATGGGCAAAAAATCCCAAATACAGGTGTGCCGAGCTTGTGGCATTATATTCAAAAAGACTTGAGGCTGTAATTGCTGCCAAAGGTGCTTCAACAAGGTATTGAGCAAAGCCTGTGAATACTTATGTATTAGGGGTATAACGGTACGCTAAAATCATATTCGGTTCGGTACAGTGTCTTGGAGAGTTTGGTTCGGTTCATTCGGTTCGGTACAAAACAATAAGAACTTACATAATCTTTATTTTGAAAAGCTGCCAATACACAGTAGAACTCTTGCATAAAATAAATGAAAGTGACACATTTGGGTGATATTTTAAATAAATTGCACTCTTTATAAAGAAAAACACATTTTTTAAATGAAATACTGCAACTAGTTAGGATAGATAGGATAGATTAACCCATCCACATTTTCTGAAGAGAGCACAGATCTGGTTGCAGTGACTACCTCCAGCAGTAGAAAATGTTAGATGTGTTGCCTGCCCGATCTCAGTGGAACAATGTCGGTATACAACTTTAAATTTATCCACTCGTCTATCCCCGTTATGTATTTTAACAGAGAAGCCAAAGTGTTCCCAAACAGGAGATCGTAGTGAGGTGTCTTCAAGCGCTGGCTTTTCTTTCTCTGTTTCCATTTCTCACAGCTACCCGGCGTGCAGCTCTACTGTGCTTCACTCAATAGCGTCCGTGCGGAAACTCGCCTAGGAACATTGTTCCGCTGCGCGTAATATCGCGCTAATAATACATTTATATAATTTAACAAAAATACTGAATACCGAAACGGTATGCAAGTGTACCGAACCGAACAGGCCGTACCGAAAAGGTTCAATAAATACCGTGAACCGTTACACCCCTATTATGTATATGTGATTTTTCAAGTTTTGTCTTTTTAATAAATTTGCAACATTTTTTTTAATTGTCATTATGGGGTATTGTGTGTAAGATTTTGAAGAAATAAATGAATTTAATACATTTTGGAAAAAGATTGTAACAAAAAAAAATGTTTTACGCTATGAATACTTTCCGGATGCAATGTATACGGTTAATGAAGAAAACAGATAAAGCAAGAATATCAATTGATTGCAAAAGGGTGTGGCTACAGCTCTAACACTAGATTGATTCCACACACAGATGGAATACCCAGGAAAGGAAGGAAACTCGAAACTAATGCTGAATTTATTCCAAAGGTGTTACATACGGCTGAATATAATATTTTTCCATTCTGAGCCAAGGCCAGTTCCTGAAAACATTTGATACAAAGAAGTCAGACAAGAACTGTTCTCCTGGCAACCACCAAACCTCATCACTCAGATTTCCACCAGAAACAGAAACATGAATCACGTCTCCAGTGCCCCAGAGTCCACTTTGCATTGGATTTGGTGATGCATGGCTTTGAGCCTGCTGCTCAGTCAAAAAAAAAAAAAAAAACATTCTACACAATCTGAAACTGTTCTCCTCAGCACGCTGTGACCCTGCATGGTTTTATGTGGTTATGTGGTCTGCCGGTTTGTTACCACTGATGGTTGAATCTGGGACATTTAGTAGATGGGACTCAGCCAGACTCGATTGTTGCACAGTTTACATCACAGTACAACACTAAAACTCATTGAAATTCGAAGAGCAGCCCATTCTTTTACAAATGTTGTCTACACACTGCACTAGTTGAATGTATAAAGTTGTACGTACATTTTTAGAAAAAAAAAAACAATAATTTTTTCATAGTGGAATGCAACAGAACCCTTTTCTTCTCACACATTTAATCTAATATTATACTATTATCATACATCTCATACAAAAAAATAGTAACATAATTACTGGTTTATGCTAATTATGATTAAATTTTTGACTGGACAAGATATATAGACGTTTATATTTTAGCTTTGGAAAATAACCAAAGGGACACAGTAAAAGAAGGGGAAAGAGTGGAGCTATAATTGCTATGGTGTTGGGACTGACCTGACCTTGCGCCAGAAGAAACGTGTATAGAATCCCAAGTTCAGAGTCATTCTCTGCAGAAACAGAGTTGTGAGAAGTGTCCTGCATCATTTGGATATCGAGAAACCACTGATTTCAGTGTTCTGAGTCTGAGAGTAGAAGGTAGTTTAATAAATAACAGCATCATCCTCGATAAAAAACACTCAAGGCAGAATAAAAACACATTCATATGCACTTAAATAACACAATGTTCCTCTTTCTTGTAGCTTTAGTGGATAAGTAATGCACCATTTAGAGTTTGTTGAAGATAGTGAGTGAAAAAACCCCATGGAACTACTCTAACACTTTGACTAAGCTAACTCTGATTTAGACCGACAGCTCATCGGGTGAACTGGGAGCTATACTCTCCTTCATTTTGGAAAGAGCTGATGTAATCAGTGGAGGAAATGATAAGCGCTTCAGAGGTTGGACTATTTCGTAACAGTCTCATGTTTGAATTGCAACAATCCAAATCAAAAGAGGCCATTTTTGATCTTAAACCCAGAGTTTCTAAAGGGTAGCAAGCTATTAATTGATATAATTATGGATAGAGGGATTAAACAAAGTAATCATCCATTAATGCAATACAAATTTACCTACAATGAAAGTTCCTGTTTAAAGAAAGATGAAGGCTCAAGATTGCAAAGCCTCTGCCTTCTGTTCTTTCTCAAGCCTGCTCTTCCGTCTGCCTCTGCTTAACGCTAGCCAATAAAATTAAAGTTATGGATGTAATAACACTGAATTTTTCATGCTTCATTACAGTCAATGTTGACACGCAGGGTATTCTCTCACCTGATTAGCATATCTCTACTAGCATCTCTGACAGCCTATCAGCACGAAGCTTTTTTCGGAGCTTAAGGCTTGATAGGATGATTATAGGTTTCCATGGTTCCCTGAGTGATGATGTAATAAAGTCAGTCAGCTTGTTTGCGGCTGAGGAGATGAAGAGCCTTTGGTGCACAGAGCAAAATTATACTGTTAACGGCGCTTGAGACGAGAGTAAATTACACCTCTCTTCCACCTCCTCACACTTCACCCTCTCTCTAAACTGACAGAAGCGTGACCTTTGTATCAAAGATGTATTCAAATGTGTTGAATAACAAGATTTTTAATACAATTAAAATATTTTGTAAGCTAAAGGTATTTCTTATATTTACCGTAATTCTGCAAAACGTTTTAGAGGAGATGCACTGTGTAGCTTTCAGCTCTTGAATAAAATTCTATATTTTACCTAGATGCAGAATGTTGTGTACATGGCCTGGCCGTTTTGTTTAAATGGGAATTACTACATGCTTATAGCTGTGCTTTAACGTGAATTTCATTTGCTTTCAAGTTTTTTTTCTTCTTTATAATGTAGAAGTCTTCTTAACAATCTTTGTAGAAGTCTTATATTATTCAGGTTTTCCACACAAGGGTCTTATATGTTTCCTTTTCTGTTTATATTACTTGTTTTTGTGATCGATAAACTATAATAAATATGGCTTTCAAGCCAACAATTAATCTGGAGGGTATTGATGGTTTATTGCAGGTATGTCATTCACATGAGAAAATCGTTGTTACAATTTAAAGAGAAATATACAATCATCTTTTGAATTTAAATAGTTTCTGTCTTCAGTTTACTTTAATTATTTTTTATTTAAATTATATACAGATGTGATCCAAATGAGGCATTTTATTAAAAAGACAGGGCATTAAAGCTCGTTAAAACAGCAGAATTCTCCCCATTAAAATGATGAGTCTGAGTCCTTTGGGAAGCGCAAGTTTGTTAATTTATAGTGTTAGAGTAGCTCCATGTGTCTTTTTCACTCAGCAACTTCATTTTAAATTCTATAATTGCCTCACTCAGCTACTACTTTTCACTCAACTCTTTATATTTTGTTCCTAAGGGTTTTTGAGCTTATGGGGATTTTGTCTTGGGTGTATTGTCATTATGCCATTTTTATGAAACTCTGTTTAAACACATGAGGTAATCCTTAACTATTTGATAACTTGTTCATCTCTTTTCTTTTTTGCAAAAGAGAGTATTTCCAAATGTGTAAAATCAAAGCAATGGTTAATCAAAAAGATTTAAATATATTCATTTTTGTTTTTCAGCAACCATTGTGTTAAACGAGCTGAACTGGACCGAAGCGCTTGAGGACGTCTTTAAGAAAAACAGAGAAGAAGACCCAACCCTGCTCTGGCAAGTGTTTGGCAGTGCAACTGGATTAGCTCGCTATTACCCCGGTAAATATTGCTTCTGATTCTTTAATTCAGAGCTCCCACATTTCAGTGCATATTACAGATCTCTTACAAACAGACACTCACACTTTATCTCTCCCCTTAATTGGTAAACATAGCATGGAGTCCCAGCACAAATTACACAGAATTTTCACAACACATTATAATTTCAAATATTACAGCAGCAGCCGAGAGTTCATTGTTTTCTGCTGAGATTTAATGATGACAGAGCTGAGGCATAATGAGGTGCTCAATTTATTTCCATTACTTCCCTGTGTTTAATTGTTAAACCTGTACCAAAACTTTGCATATAAATTGAACTATTTGGCAGCACTCAACCTCTGGCCCTTAAACAAATTAGAGCTTGCATATATTCAATTATACAAACCCTTTATCATTTGCTTATTTAAGTGAGAACTCTCAAGCCTAAAAAGAATGAAGCCGCCACATTCATGTCTGAAAGGAATCAACATTCACTGACATTCCATCACATAATGTTTGTTACCACATCAGTGAATAATTAAACTGGGATTATTTAATTAATCATGACTTAATTGTGCCAATTAAAATGTTCTATTTGCATATAATACAATCAATACATGCTGCAATATTCACCTCACATTATTCTTTTCCCTGTGATGAACGTCCTTCTTTGTGAAGGAAGGCATATAAGTAAAAGAAGGAATTAACGTAAAATTAAGGTGAGGTATACACTGTCAGTCATTATTTTGGATGCACCATCACATTTTTTTTCCTTCTGTATACTGATTAACTTTGCATATCCGGTTTTTTGAGCTGGCAATAAAACCGCTCTAGCCAATGAGGGAAATCCACTGTTATCCCCACCCATATAAAGTTTGTGCCAGAATGACAAGCATAACTTTCAGATTCGCAAACGAAAAATTAAAACGAAAAAGCAATGATGCTGAGAGCATAATCAAAATTCTGAGCTGCGAAAATGAAGCTGAAACCAATGTGTTTTATGGTAATTAGATGTTTCGTTTTCAGACTGATTTTTTTTCTTTGTAAACAATTTGATTTTGTTCATTTTAACTGAAATTTTTCATCGCCATTATTTTTTTTAATATAATTGATAAGTATTTTGAGATCTTTTACTCTACTAGGAAAAAATGTTTAAAATTTAGTCCCAGTTCACAACAAAATTCTGCAATATTAGTTTTTTAAATGTCTATTTTAATTTTTTCATATCAATTTCTTTGCATAGCTTTGAGTGCATAGCTTTATTAACATTTGACTAGATGCTACACACCATTGGAATGGTCACAGAGTCTGAAGGTGGTAACTAGTTTTACGCTCTGGCTCATTATTCCTGGTAGAACACTACTCATTTACCAAACCACAGAATTTTAGAATATTGTTTTGGCAATTACATCCAGGATCCAAAATAACATCGGTTAGCATTTATGAAGGCCCACTTCTTGTTAAAAGTTCATCTCTAATGGTCACAGAAGTGCTCCCTCATTTGCACCAGGTTATTTTCTGTGCCAAAGAGAAAAATCGAAGCTGAAAATCAACTGGGACCTTTCCCTTGACTTGCGTCTCACTATAAAGTCAATACAAACTCTAAACCAAGCCCCACTGGACATAGAAACAGGTTTCTGGCAGAGCTGGTTGATGTGTTCATGACAGAGATGTGACAAATCAAATGGAGTTTGAGTTCAGGGGTCGCTCATATTTCCTTACCGTGTCTCTGTCCATTTAGCTTCGCCTTGGATGGATGCCAGGAAGACACCCAGTAAAATCGACCTGTACGATGTGCGCCGCCGACCTTGGTACTAATACATGATTCTGTGTGTGTGTGCTCTGAATTCTTTTCCATTTGTTTAATTCTTTTCTCTCAAACCTTTGATTCTTTGTTCTGTCAGTTATACAAATCTCCCTGAAAGAGCTCCAGAATGATTCTGTCTTTGTGCTCAGGTATGTTCAAGGTGCCGCTTCACCAAAGGACATGCTCATTCTGGTTGATGCGTGAGTATTATGTGTCATTTTTAAATGAACATTTTTAGATATTCTCTCAGTATGTATTTGTTTGATTTTCCTAATATGCTGTATACTGAATATTTGACCCCTACTGATTTTTAAATTGACCAGTGTCATAAAAAGTATCTCTCTATGAATGTAAAAGCTTTTTTCAACAGTGAGAGACAGAATAACATTAAACATTTCAATATCGAGAATTTAAATTGGACTGTTTTGGCTCGTTTTCCTGGAAAACAAAATCTTTTGGGTTTTTTTTCCAGACTGTCTCATGTCATCTTTCAAAAACGTCTTATAAAACCCTCCTTTTCATGTTTCTCTTTAACCCTGTTGAGATTCCCATAGTTTTAAACACCCACCACCATATTTCCCAGTGAGAGCTAAGTTCTCTACGTCGACTTCTTCTCCATTCTTTCCCAAACATCAGCATTATCTTTATGGCCAAAAACGTGTCTTGTTTTGTGTTATCTGAACAAAGAAACCATTTTCGGTCTGCATTACTTTTCTCCAAGATGTCCTTGGTAAAACTTATTCTGACTTGGAGGTGTCTATTCTTCAGAAGTGGATATCTCTTGGTCTGCAACGTGAAAATAGAGTTAACAGTTTAACAGTGTGCTCGTTTGATTCTTTAGGGTAGTTCAAAAAATTCTCTAAAATTCATATTGTAAAAATGACGACCTTTAACAACTCATCACAAGTTATGATGGGATGATAAAGTTTATCATCTTACAGTTTTGAGAACTGGTTAATTTTAGAAGGTATTAAATGTTTTAGTGATAAAAGCTGAAAAAGAAAGAAAAAAGCTGGATGGTAGAAAAGGAAACCAAAAGCCTTTGATGATCACAGAGTGATCAAACTAATAAGAGAGATTTCTGTTCAAAGACTTTCTCTTTGGCCTTCTCTTAGTTTCACTTTTTAATTTATTTACCAACTGTCATGTAACAACTGTATAGACACGTAGTTCTGTATTTTGAAAGTGCCCACTAATTAATGTTCCCTTCATTTAAAGAAGAAACTGGTCTAACAATCCATGTAAATTCCCATAAAAGGTGAAATCAGTTGCTCCATTCAGATTCTTAGATGTTGGCTTTAAAGAGAAAATGAATTCCCTCAAAGTATTCTATTAAATTAAATACAGACTGTTTTAAAATACACTAAAAGGGTTTGTGTTTATGTGGTGTCATACAGGAGTGGAAGTGTGTCTGGACTCACCCTGAAACTGATCCGAACCTCTGTCAGTGAGATGTTGGAGACCCTGTCCGATGATGATTACGTCAATGTTGTGCATGTAAGTGTGATCATGTCTTATATTGTGTGGCCATTTGGGAATATGGCATTGCTCCTTTTATTAAAGCAACATTATGTTGTAGAATCTCATTCATGGTCTGCAATGGACAACACAAATGGCATAAAGTATTTAGTACGACAATTATTTATGTTTGTCAGCAAAATATGTAACTTTTTATCTTGATGCAGAGTTGGGTCAAGTACCAAAACAACTTATAGCAAATCAGCAGTAAGATGATTGTTTACTGATTAACATCAGTAATATAATATAAATACTTAAAGTAATGACACTCACTTGTTGCACTGTTAAGCCTGTGCGTATGTGTGTATACGCACATGGTTGTTCCACATGGTTGTTGAATGGATTCCAGCATCTGCCTCATCTTCTTGATCTTAGTATTCTGCATTGAAGTAGAAGTCTACATGAAACAGAAATATATCATCCACAGCACACAGTACTACCAAAACACATTGAACATGTATTGCCATAGTAACACACAATGCTTTCACCAATTAATGTGCCCAATAATATCTGAAAAAAATTCTTTTCCCAGCCCCATGAGTCATGGACTCATATATATTCACATATTATAATCTTTTCCCAAAATTTATTTTTAGTGAAAACTAATAAATAAATATAAATTATAGATTAAATTATATTTATTTCTTAGTTTTAACTAAATATCTAAAGCATTTAAAAAAATGCATCTAATCGAAGTACACTGTCTGGACTCACACAATTAACCATATTTACTCCATTATTTTGAAACATTGAGTGTCTGTTATTTCCCTTGACAAGAGTATAAAAATGTTTAAAGAAAGGGATTGAACACTCAAAGCATGTGACAACCAAATTTAGCCACAGCTATTGTGCGAAGAACAGAACAAGACATTGTTTCTCAGAATTCAATTTGAAGTTAGGAGTTTCTGGTGTTTTTGGGGTTGATGCAACAACAGTACATGTGCGTGTTGGAGATAGAGAGAGAGACAGCGGAGTTGTAATGAAATATGGATCTGGCTACTCCTTTCCACTTGAAAACCGGCTTCTAATGAAAAGTCCTCTTCTGTGCTCTCTGTGCTGAATTGACAATCGCTGTACAAAGTTGGGGAATGAGATCAGAATGAGAGAGAAGGGGAAGGTCAGAAAAGCAGGGTGGAAATTGCAATATATAATTCCTTTTGGTAGGTGTCTGCAATCCATCATGGCATCCTTGTCCATCCTTACTCATCTTTTTTCTAGAAAGCTTTTTTCTTGGTGTTAGGAATTCAGAGAAGGCTATTTCCTTTGACCCACCACTTGTTTCCCTTATTTAAAAAAAAAAGTATTTCATTGTTGATATTTCTGATATTTATTTTTTGCTATTTAAAAAAGTCATATACAGTTGTACACCCAGATAGGAAATTAATCTTGAACATTTCACATCTCAAAGCAAATTTTAAAACGTCTAATCGGTGCAGCAGCTCTCAGAATCAATAGTTTAAGTTGATTAAAAAAAGAAAACAAGAGAAAAATCAAGTAACATTTCTTCAATCCTTAAATCTACACATTGTTCGCATAACAAATGATAATAAAACACACACAAAATACATAATATGTACACAAATGTGAAACCTTACCTTGAGTGAAGCGATGTGTCAGAGGTGGAACAGGTGTCAGAAAACATTACGGCAACACGTATGAAAGGTGGTCACGTATGAAAGGTGGACAACACAGTTTCAAGCACAAGCAGAGGCAGTAGTGACTAGCGAGTGTACTGGAGAGACACTTTCGAGAATGCGTTACTGGGTTTCTCTAACTTGCGCTACAGAACAGCACTTTCCACATTATAAACGTTATTTCTTTTACAACACCTTGACTCTAACATTTAAGAAGCGAATAATAGAGCAAAACTATTGGTGTTTCTTTGTATCTCAAATTTTTTTCGCATCACCAAGCAAAAAATTCCAGAGAGACCTTTCATATCTCGAACATTTCGTAACTCGAATCATTCATCTCTGAGTACCACTCTATATGAAATATTCTATTAGATGTTGTGTTAAAAATATGTATTTTCCTATCAATCTGCTGCACTGATATCTTAAATTGTCATACTGTGTCACATGAACACGTCACTTTATATTATTTATGTATTTATTTTAAACGCAAGTCACATTAATCAAACTACACTTCGAAATCCGAAAATCCAACAATGTCCAGTTAGTCTCAAATGTACACCCATCTAGGATTCTGGCTAGATGTGGTCCTCCTGGACTGGTAAGTAAACATTTTAAATATTTGGCTGTAGAGCAGTACAAGACTGAGTGTCTACAGACAACAGTGAAGCGTGGTGGAGGATCCTGTGGTTAGTTCTCCAAGATGTTTGAAACAATCAGCCCACAGAGTTACTTCAAAAACTGTGTACACTTGCTCCTCGAAGAACTGCTGTGGTTTTGAAGGCCATGGGTTGGTCAGTCACACCAAATAATGATTTGATTTTGATTTCAATTTCATTCATTCACTTCTATTTGGTCAATTCATGAAAATCCTTCTAATTTTGGAAACTTTTTATTGTTTTAACTTTTTACATCTTTAATAGTCTCTCAATCTTTACTCCCTCAGCCTAAACAGGTTTTTTGTGTCCACGTCTAGAGTTGCCAAATGAGTCTTTCTGAAAGTCTCCGTCAAGAGTAATTGGTGGGTTCCTGTTAGGGGCAACCCTCCATGATGGTAAGGGAGGGGTTAAACGAACTCAAATGCACACACAAGATGGGATCAAATCTCTTTTAATAAATATAAACAAATAAACACAAACACCCGTGGTAGGGCAAAACCTTACATAAATATACTGAAGTAAAACTAAAGCTAACTCAAACAAAACAAGAAAAACATTAACTCAAAAAACAATCAACGATTGCTACCAGCAGGCTGCTGGTGGGAACTATATCTAAAAATAAATCTCAAACTAAACAGACAATACAGAAGCACAGAGCTTACCAGACAAGGCACGAGGGATAATAATAATTGTCAAATCTCAAATAATGAACCCGCACTTGGGACAGGGAGCAAGGCGCTTAAAAAGGCAGAAAGCAAACGAGGGAATGACGAACCAGACATGAGGAGCAGGTGTGGCACATGAGGGCAATTAACAAGGACACAGGATGAAGACACACACAGGAGAAGGGGCCAGAATAAAAGGTACAACATGGAGGAAGAGCAGGCAGGAACAGAAGAGAGTTTACAAAATAAAAGTAACTAGGGAAAGAACCCAACATAATCCCCCCCCTAAGGGGTGGCTTCCAGACACCCCAACAGAAACGAAAAGGAACAAGACAGAAAATAAATAAAAACAGAACAGAGCCCAGGATCCTGTAACCCATAAAGGGGGCAAAAGCACACAGGATCCACACAAAGGGTCAGAGAATAGGGGCTAGGGAGACTCTGACAGACAAGGGGGAAAAACAAGACCAAGGAGGGGCAGGAAGGGTGAGCCAGCGGACGATCAAGGAACAGAAAGGGGAGGCAAACAAAGGGGGCAGAGAACAGAAAACATGGACAAAAATCATAATAAAATAATCACAACAAAACTTGAGTCCAATCTTGGTGGTGCCGACCTTAACTCGGAGGATCCGACCATACTGAGCAGGGGCAAGGAGAGGAGCAGAGGTGACTTCTGCTGCAGGCGCTAGGTTCCCAGGGGGCCAAGCTGGAGACAGAACTTGAACCAGGGCACAGTTGATCCCCATCAGGCTGGACAGCAGCACCTCAGGAACACACTGGAGAGAGCCCAATGGAGGCGAGCAAAGGGAAAGGCGCTCAGGAGGAGCAGGCAAAGCTAAAAGTGTTCTGGGAGCACAGATGCCCAAACGCATTGGGGGCGAGCACAGGGCACGACGTTCAGGGGGAGCTGGTAATGCTAACAGTGTCCTGGGAGCACAGATGCTCAAGCGCATAGGGGGCGAACAAAGGGCATGACGGACAAGGGGAGCAGGAAGGGCAAACAGGGCTTGACAATAGGTGCCAATAAACTTAAAAACATAGCACAAAAAAAACGAAAGAAAGTCTTACAAAAACAAAAAGGCAAAAAACTACATAATGCCCAAAAATGATCATCTCAACAAAAACGTGAGGGCCAGCACAGGAACATGTTGACTGGGAACCCTCACAAAGCTGCTGACAGGCAAGTGCACTGGAGACTTCTCCGTCCAGTGACTGGGCAGCAGATTCCACTCCTCTAGTCTGCGCCGGAACAGCAGACACAACAGCATGGACAGGGACCACTTCAAAGGGAACAAGGCCAACTCCAAACAGACAAGATTCAGGTGTAACTGAATCCAGGGGGCACACAGGGCTAGACCTAGAGGACTTGAGCCATATAGAATCCTCCACAGTTCCAGGGTTCTCCTGGAGCGCAGTGTCATCACAGGGGTCAGCAGGCACAACATCGGGCAAGGCAGCAGAGCGCTGACTGGTGGGCGTGGCCAAACCCAGGGAGGAAAATCTTCCGGCTCTGACTTCTTCTTCCACCAGCCTGAGAATCCAGGCAGGGACAGCGTTGCTGGGGACCGATGCGGGGTGACCAAAAACGGATGACTTGGCAGGCAGAGGTGGCTCTGGACAACTGGAAACTTGGTTACAGAAGGGGTAACTGGACAAAGGGTTCACAGACAAAGTATCATCGTTGAAGTGGAGGGTACTGTGGGCTGATGGGGAGTGGCTCACTGGATCCTCACTCAGCCTGTGTTGGGACGGAGTGGAGAACCCAGCGGTAGAAGGAAATTTGACGCAAGAAGAGGCGGTCTCACTCAGAGCAACTGGAGGTGAGAGATCAGCTGGCTCAACCGGGTGGCGTATGGAGTGGATGTGACCAAAAGCCCTCTCAAAAGAATCGGGTCCCTCCATCACATTCATCACTGACCTGATAGTCTCCCAAATCGAATAGTCACCATCCTCAAGAAAAATATTTGCTGAGACAGGATAATCCAGACCAGAACAGAATAGCCGGATGACTTCATGCTCCTCTAATCCATGATCATTCAGGGCGAGGAGCAGGGAGGCTGCATATATTCCTAAGGGGCGACCAGCTTGTTTGAGACTGGAGACATCAGGGTTAACCGGCACCACACGGCAGGGAGCTGAAGAGGGGGGCCATGGCTTGCGTCGACGAGAGTGACCCATGATTGCAAAAATAGTGTGTGCTGAGTTCTTCAGAATGGCGGGTTCATTCTGTTAGGGGCAACCCTCCATGATGGTAAGGGAGGGGTTAAACGAACTCAAATGCACACACAAGATGGGATCAAATCTCTTTTAATAAATAAATATAAACAAATAAACACAAACACCCGTGGTAGGGCAAAACCTTACATAAATATACTGAAGTAAAACTAAAGCTAACTCAAACAAAACAAGAAAAACATTAACTCAAAAGACAATCAACGATTGCTTGCCAGCTGGCTGCTGGAGAATTATACAAAATAAGACTTTAAACTGAACAGAGACTTAGTAGAAGCACAGAGCTTACCAGACAAGACTCACAAGGGAATATTAAATGTTGGATATCAAATAATGAACCCGCACTTGGGACCGGGAGCAAGGGGCTTAAAAAGGCAGAAAGCAAACAAGGGAATGACGAACCAGACATGAGGAGCAGGTGTGGCACATGAGGGCAATTAACAAGGACACAGGATGAAGACACACACAGGAGAAGAGGCCAGAATAAAAGGTACAACATGGAGGAACACCGACAAGGAGGAAGAGCAGGCAGGAACAGAAGAGAGTTTACAAAATAAAAGACTAGGAAAATAACAAAATAAAAGTAACTAGGGAAAGAACCCAACAGTTCCTAAGCTCCTCTTTAAAAAAGTTGTATACACAGAATTTAATTTATTTATTGCATTTAAAAAGAGCTAAATTGCATGTATGTATAAATAAAGCCCATCACAAAAAGTGCTAGCCATATTTTGTTCTAAGCCATTTTTTGCATAGTATATATTTCTTTGTCTCTGCCTGAATAAAGTTGCATTTATTTATTGGCACTTTGCAGAAGATTGCTGGGTTCAGTCTTCCAATACAGGATTAGCTCTGTGAGATCTGTCAACGGGATTCGCTTCAGGGAATGTATGCCAATGCGCACATGTGTGTCCCTGTCTGCATGTGCTTGTGTGTTTGAATAAGAGCAGAAATATATTGTGCCTGCTGTCTCTTAAACCCTCAGCTGGAGAACCACATATCGAATTGTGTTTGTTTTTTTTCCAGATCAGAGGTGTACAGTATACTCATAAATATCAAGGGTTTCATGTGGATTACAATAGAGATGTTTATTGTCCATCTATTTTTTTTATTAACATGCTTCATCCTAATTATTGTCACAGGGTTCTGCTGGTTCGTTCCTGCAGCAAACATTGGTGACTTGTCTATTGTGCCTTTTGCCCAGTCCATCACAGAGCCACATTCATTCACCATTAAGTTCCTTTTGTACCCATTCTAAGCCTTACCTTTATCCAATTTTACCCTACTGAGGTTTACAAACATGAAGAATGGGGACAAGCATTTTTATTTCTAGATCTCACCTAAAAAAAAAAAAAGTTTGGTAGACCCCTTCACCTCACATCATTGTACAAAACAAAGGGGTAGAGTCATTGAGTATTGATAGGATGTACAAAAGGAACTTATTAGAAGTAGTTAAGGGTCTTATTTTTACCTGAAACATACTTTTGGGCAGTGGAGGAAGCCCAAATACATAATCACACAATCAAGGGTAGAACATGCCTGAAGCTGGTGACCCTCTTCTTGGACCTAGTGTCACATAGTTTGGTGTCAATTGTGACCAGATTTCATTTTATTTTTTGGATACAAATGCGATTGTAGAATTATCTATCATTCTTAAATTAGAAATGTACCGTCTTTAAATGTATTGTGTTTTACTGCAAAAATACAATACAATACACACCAAAAAAAACTTGGCTACTTAGAGAGGGAGTAGTAGGCCATTATCATGGCACATAATCACTAGGCAACAACGAAAAGCCAACAATGTATAGATCTCGCTTATTATTGCCACCATAAATTACTTTGCTCTTCCAAAATGTAGAAAAATGGTACCACACAGCATGATAGCTGTGTCTTTTCTTCAATATTATTCGTCGCTGACGGTGCTACAACACATTAACACTCCACAGTTATTGGATGGTATTTTTTTTCTCAAACGTTATTACATAAATACAAAAACAAATGTAAACCAATAATTTCACACAAATTATCCTCAAAGAAATGATAATAAAAATGCAAAAAGTATTTTACAACAAATTATCGAAGTGTATGTTTTTAAATATTTCAATAACACTATTTACCTTTAATCTCTAATCTGTATAAAAACTGAAATCCTTCAAGATTTTGAATTTCTATGCAAATGTGACATTTGTATTGAAGACCAAACAAAAGCAATACGGCATACCATAATACAATGATGTATTACCTTTCTGGTCAGCTCAAGGGAGTCTAAATCCAGCCATTGTTAGAATAAATATTTGATGGGTTATTTAGGAAAGCAAATATTGGATGAACGTCACTGACACTCATTAGAGCTCTGCTGTGGCAAGCTCCAGAGTTGTTTCAGGATATTGGACAATTCTTCATCTATATTGACTCGTCTGATCTGTGGGCGAGATTTTCATTGCAAATGATTGACTAGAGTAATTGACCTCCAGTATGACAAACACTCTAAACGTGAGATTACTGCTTTAAATGAGTCTTGTGGGGTTCCTGTGCTTTCATGAGCTGGAGCTAATATAGGAAAGGTCTCTTCGTTTGATTGAAGACTAGGGGACGATTCTCATATTGTATATCATAGAATTGGAAAACTAGTCATTCTGACCTTTTGTAATAAACAAATTCTACCTTAATAATTTCTTCTTTTTTTACATTATTTGTTTACTTAGAAGTACATTTGAAGATGTTATTACTGCAAAAAAAATTGACAAACAAGGCAAAAATATAATGGACAATGTATAACTAAAATGAAAATGAAAAAAAAACAAAAAACTTTTTGTACCCCCCGCCCCGCCCCCCAAACAAGGTCAATATTCTAAATAAAATGAAAAACTGACTAACCTCTCCTAAGCCATATACACGCTTCCAAGCAGTTTTTGTTCCATTTTGTGCCAGAACTTTGAAAAGCACAAGCCCTATCACAGGTTTTGTATTTCCAAGGGTTACAATTTATTTTCACCACTGTAAAACGAAACTGAAAGACAATCGCACATTTTCTGACATTCTCATTTGAATCACCTTGCAAATTATGTGTCATACCTCTTGTAATGTTTGTTTTTACAAAATATCAAAACGAATAACCTTTTTGAAACCTACACATTATATTTGAAATCAAAATTAAACAATAGCTGGGTTGCGTCATTCCTATTTAATTCAAAATAGACAGTGTGACTGGCAAATTCACCAGTGCATGTGATTGTGGTTGGCTATTGACAAAGGCATAGGTGCAAACCCAAATTCTGCAACTAATGTGTTCTAATTAGGTGACTACTATTAGTTATCAAATCATGACTTTTTTGTATCCACAATTAAACTAATTAAAGCAAGCCTTAAACAGATCTTAGTTTTATTAAAGTTTGCTCTCTATTTTTCCATAGGTGCATAATTTCCACAAATTCAAGCTTTAATTCATATATTGTAATCTTTACGTACATTAATTGTTAATTACGTAATTAATTGACCTTATAAACCAATAGATATGGTTTATAAGGTCATTTTGTGTACCGTACTTTTGTTTTATGTATTAATTTTGTTTTTACATGTTGTGAAATGATTTTTAAAGTCAAAAATCTATCAAAATGTTGTTGCAGAAAAGGTTGTGTGATATGAAACATTCTGTGTTTAAGCTAATTATTGTGATTTTGCTCTTGGTGGTACATTTGTATTGCTGTGAAACTCAATCTGACAAAGCCGTCTGTGTTGAGATGATTTGAAAGTACACTCCATGGATTGCTACATGAGTCAACAGATGGTTGTCATACAAATTGCGTTCATTGTGAACCTTAACAGAAAATAGAATTCCACCCATATTTTAGGGCTTATGTATGGGCCGTGTAAAAACAGATATCTGCCTAGATCAGTTAAAGTCCATCCTGGTAAAGTTTGGTTGCTCCATTAATATATGTTTGGGTTAAGACCAATATCTCTGATTTGTCTGATGATTAGTGTGAATGAATGCATACTCAATTTAATCACACAAGTAAGAAAGATATATAACACACAGGGACAGGAAGAGCCTAAACAAGCTTGTCCAAAGAGCTGGTTCTGTCCTGGGCTGCAAACTGGACACCATCGAGGAGGTGGCAGACATACGGATGTTAGGGAAATTGACATCCATTATGGACAACCCCTCCATCACACTGTGGAGGCCCTAAGCAGCTCTTTCAGCACTAGATTGTTACACCCCCGGTGCAAGAAAGAGTGCTTTCGTTGCTTCCTACAGCAATCAGACTTTACAATTAATTTTACAATACAACAGTGACACTTAAATCTTTGTGCACACAACTCACAAATTCTCTGGTCACGCGACATTATGGTTTCGACAATAATGTTTTTTGCGTATAGGTTTTTTGCAATGTCTCAATAATTCAAAAACTTACTCTATGTGCATTATTTTTTGCAAAACAAGTGCAGCCCTTTTTTTTAAGATTATGTGCAATATAATGTCTTTGTTTTGTTTTTTACACACTTAATTTCTATTTTTATTATTATTACTTCATTTCAATGTTAAAATTTCAGTACTTAAGACCTATATGTTTTGACTTCACGATCCAATGGATCCTGCAGTTTGTTGGTGTAAATTGCCCTTATGCTGCTGTACAAACAGAATTTCCCCATTGTGGGATCAATAAAGTCCATCTTATGTTATCTTTTATGTAACAGCGGCAACAACAGCAGCTACCAGCTTATATATGTCCTTCATGAAATGCAAACATTGTCTAGTATATATTCAATATGTCTCAAGTAAGAGTGTTTGCAGCAGAAGTGTAACTGAATAAATGAGTTAAGACGTAACAATCCCTTTTGAGAGTAGGCTTTAAATTGTTTGGCATTCTAACTCTTGTGAACTCATTGGTAAGTTTAATAGATTGCTTTTATCGTGTACTTACCTTATCAATACAGACTGCTGCTTTAAATGTAGCATTTAATAACCCTCAATATTCTGTGAAAAACAACTCTGTGTGTGTGTGTGAAACCTGCCATAAAACTAAATGAAGCCATCATAGTCTACTGTGCATCATCCAAATTTTATTTATAACCAGTCGTTAGCTGAGAGCACAGAGTCCACAGGGACCTCCGTGAACATTATTTCCTCTGTTAATTAAATATTCAGTCAGTGGTAGCAACATCATACACTGAAGCTCCCTTACATCTGTCTCCCACTGTATTGCACACATGGTACACTAGTATCAAATCTTATGATAATACAAAATAATGCACATCACTTTCCTAAACATAAGATTTTGTTCAAGGGGTTCATGCAAGTGCATCCCACAGATTTTACCCACCTTTCTGTAACTCTTAGTTTAAACTATACTAGTGTTTAAGTCGTTATATTGCACATTTGGCTCAAATGCTGTGAATCAAACTTAATTGTACGATAACAGAAGGATCACAGAGTGTTTAATAGCTAGTGATTCTGGATTTTTAAGGGTTAGGAATAAATCTGTGAGTGGTAGTTTCATGGAATCTTCAGTGCTTTTCACATGCAGCCACACGATCCAGTGGTAAATGGGACTGACAGCTCAATAGGCCTGAAAGCCTTCATGTAAACACAGCTATTGATCACAGAGAGTTTGATCTAAATGGCATTAGAAGAGCTGGTTTGCACCTTTCAAATTCTATTAAGCCTTGATCACACTGATATAAAAATCGATGACATAATTTGTGGCAGATTTGTTTTCCTGCAGTTTTTACCATTCATCATAGTTACGCTATATTAAACAGAGATCAGTAAAGCACCAGGGCCTAGCAGAAAAAAGCAATGGTCAGGAAGTGATATGTATGTGGAACGCTCAAAAACTCATTATTTGGTTCTGACGTTTCATGCTAGCATGTGGTTGACCATCCCAGCTGCCATCTCCTTTACTTGTAAACTGCATCGGCACCAGAGCACCAAAGAAATCAAAGCACCCCTGTCGGCACACTGCAGATTGGGCTAAGCCTCGCCCAAGGAATGTCCAGCAGTCTGCAGACCAGGCAGATCTCAAGAATCACCTCAATTGGGTTTTAGGGTCTCCTGGAGTCAATGTACAACTTCCATTTAAAGTTTTTAATCTGTTGGGCATAAATACTTTTGTGTCATTGATTTGCCATAGCGGCTTTGTGCAGAGGTTGATTAGCTTAATGTTTTTTTATTTGCAAAAATGTTGTGCACTAATGGGCCACTGATCCCCATATTGGAAAAAAAAGAATAAGTATTGGAACTGGGGGTGATAGTGAGCTTGTTTACATGCGAAGAAGAACACATCCAAGATTATTAGACTGTGAAAGTACATTGAAAATAGGACAGAATTGACATTTTCCATGTTTCAATGTGTTGTTTTTTACTACTGTTATCATAACTCACAGAGAGTCTCCTGTGAGAAGAATCTGGTATAGGTATAAATAAGCAGCCATGGCATAAACCTGGAACCACTGCCAAGATATGTAATAATTTATGTTGAAAATTTGGCTGAAAACAAACATTGATTCCCACAGGCTGTTTTGTTGATGACAATAAATATAAATATGATATAGATATACAGCACTAATATATAAATTAATGTTACATTTTTTACATTATTGGCCAGATAATGATTCTGGTCCTAATGATTCACAATCCTACAGAACTTAAAGACATCCTTTTGGGCGATTGTTTCTTCCCACCAGAGCCTCTCTTTAGTGTCCAATAGTGTCTACGATCATTCCATTCATGAGAGAGAGTGGTGGGCCACTTCAGTTTTCAGAGGTTTTTTTTTTTTGGTCAATAGTTCTAGAATGTAAACAAATGAGAAACCAACAAAATAGAAAAAAAAATACAACTACAAATCAAAATACAAATTTGTGATTTTTGTGTGCTTTATTTATGTTTTTCATTTGCAGTTGTTTAAGATTTGCAATAGCGCTGTGCGTGCAAAATCTAATTTGTGTTGTGTTGTACAATTTTATTCAAAATGATTCTGAAATCATTTTTTAACCCGCTTATTGGTGCCTCCAGTGCACATTGTACGACTGGCACCATGGACAGTTTGCCAGTCTATCGCAGGGCAACATTCACGCACATATTCACACCTAAGGGGAATTTAGATTTTTATAACCTAACCGCATGTTTTTCGGATTTTGGGGGAAACCGGAGTACCCAGAGGAAACCCACGCAAGCACGGGGAGAACATGCAAACTCCTCCCAGGAACGTCATTTGCGAACTGACAACCTTCTAACTTTTCAAATCACAATTTCCTAAATCACAGTGCTATGCTATTGCTATGCTGTGTTTCACTTTATAGTGATAAAATAATGATTATTGCTTTATTTTCTGAACTGGACAATATTTGTCTTGGACATCTAGATCAGTATTTGTAAACTGTATACATGTCTGCTATGAATTTAAATGTGTTAGTGAATGCATCAAATTTAAAAATGTAAGTCTCATCTAATCTCTTCACAGATTTGTTATGCTAAATAATTATGTTGAAACTAAAAAAATGCAATGATTGATTACATTGGTTTATGAGTCCACTAGAAACCCTGGAAAGTCCTTGATAAGATGTTGTAAACCATTGCCAGTAGCAGCACTACATCAAACGGCAGATTTGAGGTTGTGGCTTTGCCAGGAATCACCCAATGTAGTCATACTCTCATGGGGGAGCTAGAGTTAAAGTAATCACTTTCATTTTTGCATGAGCCTGCACTTACTGAAGTTCCTCGTTAGCTGTAATGGGACTGTAATCGGCTCGATTGTGTTAATCAGTCTGGCTTTACCCATTGTTATCGACTGTAAGCGATGCAGTTCCCAGAGAAATTACAGTTTGGTGTTCAAGTATGCATAAGAAGACACTTGGGTTTTTATATCTTGTCTTTTTGATTTATAAAAAAGTACCCAATTTTTCCTTTTTTGAAAGATAGGAGTCTTTAATTCCAAAGCATTTGTGGTTACATTTCTAGCTCAAACGTGCAAAAAGAGATTATGTTGGCAGTCAACATTATTTCACAAAATAATTTAAACAGCCTTGCATGAACCACGTTTTTAAATGGCTCAATTTTCTTTAAAACTATGTTTCTTTTTTGAAAACTATGAGTTTATCATTAGTGGACCGAAATGACTAGAACAAAGATCAGTTCACAAGCCCTTTTATTTATAAAATATAAAATTAATAACAGTTTGTTTTAGAAAAGTTTTACTGTTGTTTCTGAGAGCCATTGCACAGATTAGGCGTTTTACATGTAAAACTTGCTTCATCTTATGAAAAAATTGAGATACGAACACCACCCTGGAACAGATTAATTTCGTATCTTGAGGTATCACTGTATATCGTTTTCAATTGATTGTGTAATCAAAAGTGTAATGTTTTGAACATTACTGACAGCATATCTGTTGGGGCCCTGGAACCGATTCTATGATATTTGCAGCATTAAGTCTACCCTGTCGTTCAAGTGGGGAGCTTTATTTTTTTTGGAAGATAATGTATCTGCTGGTGGTTGAGAGCCAGCAGGGGAGTCAACACAAAGAGTCTCTCATCTGAGGAAGATGCCTCATAATCAGAGTCCTCCTCAAGATTATCACAATTGTCACTATTTTACAGTCAAAAACCTGTGACAAAATATCACTGACAGAAACCTTTATTATTACGTTTCTGTTACTTTTTTTTGCAGTGTCCTTCATTGTTGCTGTGTCCTTCTACCCAAGACTATTTTCTTGTTCACAACCCCTTCTCTCTCACACACACACACACACACACACACACACGCACACACACACATACGGGTTTTTGTGGTTTAGAGGGACACTTATTCCCAAACCAGTAGGATGGTGGTTTGAGGGGACACCCTTTTAAGAGTGACCCACAGCTATAAAACCACCATCAAAAATTCAATAATCATCTGTAGATTACATTGGTCACTTTAGATTTCCTATACACACAGTAAAACTGATAAAACAGTAACACGATTTTTTGGTGGTACACAGGGACTGCCACGCCCCTCACATTTTTGTCCCGCCTTTGACTTAATAAGTGTTTACAGGGTCTAACCAGTTTATAGAGACTCAGTTTTTACACTACACTAAATATAACTTTTTAGTGGACTACATGGACCAATGTGATTTACAGGAGCACAATCCCACACAATACACAAATTCGACAAAATGATGCTTTAGCAAGACTAAGGTGATTAATAAGTACCGAATATCAGCACACATTCCCATTAAAGAATTAAATGTGATTTTTCAGCACCTGATCATATGTGATTAAAATAATCAATTGAATGAATGTATGAACATTAACTTAAATTGTTATCAATAATATACATTTGTTCTATTAATCTCAATACCCCTTAACAGTCTGGTGTGGTACAAAATAGAAAAGTGCAAACACAAACATGGATATTCATAACATGAACCATTGCTTTTCAAAACCCAATTTTAAGGGGAAGATCTATAAAAAAAAAAGATTCTGAACCAAATACTTTTGTAAAATATTTTATATCAACTGTGTAAAAGTAAAGTAACAGTAAACAGTAAAAGTAACAAAAAAAAATGCTGTAATGTTTTTCTTTGCCCCCACTCATCATTCTAAAGTCCACCATTCATTATCACCATCACTGTTCCAGTGCAACATTGCCCCCACATTAGTAATACTGTAATAGCCAGTAACATTGTCACTACATTACTAATAATAGCTAGTAACATTGTCACTACATTACTAATAATAGCCAGTAACATTGTCACTACATTACTAATAATAGCCAGTAACATAGTCACTACATTACTAATAATAGCCAGTAACATTGTCACTACATTACTAATAATAGCTAGTAAGATTGCTCCCACATTAGTAATAATACAGTGGTTCTCAAACTTTTTTAGTCGAGCTCCCCTTTAAACCTTTAAAAGAATCTGGGCACCCCCAGATGTAAAATAATAATTATTTAATAATTAAATAATAATTATTTTAATGTAAAATAAATGTAACTACTCCTTAATGTTAAATAACTCATTATTTATAGCTTATTTAAGTGACAATTTATTACGGTAGGAACACTACCCAGTTGCAGAGCACGTTACTTACGTTTGTTATCTAGTATGTACATGTGTGAGATGTACCATTGAGAGATGATTTGAGTTTGAATTTATTAAAGAAGAGTTTCAGTCATTGAGAGCGTTTTGTTTTCCCCACGCGAGCAAGAGAGAGAGAGAGAGAGAGAGAGAGAGAGAGAGCGCTCATCTATGCACCTGACGTCAACACATGGAAACAATTGTATGCTTGCTCTAATATAAACCATTTTGATTTTTGTCAGCTTATAAAAACACACATAACTCCATTAATGAAGGATCAAACTGTCTAAGTTTGTGAAACTGTCCAAGTGAATGTTTAGCGAAAAAAAAACCCTCACAGACTGAAGACGATGCATATCGATCATCATCTTATCGTCAGGCTCAAGAAACATCGCAGATAAACTATTAGCTGTGCCCATTTCACATCTTGAAATGTATTTTAGCGTGAGAAATCGGGTTTGTAGCGTGAGAGATCACTCAAATGCGAGAGTCTTACGTTCAATGTGTGAGAAACGGCAGCTCTGTAGCTCGTGAGTATGGATGCGGAAGCACCGCTGCGGCTACCGTAGCCAAAGGCATTGTTGGAAATGTAGTTTTTTCCGGAGCTCTTACGCCTCTCATACGGCCGTGACCGGACTTCGCGGCGCTCTGCATCGGTCTATAAGACGCACCAACTTTTCCCCCTCAGTTTTGGGGAAGAAAAAGTGCGCCTTATGAGCCGAAAAATACGGTATTTGGAACCTTCATTTGAGGAACTTGTTTGTTGTTTTTGTATTTATCTTAAGAATATATTTATGTCACTTTGGATTATGGGTTACTATGTGGGAACTGAAGCTTTATGAACTGAAAACTCTTGGACCTTGAAATATTCAGAGACATTAAGGTGTTTTTGTATCCGTTTCTTTCACGTTTATGTTTGATAAGCAAAAAACACAATACACTTTGACCAACAAAACACAAACAGTCTAAGAGGTCCTTTTATTTTCAACAATTATTGTGTAACGAATTGTTACATAATATTCAAAGTTCGTAATACAGACATTTACATCGATGTCAACTTAAATTGAATAAAAAGAGGTATTGGGATTTCTTTTAAAGCTCTTTTCTCATAAAATCTTGAATATTTTGTGCACTGTGTCTTGTCAGAACAGGTTCCTCTGCAGATTTGCACTGCTTGCACTCTATCAAAGTGGTCAGTTTTCCTTTGGTTATGTAAGCCCTTCTAATTGTAGGTTTAACCATCTGGGCAGTCAACTTTCTGACCTTTCTTAGGGTTTGCTGTTCCTGCCTCTTTTTCACATGCTGGAATGAGGAACACATATTTTAGGACATCCTAAAATATGAGAACTTGTGTACTTACAGACATCGTGCTATAGTTATCCAAACCTCTACTACCTTCAGAACGTTTAGCAGACTCCTCACACGACATCTTGGGAAAATCTGCAAAATTTTATTCTGTAGTTAAAAGGATTGTGATGGACTAGAGACCTGTCTAAGGTGTACACCTGCCTCTCGCCCGAAGTGCACTGGAGCTAGGCACCAGCAGACCCCTGTGAAAAAAATTATTTCAAATTGGAAGCAATGTTATGGAGGCAATGAGCCTTTGGTGCAATTAAAGTCCAGGTCGCTTTGACAATGAAGTCATTGACATGGTTGGGTCTTCATATTCCTCTTGACAATACATCAGGGATTATCCACGAGATTCACTAATGGCATTTTTGTGGCCCAACCAAACTGTAGCAAGTTGTTTATTTGGCAGGTACACAGTCTAGATCAAGTAAGGTTTTGTGTAGACTGAAAAAGCTAGACAGAGACCAGAAATAACTTAGTTTGAGGCTTTGCCACATGCTGAACGTCCAGTAACACAGCAGATAATTAAAAAAAGGTAAAAGAAGACTAGTGGAGTGAAAATACAGGGTAAAAAATTAACAAATACCTCATCATCAGAACAGAGATGTTCACGCTCATTATAGATGCCCGATCTTCAACCAGTGACCTCTAAAAACACATAAAAATCCAACAATGTTAAAAAGAGTCAACATTATAAACTCTAATACAACACAAAAATGTTATTTCACACACAGTCCTTAGAAAACTGGGTCCTCATAAGACACATGTAAAACTACACACTACAGGACAAGTGAAGTAAACTCATTTGTGATTAATTAAATAAATACAATGAAGTCCCCATAAAACAGTGTCCTCATAAAACAGAAAGCTATACATCTGACGATGTGGAGTAAATATATTTTGCCAAAACAATCATTTTTAATCATTTAAAAATTACTGCATTGCTTAGGATTATCTCCTCATCACTACTGATGGCATATTTACAGCTTCAAACATTTTCATCTTGACCATTATTTGGCAGGTACTCAGTCTATATCGAGTAAGGTTTTGTGTAGACTGAAAAAGCTAGACAGAGACCAGAAAGAACTTAGTTTGAGGCTTTGCCACATGCTGAACGTCCAGTAACTCAGCAGATAATTAAAAAAGGTAAAAGAAGACTAGTGGAGTGAAAATACAGGGTAAAAAAATAAACAAATACCTCATCATCAGGGACAGAGATGTTCACGCTCATTGTAGATGCCCGATCTTCAAACAGTGACCTCTAAAAACACATAAAAATCCAACAATGTTATAAAGAGTCAACATTACAAACTCTAATACAACACAAAAATGTTATTTCACACACAGTCCTTAGAAAACTGGGTCCTCATAAGACACATGTAAAACTACACACTACAGGACAAGTGAAGTAAACTAATTTGTGAATAATAAAATAAATACTATGAAGTCCCCATAAAACAGTGTCCTCATAAAACAGAAAGCTACACATCTGACGATGTGGAGTAAATATATTTTGCCAAAACAATCAATTTTAATCATTTAAGATTTTACTGCATTGCTTAGGATTATCTCCTCATCACTACTGATGGCATATTTACAGCTTTAAACATTTTCATCTTGAGTATTATTTGGCAGGTACGTAGTCTCTATCGAGTAAGGTTTTGTGTAGACTAAAAAAGCTAGACAGAGACCAGAAAGAACTTAGTTTGAGGCTTTGCCATATGCTGAACGTCCAGTAACACAAGCAGATAATTAAAAAAAAGGTAAAAGAAGACTAGTGGAGTGAAAATACAGGGTAAAAAATAAACAAATACCTCATCATCAGGGACAGAGATGTTCACGCTCATTGTAGATGCCCGATCTTCAACCAGTGACCTCTAAAAACACATAAAAATGCAACAATGTTATAAAGAGTCAACATTATAAACTCTAATACAACACAAAAATGTTATTTCACACACAGTCCTTAGAAAACTGGGTCCTCATAAGACACATGTAAAACTACACACTACAGGACAAGTGAAGTAAACTCATTTGTGAATAATAAAATAAATACTATGAAGTCCCCATAAAACAGTGTCCTCATAAAACAGAAAGCTATACATCTGACGATGTGGAGTAAATATATTTTGCCAAAACAATCATTTTTAATCATTTAAGATTTTACTGCATTGCTTAGGATTATCTCCTCATCACTACTGATGGCATATTTACAGCTTTAAACATTTTCATCTTGAGCATTATTTGGCAGGTACATAATCTCTATCGAGTAAGGTTTTGTGTAGACTAAAAAAGCTAGACAGAGACCAGAAAGAACTTAGTTTGAGGCTTTGCCACATGCTGAACGTCCAGTAACTCAGCAGATAATTAAAAAAGGTAAATAAAGACTTGTGGAGTGAAAATACAGGGTAAAAAATAAACAAATACCTCATCATAAGGGACAGAGATGTTCACGTTCAATGTAGATGCCCGATCTTCAACCAGTGACCTCTAAAAACACATAAAAATCCAACAATGTTATAAAGAGTCAACATTACAAACTCTAATACAACACAAAAATGTTATTTCACACACAGTCCTTAGAAAACTGGGTCCTCATAAGACACATGTAAAACTACACACTACAGGACAAGTGAAATAAACTCATTTGTGATTAATAAAATAAATACTATGAAGTCCCCATAAAACAGTGTCCTCATAAAGCAGAAAGCTACACATCTGACGATGTGGAGTAAATATATTTTGCCAAAACAATCATTTTTAATCATTTAAAAATTTACTGCATTGCTTAGGATTATTTTCTCATCACTACCGATGGCATTTTCATCTTGAGCATTATTTGGCAGGTACGTAGTCTCTATCGAGTAAGGTTTTGTGTAGACTAAAAAAGCTAGACAGAGACCAGAAAGAACTTAGTTTGCGGCTTTGCCACATGCTGAACGTCCAGTAACACAGCAGTTATTTAAAAAAAAGTTAAAGAAGACTAGTGGAGTGAAAATACAGGGTAAAAAATAAACAAATACCTCATCATCAGGGACAGAGATGTTCACGCTCATTGTAGATGCCCGATCTTCAACCAGTGACCTCTAAAAACATATAAAAATCCAACAATGTTATAAAGAGTCAACATTACAAACTCTAATACAACACAAAAATGTTATTTCACACACAGTCCTTAGAAAACTGGGTCCTCATAAGACACATGTAAAACCACACACTACAGGACAAGTGAAGTAAACTCATTTGTGAATAATAAAATAAATACTATGAAGTCCCCATAAAACAGTGTCCTCATAAAGCAGAAAGCTACACATCTGGCGATGTGGAGTAAATATATTTTGCCAAAACAATCATTTTTAATCATTTAAGATTTTACTGCATTGCTTAGGATTATCTCCTCATCACTACTGATGGCATATTTACAGCTTTAAACATTTTCATCTTGAGTATTATTTGGCAGGTACGTAGTCTCTATCGAGTAAGGTTTTGTGTAGACTAAAAAACCTAGACAGAGATCAGAAAGAACTTAGTTTGAGGCTTTGCCATATGCTGAACGTCCAGTAACACAAGCAGATAATTAAAAAAAAGGTAAAAGAAGACTAGTGGAGTGAAAATACAGGGTAAAACAATAAACAAATACCTCATCATCAGGGACAGAGATGTTCACGCTCATTGTAGATGCCCGATCTTCAACCAGTGACCTCTAAAAACACATAAAAATCCAACAATGTTATAAAGAGTCAACATTACAAACTCTAATACAACACAAAAATTAAATTCCACATCATAGCAGCCCAGTGACTATGTAATACACCAAGTTTTTTCATATTGTCCTTGGAAAACTAGGTCCTCAAAAGATGTAAAACCATATATAAATACAATGAAGACCGTAGCTTTGTCTTCTTAAAACAGAAGCTATACAACTGACAGCCTGAAATACTCATTATCGAATGAAAACTAAATCAAGATGATCTTTGATGAGAAAAAAAAGTTTTAAACATGAATGTTAAATAAAACAAACAAAAAAATTAATCCACAAAGCTTACACACCTTGGCCAGTCTCCATGGCCAGTCAGAGTCATCATAATTATGCGTTATTCCTTCCCCTGGGTATTTCTGTCTGGTGGCAAACAAACAAAAACGAGGTTGCCTCTCCACACAAATAGTCTTCATCTGGCTGTTAGGGTTGATGTGGTCATTGTTAACAGGGCGTCCAAGTGAACCATCATTCCGTGACGCATCCACACTGAGAAAAAAAAGAATACGCATAATTTACTGGCAACAAGCTTTCTTTACTAAATAAGACAAGTAAAATATCTTTACTTTATCACATGACCTCTGCTATGTGCTATTTGTTTATTTATAATATAATAAGTATCTTGTACGTACCAGAGGAACCTTCCATTATAACGAAACTCAAACATGAAGACTTTAAGGGGATCAGGGTATACTCTTTGTCTGCACCACTGATGAGGTCATCTCTGTATTCCAGCAGAAAATCTCCTTTGTCAAATTCAGAGCAATATGCACATCCCTAAACGGAACAGAAAAGTTGTGCCATTCAACAATGAATAAAATTTCACAGACAAAAGTGTGTTAATCATTTTATGTCGTTTCATCCTTGGTGAATGGAAAAAAAACAGTTTAACGTAAGCTCTGATCAAACAAAAGTTAAAACCAACATTCTTAATATCAACAAAACAGCAGCTGAGAAGCAAAAAAATAATGTTTTTGACAAGATCAATTGAGGATGACAATAAGCTATACATCAGTTTCCATGTCAGGATGAATTGATGGAATGCATGGGAATTAATCAGGCACGGGACCCACCTTTATAATCATTGATAAATCTCCCTTCAAGCTCAGGTCTCTTTTTTCAGAAGTCAATATAGAGTGGCCTGCTCCAGGGGTTTAGGCTTTAGGGTTTTGCTTCAGACATTGGTAGATATAAATGCTTAAAAAAAAGTAAAGAATTGTTAAATACTGAAAAATATATATATAATAAAAAAGATATACATGCATACATAATTGTTGCTTTGCAGTAAAAGTACAGATCCTAATTACGTTGTTGTTTTGTAATTTAACAATATTCAGAACTATGTTTCTTTATTTAAACAGAGCATTATATATACACATCTTATTTTCACGCTGGCATTTATTACCAGAACAAAATGATGACCATTAAATTTAATTTTGGTCACTACCTAGTAGAGCAGGGCAATAAATCAATTCACTTGACTCTGTGGTGTAAATTGATGTGCTTGAATGAAAATCTATTTTATCTTTAACTTAATATGTAAGTGCTGTTCTGTTTCCATAGAATTACCAGCCCAACAGTAACATGGAACGTTTTTTTTACAACAAAATCATGTATAAAGCATTTCAATCTCCAAATATAAGCAATTGTAACCTCCAAATCAAAAATATACAGATTTAAACAAGCACTAAACTTACAGGAAATGAGTAAACAACTGTTTAAAAGAGAGTTGACCAAGCATATTTGTGTGCACATGCCCACAACCAATCTGGGATCAAGAATCCCTTAAAGAGACACCAGTACATTCATTATTATAATAATTATTATTATTATTATTAAAATAACTGTACAGATTGTATTTTGTGTTTATTTTTGTATATTTATTGTAATTAAATTGAAATAAATCGTAAATTTTTTTTTTTTTTGTGGAAAATTTGTTTATAAATTAAGGCCATATCACCCAGCTCTACTACTTAGTAAGAATTAAAATTGATCCGTTTTCCCAATGATTCTATTTATGCTGTGAATTAACTGGGAAGATTATACAATAATCTAAAATTACATAAACTAATAGGTCATTTGTAATGTCATCAAATGTTCAAACAAATTGATTAAAGATAGCACACCGTTAGCCCGGTTGCTACAGAAGTTAGCATCAATGCTTTCTGCTTTAAACTTGGCAAATTTGAAATAAAAAGCTTATACAAAACTCATTAAACACACAGAAACTAACTAAGATGGGTCAAAAACATGCTTTTGCAGCATTTGAAATCTTACCTTCAAAAACAGGCCGCTTAACCAGCTTCTCATGTGTTGAAGGCTCATGATTGCTTCACCTGGCACGCAAGCAGAAGTCCCGCCCTTTCTCGTGTCCCACGAAGCCCCGCCCACTTTACAATGATCGGCCAATAATGTGGCTACTTTTGGTGCCATAGCCAATCAGATTGCTCGAATTTTACACTAGTCAGTTCTGTGTATTTTTCCATCTATGAAGTTGCAGTACTGTATCCCGGCTACAGGGGCAGACTACCAGTCTGGTAGAATACACAGTGTGTGGTATAGAAATTGGTTTTTGTGGTATGTAAGGACTTGGCCTAAAAATTGGAGGGAATGCTTCTGAAACAAAGAAAACCCCTTCTACATTGCTGGAATTATGAGGACATGGGGTCTGTCCTCATAATACCAAAATGTCCTTATAGTGCTGGTGCGTATTCAGGTCAAAAGTCCTTATATACCACAAAAACCAACACACCTACACACACACGCACGCACACACACTTTCTTTGAAGTAGCAGGTTCATTGAGGTCACCCACAATAAGTGACAACACAGAGAGCCCTATTTCAACAGAAAATTAGAAACCTGTAAGGTGTTCAAGCTTGTCGCCTCACATTATATCCATCACTGTTCTACAACATGTGCAGACACCAGCAGAGATTCTGACCTTAGTTAAGTACTTTAAGCTTTTTCAGTTCTGAAAAGTCTTTCTGTACAAAAGTGACCACACATTTTCTCATGTGTGTCTCTTTTAATTTCATGTTCTTGTTTTTCAGTTTAACACTAAAGTGAACAACACGGCATGTTTCGACCACCTGGTTCAAGCAAATGTTCGCAATAAGAAGATCTTAAAGGATGCTGTGCAGAACATTACAGCTAAGGGTATCACCAACTACACCAAAGGATTTGAGTTTGCCTTCAATCAACTCTCAAATGTGAGTCTTTCATCAACACAGTATTTCATTCCGAATGCTAAATACATGGCATATTTTGAGTACCCATACATGGTAGTGCAATGGGTAGTGCTGCCGTCTCCAAGTTAGAAGGTTGCCAGTGCATGTCCAGCCGGAGGCTTCCTAACTGGTGCCTGTGCACTCTCCCTGTGCTTGACTGAGTTTCTGCAGTTCAAAGTCAGTCTCAAAATCGTACTTGTATTCTTGCAGCTCAACATGTGATATCAAGACTAATTGGCTCTTTCTCTTATGTTAAAGTTACTTCCTGTTTGGTTTGAGTAGAGAATGGTAGCATTAACAGCATTGTAAACACATGCAGCATTCATTTATACATTGAAGTGTGCTCAAAACAAACTGTTGTCTCTCACTGAAAAGTGACAATTTTTTTAACACAATATTGTTTTACTGGCTGGTTGCAAGGTGGCTCAGTGGGTAGCACTGTGGCCTTCCAGTTAGAAGGTTGCCGTTTCGAGGCTCCCCAGTGACCTTCCTGGAAATAGATGTTCTTCCTGTGGTTGTGTGGGTTTCCTCCGAGTCCCCCGGTTTCCCCCACAATCCCAAAAGCATGCGGTTAGGTTAATCTAATAATCTAAACTCCCCTTAAGTGTGAATGTGTGAGTGAATGCTGCCCTGCGACCTGTCCAGAGTGTACCCCTTGCCTCTCGCTCAATGTGTGCTGGATATAGGCGGTGAATGTCAATTCTACAATGAGGGAAATGTTCACCAGGGAGCTACATGAATATTAAGATAGATTGTGTTTTTTTGAGAACACAAAAGCCTCATTTGACTCCTTACTGTCATTTTGGAGATACACATCAAGAAAAATGTCACCAACTAATCGATCTGAGACGAGACTTGCTGTTTGTCTGAGATAAGCCACTCCAACATGCATTTGAAAAACACTTTCAGCTGATGCTAATAACACAAAATAGAGCCTGGTCCAAAAAGTTTAACATTTCACCTCCTATATACAAGTTTAATAGACAGAAATGGAGATCAACATTTTTGTTTTGATCGAGTAGACTCGCTGAACTACTTTTTCTTTTTTTCTTTTTTTTATATACAGACATAGAAACAGATAAAAATGTAATAGATATGTGTTAAGTGATGATATAACTCTTCCTCTGTCAATTTAACATATTAAAATACTGAAATCCAAGGATCTGCTTGTGTACTCTCATGTCAATCCGGAAATCAGCACTTAATTATATTTTAAAATCCAGATTTTACTAGAATCAATTCAGTTTTTGCCTTTTTACTTGTTGTATTTTTCTGACATCTGGTGTTAGTTGTGTGTAACTGCATCTTTTTGTACCTCCAGCCAAATATAACCAGAGCAAATTGCAACAAGATCATCATGTTGTTCACCGATGGAGGTGAGGAGCGAGCTGAGGAGATCTTCAGCATGTACAACATCGACAAAAAGGTCAGGTTTTTTTGAAAGCTAGTCTGGCTAGTGTAGATTGTAGATTGTAGATTTTTTTTCCACAGTTGCTCAAGAAGTTTTAGAAAGATAAGGAAATATGTATCTTTTATTGGGAGAAAGCTGGAAAATAACCAGAAGAACAAGTATTGAATATCTGACACAGTGTAACTGCAAATGGTGTGTAGATAGTGATTGCTCCATTCTGGTGGAACAAATTGCTATTGCACCAATTATCCAGTTATTCTAGCTCTTGGTGTACAGATGAATTGGCAAATAAATCACCTAAAAGGCTCAGTGCCATGGTTGACGTATATCAGGTTATTCTGAAAAGCCGGCACAATGTAAGTGGGTGAGAAAGGGCTATCTAGCATTGAATTAAGTTTTGACATCCTTACTCGTGGCTTTACAGCAGTCACTACTGGACATTAAACTGTGCCTCATTGGGGCTTTTTTAAATCCTTTCTGACCCTCCAGAAATCTCAAACATCCTCTGGCCACTCAGAACTAGATAAGTGATTAAGATTAGAGGTGATTTAAAACATGAACCTAACCTCATGTGGGAAATCTTTGCCAAATTGTTTTTTCTGTTCATCCATTATCTATGAATCCATCCATCCATTCAAAACCAATCCAAACACCAACTCACACATCCATCCATCTATTCATCCATCCATCTATGCATATAGGATGACTTTAATATATAAATTATTCATGTGACAATGAACTAATTGTGTGGGCCGTCTAAGCCAGTATTCTTTAAATCAGAATTAGTTTTTAATGCTGCTCGGGATATCTCCCATAAAAGTTTCTCTCATACTGGTCCTCAAATGAACACTTTATTAGGAGCTGGTGGGCATACTTGGAAAATGGCTCAATCAATGATCCTGATTTTTATTTAGATAGATATTCAGAAATGTTGTGGGTATTGCCCCTGAAGTGTCACTTTCACATCAATTAAACTCAGTTAAACTGAGCACTAGCTGCTAGAGCCAGGGTTTGATCACAACAATTTTTTTTTTACCTGGATTTAAATGCAAAAAAATTCTGTTTTCTAAAATCAGACCACTAATCATACTACCAGTATTTCATATTATTCAGAGCAAAAAGTAGTAGCAGCACCAGAGAGTGATTCACATAAAAACAAACAAAAAACAATTGATTTAGACAGAAGTTAAGAACACCTACACAACTAACAGATGTAGACACTAGCACAAAAGCAAAAATAAATGAAGAAATGCATGAAATACATTTATTTATGTATTTATTCATGCATGCATTCATTTAAGCATATATTTTTTATTATTTTATTTAATCATAATTTACTCATAATTTATTTATTTATTCATGTATTTATTTGTACATGTATTTTTTTTTGTTATTAGTTACTTATACTTTAATAATTTCTGGTCCCTTATAATCTGCTGGGATTTCTGACTATTAATTAATAATAAAATTTTTAATTGAAGTGAACCAATAATCTGCTCACACAGATCAGAGGCAAAAACAACTGGCTAGAGTAAACAAACTAAACCTAGAGTGTGTGAGACTGAGTGTGGTCTGTAGAGTTTGTGTTATTGGTGCAGTATTCTGTGCATCAATGCCCTCTGCTGTGTGATTGCAGGTGCGTGTGTTTACCTTCTCAGTGGGTCAGCACAACTATGACACGGGGCCAATCAAGTGGATGGCCTGCACAAACAAAGGCAAGTTCATCTCTACCTGCTCTGCAGACCCTCCTGGTGGCATAGGGACAGAAATACAGCTTACGCATGCTGTGAGACTTTTATTTCCTGACATGTCATTTTAAGAGTAGCCCATACTCAAAATATATACGTATTTTAGCAAGTTTTTGCTTTTGTTTGGACTTGCCCTCCACTTTCCATACTTTTGAAAACAGTTTTTGTAAGATTATTATCATTTTTTTTAACTGTTCATGCACAAAAGGAGGTAGACCTTTGTTAAGTAAGCTTACAGTTTATGGGATGATCTTAATGGTATATTGTCTCACAAAAGAGTCCCTGCTTTTCGCAAAGCATACCCAGAAAGGAAACATTTTGTGTTAAAGTTCCTCTGTGTTTCATTACTACGTTTAAACAAGCATAAGTACCCCGACTTTTATATTAAAAATGATTAAATAAATATACAGGTAGGAAACAATGTGACCATTAGTGTTAGGAAGTTCGACTCTTTTCAAAGATTCAGCTCTTTTGGCTCGGCTCCCTTAAAAGAGCCGGCTCTTATAGCTCCCAAATGGCTCTTTATTTAGAATCCCTCAGAACCTTCTATTTAATCCCAATTTATCAATTCTGAATGTGTTGTATATTGGTTTACAACTTTTTAATTTCGTATTTTTCATTAAAAATTCAAATTAACTATTATATAACATTTTAATAAACTTTAATTGAACAACACACCAAATAAATGAAATAACCAGTGTTAACATATATAATAAACTGCTTTGCTTCAACATCATTGAAATGTAGCCAGATGCTGCTTCTATTAGTTTTTCAAAATTTTTATTTATTATTTTTATTTATTTATTTATTTATTTTTTTTCATTTTTCTATCAATAGATTGCATTTAATGCTGTCTGCACCGCCTCTCTCTGTCGCTTTGTGTATCTGGCCTGTACCGCTACACTCACTATCTTTAAAGCATGCATCTTCACCTAATCGTAACAACTACTGGGTCCTCCCACGTGACTAGTGTTGGGAAGCCCCAGCCCTACTTATGGCAGAAGATTCAGCTCTATCCGATGGGAATCGGCTCTTCTCGTTCATTACAAAGAACCTCATCAATAGTGGCCATGGGTTATGTGATATTTTAACAGCAGCGCTAAACTGACAAGCAAAAAAAATAAAGTTTAATTATTTTTTTAACCCACCCAAAGTTCAGGGCATCATGGGAATGAGCTGAGAAAATCAAGTTTTTAAATGTGTGTTTCAAATCTAAAATTGGTGTGAAATCAAACCATTCAAGGTGTCAAAAGCCAAATAAATACAAAATGTTAAAAATGTTTTTTTAGTACTGTTTTCACATTTTGGTTAAAATAGAAATAATGAAATCAACATAATATTTCACACTGTATTTTGTTTTCTAGGATATTTCTATGAAATCCCTTCCATCGGAGCCATCCGTATTAACACCCAGGTTTGCCAGTCGTTCTATTCCCAGAAGCATCTGACCGTATACCTCCACTTGATCACTTTACGTTTCGCTTCATTACTCAGGAGTACCTGGATGTATTGGGCAGGCCAATGGTCCTTGCAGATGCCAAACAAGTGCAGTGGACCAATGTGTACTTGGACGCTCTGGTACACCGTTACACACAAATTGGACTGATGCTTTTCAACATATTGTAGAATATAAATGGCAGTAAAAGAAAGGCATACCAATAGTAGTAATGGATAAATTTTGGATATAAGTGCAGAGAGAATGCTATCTTTGTGATAATTTGTTCTCTGGTTGAGTGCAGGAGCTCGGCCTTGTCATCACAGGAACACTGCCCGTCTTCAACAAGACAAAGTCAAGAGAACCTGGAGCACAAAGTCAAGTCAGTCAATCACCGTTTTTCACTGGCCACCCTCACTCAATTTCTGAGCACTGTTTATTAACTGCAAAGCCCGTCTGAAAACAATAAGTCAAACTGTGCCCCAAATGTGGGAAATAAAACATCTGAATGAACCCAGAGCAGAGAAACAGATGTGCCATTACCAGAGATGATCTTCTATTAATAGCCAAATTCCTGGAACAAATGACTATTTTTGTCATGTTTAGTGGGGACAGAACAACAACTGATGCAAACATGCAAACCTCATTATCTCTTTAATGCTATAACCATGCGGACGGCGACCTTCACGGCAACACTTACGATAGAAACAGATACAGTGGGGAAAATGAGTTCAGGATTTTATCTGCAGTTTTCTTTTTTGGAAGGTCACACAAAACCAACTCTGTTTGTATGGTGAACCAGTTGACCCCTGGAAGCATTGCATCTCATTGCATCACTTGGTTTCTGATAAATTTCTTCTTTCCAGTATCAATTATGGGGATTAGCCGTTATAAACGTGACTATCTGTATATGTTTTTCTATTCTTTGGCATATTTCATGCTTACTATGAGTAGGTTTGCAACATATCTGCTGTTCCAATCACGAATGTTAGTGTCTGATTGTAACATTTGTATTTGTTGTCTATTTTAGCATCAAAACCAGCTTATATTGGGTGTGATGGGGGTGGATGTCTCTCTGGATGATATCAAAAGATTGACACCACGCTTCACTGTGAGTATACACAGTGACATTAATTCAGAATTTTACAGCCCTTGTATTTGTCCTGTGGTTGTTCCAGTTCAATATTTTTGAGAAAGTCTTGAATCACACAAATTGTAGCTTAACCCTTAGAAGTCTGGGGCCTGTGTGTTTTTTTACTACTTTACAATTTGCTCCGATAAACAAACTTTAGAAGTTTTTTGTACAATATTTTTCACAACAAACCTGAAATTGTACAAAAAATACAACACAGAGTAGTACATTTAGTCTTTTTTTGCAACAACAGTTTTTTATGTTTATAACCAAAAGTTAAAGTGTTGAGACAAAATAAAAATAAAAAAATACATACAAAGTACAAAGACAAGGTCAAAACAATGTGAATTTTGTATAAAAAAATAGACAAACCTCTCCTAAACCTTATACACTGTTCCCACTTTCTTACATTTGTTCCAACATTTTGAAAAACACAAGCCCATATCACAGGTCTTGTACTTCCAATGGTTATGTTGAAATTCTTTTCATCACTAGATGGCATTGATAGAACTGATTGGGGGTCTGTAAAATGAAACTGAAATTTACCTTGCAAATTATGCATCAAAACTCTTGTGATGTTCGTTTAAAAAAACGTCAAAGAAAAGAACCTTTCTGAAACCTACATTCAAGTTATATAATAGGTGTGTTGCCTGATTCCTACTTAATTAAAAATAAATTATTATCAAACAGACTATCTACAATATTCCATGGCATCAGGTACTGACAGTTTTTAGCTGTGTAGGCCTGCTGGAAAATGAAAACATCATCTTCTAATAGCTTTTCGGCAGCGAATGATGGTCAACGTGTCAATGGGTGTCAATGATGGTCTTTTGCACAATGGTAACATCAGCAGTCTTCTCCATGATTAACCTACAATGTTAAACTATTTATTCTTTTGTCATTTTCTGGAACACTGGTTTTGAGCTGTTTCTATTTTGAATACATAATTATTAACATTGAAAAAATAAAAGGTTTAAAAATAAAAAGGTTAACATTTATTAAAAATTGTACAAATTTTCCATAAATCATATAAACTTTATTTCACTTCACAAATATCAGTGTGTGGTTTTTTTTTTTTTTATTATTATTATATATTATCCTTAAATTTGTCATCAATACTACTAATGATTTCTAAAGAAAAACTGTGAAAATGTACAGGGCTCAACAAGCGTAACTTTTCTTGCATATCACTGCAACATACAAGTTTCACTTTTTGGAAAAAGGTTAAAAATAAATGCACTTTTCAGCAATCTTCAAAATTTTTAACGCATTCTTGCACAGCAGTAAGAACCACCCCTGACTGATTTGTTGAAACATTTTGGAGTTGCCTTGGGTCATTAGCCGGATTTAGAATGAATTTGGCAATAATATATAAAGTGATTCCAAACTTTTGACAAATAGTGTAGATTAAATTAAAGTTACCTCTGTTTAATCACCCTCTCAGCAATCGAAACACACATGCTTCTTTTTTAATGTTATGTTCATCCTGATTTTTGTATAAGCAAAACTTGCAGCAAGGGCCTGCTTGATAAAATGCTCGAAACAATGACTAAAAGCAACATAAAAGTGATGAATTTCAAACTGTTCTCTACATAAATAACTGTTTGTTCACATTCATTCAGAGGCGCTCATTTACACTGGCCAAACCCCAACTGAAAAGTCAAACTGGTGATGTTTTTAGAAATGCAATAGAGGTACTTGCCAATTATATTTATTTTTATTTATTATTACAGCTGAGTAGTCGTCACAAAGTACAACCAGAAAGATTCGAACGAATTAAGCATTTGTTGTAAAAAAATGGTATACAGTATTAAAATGAAAGTGTTAATCATTTATTTGCATCAATGAACAAAATACAGTGCATGAACGAAAAAGAATTCAAAATCAAATAAAATTTGGAGTGACCACATTTGGCTTCAAAACAGCAATTCTTCCAAGGACACTGTTCCCCAAACATCTTGTTCAACTAACAGATCTTCTGTTGATTTTTACATCCTTCTGTCTCTTCGTTGTAATCCCAGACACACTCGATAATGTTGAGATGAGGGCTCTGTCGGGGCCATTCCATTACTTCCAGTACTTCTTGTTCCACTTTACACTGAAGATAGTTCTTAATGACTTTGGCTGTATGTTTGGGGTCATTGACCTGCTGCATAATTAATTCGGACCAACCATACCTTTCCCTGATGACGTTGCATGATGTATACATATCTGCTTATATTTTTCAACATCGAGAAAACCAATATTCCTTACAAAATATCCTACTCCATTTGCAAAAATGCAACCACAAAAGGTCAAGGCTCATCCACCATGCTTCATTGTTGCCTGTAGACACTCTTTATTGCAGATCTCTTCAGCCCAGAAATAAACCTTTCTACATTTTCTCAACATTTTTCTGCACCCAAGTTTCTAAATTTTTTTAGGCTTTTTGGCTGCAACTCAAGCCACTTCTGGCCAAACTCCTCCAAACAGTAGATGGAAGTACCTGCTGGATCTGCTGGTCTCTTTCAGCTCTGAGCTGATGACACCACTGTACATCAAGTACCTCTTTTTAAGGGCTATTAACTTGATGGGGCTACTGCACGTTTCCTAGGCTGAATTCAGTGTTGCCTATTTCTTGGGGCTTCTTTAAAAGAGCTTAAACAGAAAATCCGTTCTTTGAAATTTTTGTCTGGAAGAGAACTTGATAATGCTTTGTGTCTTTGTTACTGGGCTCAGGATGGGAGACAAGTTTGGTAGCAGAGTTTTCCTGTTCCTCACCCAGTTTTAACCTACGTGTGACATTTATGACCACTAATGACACTAAACAGGATTTGCTTGGATGCTTCTTTTTTACTCACTTTATATGTAATATAGTTGTAGTAACAGTGTAATAAATTCCTGTAAGCATTTTTTATTTACTTTCACACATTCCTAAAACTTTGGCACATTTAAAATACTAGAATTATATATATTTTTGTGCTGTGTAACTTTCCTTAATGAACAGTAGTCCCGCTCCCTACACGCTGAATACGCAGCCTGTTTAGGACACCAAACTGCTAGAGGGGGCACCATTATCTTTTTTGCTCACAATTGTTAATTAAAAAAATAAAGTATAGTTATGTATTATTAATCGATTACTATTGTTATATGTATATATCTGTGTGTATATTACTTTTTAAAATATTTTAGAATCATAGAGTCAAATAAAAATTAAGCTGAGTCCAGTTTCTCACTGACACTTATCAGTCCACCTTAAAAAGGTGCACCGCTTCCGGCATAACCTAACTCGGTCGTGTTCATGCTGTTGAAGGAGATCTGCAAGGTTTCTGGTTCACATCAGGTTTATTGTTTAATATTCAGTCTATCTGCATGGTTTCTTATTCACGGCAGGGTCGCCTGTGTGAAAAACTGTGTGTGTGCTGGTATGAAGTTGAATATTTCACAATGCTCTTGCTCATCATGTTTATTAAAACTGTAACAAAGTAAACACTGTTTTATATTAAACGTAGTTTGTACTCAGTCTGTTCATTTCTGTTAATAAACATGAACTATTTCGTGACCTGCTAATGAAGCATGACATGCTAATTCTGATTTGTTGGGTACACTTTGAAGTTCCATTTCTAGTTTTCTATTATGGGCGTGCTCAACAACCCATCGTTTTACAAAGTATTTTTGACTGTATGAATGGAAAATTTAAGAACATTTCACAGTAGCATTTTTGAGTTATTACATCCTAAACTTGGCTTTTTTAGAGAATTTTTTTTTCTTCTTATAACACCTATTTGGTTAGCAGCGCCCTTTAAATGGGTGACAAAAATGGACTATGACTAGTTTGTTGCATCATGGGGAATGTAACATGAGTTGTTTGGATGCAAAGAGTAAAAATCGTAAAAACACGTAATCTGAGCACAAAAGATGTTTAACTGTAAAACATTTAAAACACAATGTTATAACTTTTCCAATGTTACAATGAATAATCTTGAGTATGTTGTCTTTGTGTGGAGATGCGTTTTCAAAATAGTTACAAGCCATACCTTGTTGATTGATAGTGATAAATAAAATATCAATTGTATGGGATATCAAACCAGTTTAATATCAAGAGCAGGAGATGAGAGAGTGTGGCATCACAAGGCTACAAAGAGCCTCAAACCTTACATTTATGAACGTTTGCCTCAGATTTGCTGCATGATGGCCTCATTTGCTTTCACGGCTTAGAAGAAAGAAACTTTGGTTTTGGGGATGACAAGGGCGCACATAAACGGTGACAAGTTTCCATCTGACTCCTTGAACACCACATAATTCAGTTTACAAGGGAACAAAGCGAAACTCATGTGTTAGATGTTTTCTGTGCTGGTCTTTGAGTCTGCATAATAAGAATAACACGGCACGCATGAGATAAATGCCTTATTGTTCTGCGGTTTTGCCTCCTTACAGTAAGACTGCTCTTTAGAGGCCGTAAGCCCTTGTATGGTCCATCTGCTTGTACTTACTTTTGATTTGTAAATGGTTGTGATTTTCTGTTAAGCTCAGTGGAATGTTTCCAGATGAAACGACACATTTGATTAACACTAAGTGCTCAGGGATGATTGACAGCTTGGCTCAGGCTTCTCAAGGGATAGGAGACACCATCCCACTAACTGCTTCTCCTCACTAGAATCAGGCCCGATTGGTCCAAGCTGGGATTTGGGTTTGAAGGTGGTCTTCCTGTCTGAGGTGTCTTCAATGTTCTGGTCTCTTCTTTTCATTTCAGATCGGTCCTAATGGATATTATTTCGCAATCGATCCAAATGGTTACGTGCTGCTCCATCCAAACCTGCAACCAAAGGTACCCAACATTTTTAATGTTATACAAACTAATCAATGCTTATATATATTCTCTTTCAGGCTTGGAGTTTGAATATATATCAGAAACAATTATTTAGATTCAGCGTTTAAAGCAGTAATTTCTTAAGAGCAGAATTTTTTTTCTTCCAAAATTAAAGACAGCACAAACAAAAACACTAGAAAAATGCCATTGAGAAATACCTGCATGGATTTTGCTCATCTCCTTTGTTCAAATCCTCTCCATGTCATTGGGGTTTGGCGTGTGGCAACTCAAACCTTCAGCTCCCTCCACAGAAGTCCTTTAATAACTGTCCATTAACAAATACCTAATGCATCAGTTGAGAAAAGAATCAACTTATCCAAAAATTTACAGTACAAGACCCCACCCACCATCGCTTTTATACAATCCATTTGTCCTGTCCCTTTTAGAGAGAATGTTATCACCTCCGTATTTGAAGAACAAAACACTTTCATGTTCGTGCGAATAATTCAGAGACTTTTCCGCAGTCATTAAACCTGTGTTTTCTTTAGCAAGGGATTTTTTTTCCGCCTCATGTACACCGACAGCCTTGTCTTTGACATTCTCTGACGGCTCCTTTCAAAACTGATACTGATTGATAGCTTCTATTACATAAATGTCATAAATGTGGAAATAAAGATAGAGAACTGTCATAAAGGCCTGCATAAATTGGATAAAACATTTGAATTTCAAATAATTTTTTTTATTTTTTTAACTTATATATTAAAAAAAAACTTACTATAATTTTTCTACCTGCATATAAAGTGATTAATGTGAATAATGCTATGACTATTTTTTTTTGTTGCTTTTTTAACGCTTGTGTTAAAAGTGCTGCCATTGGTTAAGGGATTTTTGGCACAGATTTTCAACGAATCTGTTTAAATCTGAGATGCTGCAGTGTGACTTGACACACTCTGGCTTTCACTGTGTTTTGCATTATTCTTTAGAATAACTTGGACCTTTTCTCGAAGAATTCAAAACATATCAGAAGCAGAGAATCAAGTGATTCCGCTGAGTGGGACCTTGAACAATTATTGTGAATGCAGAAGTGCTTTTTAAGTATGAAGTTCTCATTGATAAACTGTGATGTGAGGCACAACATGGACACGGGACAGAAACATGAGACTGCTTAAAGCTTTTCCGAAAGGCCCTCATCTGCGAAGTATCTGTGCCTAGGTACAGTGTAATGTGGATGAATGCGTGACCTGCGAGGCAGTCGTTTTCAGAAACAAGGAAAAACTGACAAACCGGTGAAGCCCTTTTTGTTCGAGTATTGCATCATGTGATTGATTCTTCTGATCGGCGCTTTAAGGGGCTCTTTGCATTGCGAACATCGGCTTATCATGATTGGCAGCCGATCGATAGGAACATCTCTTATTTGTGGGTCTCTTTGGTTGCGCGAGCAACCACATAACCCCTTTGTTTTAAAGTGAACACACAAAAAGAAAGGGAGGGGCTAAAGGGTAGAAAAGAAATCAGCCTAATGTCTAAAGGTCCTGTAAAATCCTTCTGAAATTCTGAATTTCACTCAAGAAGGATGAACAGTGAGGAATACTTCAGTATTCTGCAAAAGATTATAAGCTCTAAATATCTCATGAAGCTTTGATGCCAGCTCCTAGTCTTTTGCTTTCCATTTCATGATTAATACCATATTACAATATTTTTAAACAAACAATTAGATTCATCATGATTCAGCACACATAGCGAATCTTCTATGTTCAACTACATTAGCAACATGCATTTATGGCACGACTTCTTCAGAGTGGGAAAAACCTCTCCCAGTTCTGGGTGAGCTTTCCATATAACCTCTGCAAACCGCCCAAGGAAACACTCATTATTCTGACGCTGAACTTGCATATATGTTTATACAATGCTTTTGTTTTATTATAATGCGTCTGCTTGCAAGTCTGTTTTACTCCCGGGTTCCACCTCACACATTGAATGGACTGTACGTAATCTTTCAGCAAAATACAAAGTAAAACATATTCTGTGTATGAGTTTGGTGTCACAGCTAATCCTCAGTCTGGAGCGTAAAAGCCCAGTTCATCATGTAGCCATAGAAAGTTGTAGCTATCAGTGACTAACCTGTGAGTGAAGGAGGTAAATTGCACAAAATAGATCACTTCTTGTCAGACTGTGATCAAAAGTCGTTTATACGTTCCCTGATTTAAGCTCAGAACACTATCGCAAAAATGTTACACAAATCTTGAGCTTGACAGTAAGAAGAACTCGAGGTCAGAGAGAGAGAGAGAGAGAGAGAGAGAGAGAGAGAGAGATGCTCGGGTCACGGCAAGACATTTTGTTTTACTGTTTCATTTAGTAGTTTGAAGTGTATAGTTCAAATATATTATAAAAAAACATTATTTTGTGTTTGTGTATATATATGTAATAGTGATAATAATATTTAGACAATAATTAATTCATTTAATCGATATACAGTAGTACTTTACACTTAACAAGCAAGTCTGTTCGATTTTTATTTTTCATTGAATTTAATATATTTTTTTATAATAAAATGAACATTATACAGCATTGTACAAATTTGGTTTGCACAGCTCTTCAGAGCAGCTTCATAGAGCAATGAGGCCAATCTTGACTAGTTATAGAGTGGGAATGTTTTGACGGTATATTGTAATATCTCAGCATAGGCTGTGGTTAAACATTCAAAGCATTTAAGGTTTTAAAAAAAATTGGAATTTAATCAAAGTTTTTCAGATATTTGTTACAAACCCACCCAGTCTAATTCAAAAGTAAAGGGCTTCCCATAATACTCTGAAGCCTTGATAGGCTTTTTATGGCAGCAGTCACAACATTACTTTCACATGTTTATTTAAAAAATTCTAAGAGCAAAAAAACTATTTTCAGAAAGCAAAATGACATTTTGCGCGAGTAAAACTATGTTTTGAGAATAAAATCTCAAACCTCTACCATGCTTCCATTGTTGCCTGCAGATATTCACTATTGGGCTTCTATCCTTAGTGTACAAATGTCCTTCTGCAAACAGCTAAATATTTCATATTTTGACATATCAGCCTCGAGCACCTATTGCCACTTTCTGCACCCCAGTCCCTATGTTTTTGTGCATGATTTAGGCGTTTTGCCTTGTTTCCATGTTTGAGGTATGTCTTTTTGGCTGACTAGACATCTCCAGAAAGTAGATGGGTGTTCTGCCAACCCTGAGCTGAATGCACTGCTTGGCATTTTCTGATTTAAGATTTTTGTTTGTTGAAACTGCTGCAGTGTGTTTCCTGGGCAAACTACTCTGACATTTTGCCAGTTTCATTGTGCTTCTTCAAAAGAGCTTGATCAGCACATCTTAAACTCCAGTCTACTTTGAAATCTTAGGCTAGGAGAGAGCTTGTTGTGCTCAATCTTTCTGTTTTAAACCAAATTATTATATTGATGATAACCCCCTTGGTGACTATAACTCTACAAAATTCCTGATTTCTGTACCTATAAGAATAATTACTGGTTTGAAGAGAGAAAAAAAAAATATTGATTTAATTACTTTGGTTTTGAATTTACAAAAACAAAAATACAATGCCATCTGAAAGCATTCTGAATTTTTTACATTTTCCCACTTGCCTAAAATGTGTACACGGATATGTGTATTTAATTTTGAAAAAAACGTTAAAACCTAAACCTCCAAAGATGTAACTTGTGATAACTTTGAACGATGCTGTGTGTGCTCTCTCTGCCTGAGGACGTGTGGTGCTTGTAAAACAGGGTTAAATGACTACATGTAACTGCTGAAACATTGATTCAGAAAAGTACAAGCTTGTGTGAACTACATTCAAACAGGAAAGCTCCAGGTCTTATTTGATGTATGGAGGATATTATCTCCAGTCCACAAGTTTCTCAAATCAAAGACACATTAAACATTTCCATCCCTGAGTTTTATATACTCCCCCCTGCCTGAACTGAGTGCATGAAATATGAAAAGTGTGAAGGATTCGCCCAACGCCATCATCGATAACAAACTCGAGACAATGTTTTTACGTAAGGAAATTGATATTGTTAAAGGCGTAAAAAGTACACATGCAATGACAAACATTATCACTTGTGTTATTGCTCCCTTTTTGCCGCCATGTGCAGAACAGCCTGCATGATCTGGACTACTTTCTAGCTCGGACCACATGTGGAGGTTGATCTCTACAGGACAGATGTTGAGATGCGATCAAGCGACTTATTGAGAAAGACACACAAGCATGGAATGAACCATGGGTTCCGTATTTAACCCTTAGCAGCACTGATATGCAAACAAGAGCTCCAAAACCATGGGGTGCCAGATCCTCTGGAAATAGTTCAAAGTGCCTTGCCTACATCCAGCGGTGCAAAACACATGACTGAATCTGTCGGTTGAGGTTAAGATAAAGGGGACCACTTTGAATGAACCTGAGAGTGTCTTTCAAGGAGACTTTGAACACTGTTGGAAAGGCTAATTTGATATTGACAGTGCAGAAATTCAACCGGCCTTCTTTTAGTGTCAGCCATATGTTTTCTACTTGGAAGATAATTTTTCAAACAGTAGGAAGGCAAACTTGATGGGATTCGGCTTCCAGCGTGCAGTGTTATTTTGGTCATAATGCTCTATGATGGATTGCAATGTTTTAAAGCTACAGAGCTATTAACTAGTGAGCTCTCTTGGGTTTCTTCAGCCATCACAAGATCTTTATTATCCCAATAAAATCCTTCTCTGTATTTCTTTCAATAGAATATGATTGAGAGACGTCTGCACAGGCTAAGTAACAAGCTTGTACTTACCTTCCCTGAGGTGAGACTACCTTACTATGATCCAAAGAATAAAGATCCCCCTTTTAAAGGGACATTTCATCCGAAACTGAAAAAATTCATTTCATCCTTAAATCATGTATTTTACAAGCAATTTATTTACCATTATTCACTGTTATAGCTCATTTGTTTTTACCTAAAATAAATAAAATAAAAACAAATAGAAAAGTTTTTGTCACTTGTTTAAGAAGGTGAAATGTGTGTGTTGTATACAATCATTACACACAGATTAAGTGTTATTTTATTAATTATTTTTTATAAATGTGTATAATTTTGCTTACACATAATTGTAATCAGAACTCAGTGTCTAAGAAATGATCAGTGCTAAATTTTCCTGAGCTTTTTAATGGTCTCTCAGTTTGAGTCAGCAGGCGATATCTGCTGACTCAACAGATGTCCAGAAGACAGTCATTGACACCTTCCACAAGCAGGGGAAGCTACGAAAGGTGCTCAGCCTAAAGGAGAACCTCATCCTTGAGACATTTGTCTTGATAAAGCTAACTAAGACATTTAGAGTAAGCTGCTAGACATGGGCTGCTATTTCGCTGATGGTCTAAATAGGACGTCCAGAACCGGAGATATGGGTTGCTGTTTTTGCCAACTTCAGGCAGCACTATCGCGGAAGGGTAGGGTGGTACGGGTTCCGACACTCCTGGCCGGAACTATTAATTTGTTGAAAAACTGTCATGTTTGATCAGTGGTTGGCAAGCTCCTGACCGCAGCGGGCGTTTGGGCTGCAAGCTCTGGCCAGGGTGGTCCACCATGGCAGCCCAAAGTAATTGACATTTACCGGTGCTGTTTCTCGGTCCAGGAAGGACGTACTGAGATTAATATTTTTAACTTTTTTCGCCTGGATAAACCAAACGAGCCTGGGCTTGCCTCTCTATGACCACCAGATCCGGAGACATGGGATGCTGTTTTTTCCAACGTTAGGCAGTACTATCACGCCCGGGAAAGGTAGTACAAGTCTGATACGATAAGTTACTCTCTTGGATCAGCTGGTTTGAATGAGGGGCCCGCCATTTGGAATTTACTTCCTACTCAAGGCCCCCATCTACCAGGAAACCAGTAATCCTGACCTTGGCTTTGATTGCAGAGATTTGTCTTAATCATGTTTGTTTTGTTGTCTGTTTCTGTACTGAAATGAAGGACAAACTGCCTATTACAGCTCCTTTGCATCTGAGTTCTGTTAAAACCATGATCACATAATTGGCATCACCGATATGTGGATTACTTTCTGAAACAAGTGACAAATTTTTTTCATGATAATCTATGATTTTTAGATGACCCTGAATATGTTGATTTTTTGATTGCCCCCATATTTCTGAATGCCATGAATAACAACACATTTTCAGTTTCTGGTTTGTGGTCTCTTTAAGATATATATTATAATGTATGCACATGATGTTACGGTACCCGGAAGTTGCAGAGTGATTGGCAAAAAGAGCTTTTATGGACAAGCAGTGAATGTGAGTTTGGAAATAAGGAAATGCTGTTCAAACTGATTTTCAAAGCTTTCAGGGACAACATTGGATGTCTGTTCAAACCCAAAGAAAGGAGAAGCAAATGAATTGCTGCAGTTCAACTGGAAACTAGGAGCTGAAACCTAAATTGGCCGTCCCTGTTTTGTGTTTGGCTAAATCACCAATTACTTAAATTAAAAGTTTGCCACCTTTATATTCTACTCAATTTATTTAAAAAAAAAAATCTTTACTTGTAAACAAATTTAACTGTTTGAAGTCTGACAAACTTTACAATTCGCTCCAACAAATTACCTTTAAAACAGTTTTTTTGTGGCGATGCTTGATATATTTTTTTTAGTACAACCCTTTTTTTACAATTCTTTTTTTTCATTACATTACACAATTATCCCACATCAAGCCTGATATTATACAAAAAAACACAATTCTTAGAATTACATTTTGTCATTTTACTGCAAAATTGGGAACTAACAGTTTAGTTTTTTATGTTTTATAACAAAATCAAAGTGTTGAGATAAAATAAAAATTAATAATTCCAAAAAAAACAAAGACAATGTGGAAAAAAAAAACGAAAAACAGGCAAACCTCCGTAAACCTTATACACAGTTCCAAGAACTTTTTCTACCATTGTGCTTTTGTTTAAACAGAACTTTGAAAACACAAGCCATTTCACAGGTCTTGTACTTACAAAGATTTACACTTCTTTTCACCACTAGATGGCACTGGTTAAACAGAATGAACCTTGTTTCTCTCAAGATCAAAGTTAACATTAAATGCACAAACTAGGGCTCTCCGTGGTGATAGAAATAATTTGAATTTCTTAGAATTTAATGCCATTTTGCTGTTTTATTTTGTTGCAGTGTATTATCTTTGTTGGCATTTATAATCTTTTTTTGGTGTTTAAATTAAATGTCCATATACACAAAATAGGGTTCACAATCAAGTCTAGTTATTTTTAGAATATTTTTAGAACCCGTATAGAAGGGTTAATCAGAATAACTCACTGTTTGGCACTGCTTTGTATTAAACACAAGCATTTTTGCCACTCAACCTGTAGGGTGGCAAGTGACATCTGCGCATATTCTCTATAGAAGCAATATAATATTTGGGTGTCTTGCTGAATTATTGAGACTTAGTAGTAGATTTTTCTAGAATTTTCCAGAGTTAGCAATTAAACAGTTTAGGCAACCATGTATTGTTGCAAATGCTTGACTAGTTAGAATTCTTCTCATACCCTTCCCTTAAATTTGGTTAGTTTAGCTGTAGTGAGTGTGGGTGCTAGAAGGAAATGCAGCATCCAAAGCATGTAATGCATCATTTTTGTGATAAAACTTGCTCATATTTTCAGCAGAGATATAACTCCATGTTTAGCAGACAAGCTAGCATGCTATCTAATGTTTGTTTGTGTCTACAGAGTAAGAGCTGCTTAAAATATTTCCTGTCTGGCGGATCAGGAAGATACTGGTTTTGATTTGTTCCAACCATTATCAGATATGCTGCAGAAATCATTCTAGCATCGCATGTTTAGCACTTGTGACCGATGAATGCATATTTCAAGCAGTCGCTACTCTTGTATCTGCAAGGATCCAGTAATGATTTCTTCATGCGGCAGGCCTGGGTTCTCACTTGACCTCCATTTGTTACGCGAACAACAAAAAGATGATTTACCATCTGAGTGAAAACACACAAGTGAAAAATGAGGAGCAGAAAAGGAAAAGAGAAAATATTTGTTGAAATGGTACATTGCCTGTCCCACAGTGGCGCTATGGGGGAATTCACTGTCTGAAAGGGTGACAAATTGCGACTGCTATTTATTTATTTATTTGCTTGTTCTGCCCTAAAAGTTTCAAAACGTCATAGTCTGATTGATGAACTACAAATACTTGAGCACATCTAAATTTAACCTGTATAGCAAAAATTAAACAATGGAAACTAATAAGAATATTAGTTTGCATACGAATATTTGAAATCTAATGCAATATGCGTTTTTATCCAGGATGATCAACATTATTAAGCCCAGGTACATTTTTGCATGTGTTTTGGTGTGTACAGTTGGCTTTAGCTGTGTATTTGAGGGTGGGCTGGGGGATTCGGGTGGGACTCACAGGAACTCATGTAAATCTTTCTTTCCTGTTTATAAAATTACTGTGGCTTGGTCAACAGACTCTGCATGAAAGATGTTTGGACTGGCTGAGACTCATAAGATTCCAGGACCACTTTCATAATCAGATATGGTTGTTTTTTTTTTAAAGAAAGGATTTGCATCCAAAATATTCACAGCACTGCACAACATGTTTTAAGTCTTGAATAAGAACCTAAATTAAACATTTACATCATATTTATGCTCATAATACTTTGTAATGATTCGTTGTGCAAATTTATTAAAACACGAAATATAATTTATTTAAGCTTCCAAAGATTTTGCTCAGTTAATAATACACCTTTGCTTACAGTTCAAGTTTGACATTTGTTTTGCCTGTAAATATAAGATCTAGTATAATATTCAATAAGATTCCAGTCTGAGGCCGCTCAATGACATTCACAGAGTTGTCTTGCAAATGTAACATCTTAACTGTTTGCTTGGAGTCCTTATCCTGCTGAAAGTTGAGCCACCTCTTCAGGTCCAAGACTCTTTGGGAATCTCCAGCACACATTGGGCGAAAGGCAGGGGTACACCCTGAACAGAACCAGTCCATCACAGGAAAGCAGACATTCACTTGTTAATGGAATTTAGAGAATTGAAGTAACCTGTCGCATATTTATGGTCATATAGGGGAAACCGGAGAACACCCAGTCTCCCCTCCGAAAGGCAGTAGGCTGGCTTCGAACCAGCAACCTTTTCACTGAACAACCTTACAACCTTCCCACCATGCCGTCCCTCTTTCAACTTTCACTTATTAGTTGCTACACCATACCCAGTCAAAACTTTTTTTTTTCTCTTATACTTTAACTGGTATTGAATTCTATATGATGCTTTAAATGTACAGATAAAGGTACAGTTATGGATACCAAGGTACAAAGCTGTTCCATGAGAGTTTTTAATTGTACCATTGTGTACCTTTTTGTCACAAGTGGGTGCCTTTTCGAAACCATGTTTAAAAAAAGTGAATTTACCACAGGTGGACTCCAATTAACAATAACAAGACGCAAAAAAAAAATAAATAATAATTATAATAAATTCTCTAAAAATGTGTAAATTTGTCAACATAATCTAAAATATAAATTATAATATAAAGGCCATATAAATATAAATATTTTTTTTTTATTTCAGTGTCGTTAATGCTACAATGTTAACTCAAGTATACATTTAAGGTTAAAATTATTGTATTCAAAATTACAGTTAGTCGAAAGCAGTGTTGAACTGACAGCAACTTTTATACTGGTTTAAACAGTATCTGATGCTGATGATTTTTGTTTGTGTGATTATTTAATGAGACTTTTTCTGCTTTTTATTAATTTTCTTGCAACCATAATCGGGGCACTTATTTTCAGCGTAAACAGTGACTCACACATTTACTATCTTCAGCCATTGTTCAGTAAATTAGTGTAATCTTAGTAGTGAATCATCCGGTAATTTGTTTTTACTCACATACTTTTCCTGGTGAGCTGAACTGATGCATGAAAAAAAGCACATCAGATGTTTTCATGCCCTTTATTGGTCATTTTCCATCATTATTATCCTTGTTCAACACATCATTTGAGTGGTTTGATGAGAAAAATGTATGATAACATTGTATGAAGTACCTCAGAGGTGTTAATCCTAGCTAGGATCAAGGAGTGTTACCTGCTCAAGATGAAAAAAGTCTGGTTTTTATTTTTACATTTCTGCATCTTGTTACACCACAGCTTTACGCTCAGCTTTTTCTGATTCAAAACCTCCAATCTTTAATCTGTTAGCCATTTGTTGTCTTGTAGTTTGTCATTCTGTGTTTTGTTTACTAAAAATGTTTTTCATTTGTTCCCATTTCATTTGTGCAATCTCACTCATGTCGTTTACTTATTAATTCTCATTTGTTTGTTTTTCATCTGTCCTCCTCATCTCTGACTGTCTTCTCGTGTCATGTAAGATCTTTGACAGCCTCATTGTACACTATTCATTACATCACATTTGTAGCTTTACTGGTGTGCCTGGCCAAAAAACACTGCCCTCCAGAGCATTATTAAATACTAAATGGATAGTGGGAACTCATTGTGAAAAATGTAAAAAGCCTGTGATCCCTTAAATGTTTGGTAAAATGAAAAGCATGATAAAAAATAACAGTAGAACTAAGGCATATGTTTAATAAAGAAACTAAGAGCCTTTCCACATGTACAATGTGAAGGGAACTCAATGGATTGGGACCAAACCAGTCTATAACCTTCTGAAATATACTAATCAGTGAGGCTAACAGTGAAAAAGGCTTCATTTGGCTCAGGAGCATAAAGATTGGACTCTGGAGCAATGTATAAAGCTTATGAGGTCTGATGAGTCCAGATTTACCCTGTTCCAGAGTGATGGGCGCATCAGGGAAGGAAAAGAAAGAGATGAAGTGATTCAACCATGATCCATGTGCTGCACAAGCCTGTGGGGGCAGTACTATGATTCAAGGTTGCTGTAGTTGGTCAGGTCTAGGTTCAGCAACAGTATTTGCTCAAAGAGTCAAATTTCACACATGGGTCCAGACCTTAACCCAATTGAGAATCTTTGGGATGTGCAGCGATCTAGATTCTAAAGTCTTGGTGAAAATTTACTGGATGGAAACAAATCTTGTAACTTTGCAGAAACTTATTGAAATATTGCCATAGGTAATACATATTCTAATAAAACCTATAGGCAATGCAACAAAGTATTAGAGTCTGTGACCTTTTTTTTTTGGCCAGGCAGGGTATATAGTCCGAATATGCAAAATATTTTTTAATGTGTATTTAAATCTTGAAAATATTCTATATTCAGGTACTCAAAAGGCAAATTGGTTGAAAAGAAAAATTAACCCACAATGTAGTTTTTATAAGCGTTTAAATTGACAGTCTTAGAAGTAACATTATTTACATTTCTGTTATATAAAAGTCTGTTTACATGAGGTGGACTCCAAGTAATGTACATAGAATACATGCGTTTTTACATAAGTGGACTGATTTGAATTTATTTTCTTCCTTTTCTCTGTTGAAGAGCGTGTTAATCAGATTTATGTTGCCATAAATGAACTTTTTAACCCCTGTGTATTTCTTTAGCTCAACAGAAAGTTTTTTTTTTTTTTTATGATGTATTGTGGTCCAGGAGAACATTAACACTCAACCCAAAGCTGAAAGTTATCTACAGACAGAGAGGGACATGTTAACATTGACATCTTTTGTTTGCTCTCTTCTTCAGAACCCAAAATTCCAGGAACCTGTTACTCTCGATTTCCTAGATGCTGAGCTGGAAAATGATATTAAAGTTCAGGTATAGCACGACACACAAACCATGTCATGAGTTTTTCATTCTTTGCTATTTAAAATGCAAATGTCCGTTTAAAAAAAAATAAAATAAGAGTGACTGTTATCGTTTTTGAAAGCTTTTTAAACAACATAAAAATCTTGTCTCCATTCAGTTTTATACTCAAAGCCATTGATCATTAAGGAAATAGTTTAAGATGTCCTTTGTCTCTTTATGTAAACCCAGGCACACTCAATGATTTTAAGATGAGGTGTTTGTGGGAGGCCTGATATCCCATAATATCAGTAATTTATTTTTTTTTAAGCTGAAGATAGTTCTTAATGGTTTTTGCTGCACTGTCCTGTTCCAGAATGAATCCCCTTGATGTTAATTCATTACTGTTAAGTCTGTCTGTATTTCTCAGCATTGGGAAACCTGTTAATCTTAATCAAAATCTCCATTTGCAGAAATGCAGCCCCAAATATTCAAACAACCTCCATCATGCTGGACTGTTAACTACAGACACTCATTATTGTCTTGATCTCCAGCCCATAGTTGAAGACACTGCCTTCTGCTACAGCTAAATATTTAATATTTGTACCCATCAATCCAAAGCACCTGATGCCATTTTTTGAACACCAGTTCCTAACATTCCCAAACATTAAGCAATCTCCACCATGCTTCACATTATCGTCTTTCTCTCCAGTCCTTTGTTGAACAAATTGCCTTCTGTTACAGCCTAACGATTGAAATGTTTACTTATCAATCCAGAGCACCTGGTGCCATTTTTTGTTCACCTCAGTTGCTACTATTTTGTGCATACTTAAATTGTTTAGCTTCAAATCAAGGTTTGGCTTTTCAACTACAGATCTTTAATGAAGACCACTTCTGGCCAGACTTTGTTGCTAGTTCAACTTTCATTTTCAAGGGTAATTACCGTGATGTGTCCTGGATCTCCTGCATGATTCCTTGGCTGACCACTATGTCTATGATCCTCAATATTGGCGGTTTCTTAGTGCTTCTTCAAAAGAGTTTGAACAGCACATCTTGAAACCAGGAGCTGTAACTGGAACAGGATCAGTCCATGATCAAGAGGGCATTGTCGGAGGGTGAGGTAAGTAACCAGGCAGGTGGATAGTAGGGACTGGAGTTGGTTGGAGCTGCGGAGGATTGCCAGAGAACCCAGGAGTGGTGAGTTTGAGTCAATAGTAGTAGAATCACATGGAGCAGGTAAGCATATCGCTGAGATAAATAATATTCTGGAGTCCGAAGAAGCAGATTGATTGGTAGGCCAGACTAGTCAGTCTGTGATTGGTTGATGTGTTGAGTGCTGAGAGTGGTTTAGGTGTTTCCAGCAATTGGTGATCAAGGTTGTCAAGTATGTTTCTGACATTTAGCAATGTAGTCATTGCCTGCATATTAAAACTAACCTTCTGCTTCTCCCAGATACGCACTGTGATGATTGATGGAGATCCTGGAGAGAAAACAATAGAAACACTTGTGAAGTCGCAAGACGAGGTGGAAGAACCTCCTTTAAATAGTCGTTGTATTCCACATAGATGAATTGATCTTTTTAATTGATATATTTGTATTTGAACATCAGAGATACATTGACCGAGGCGTCAGGACATACACATGGGCACCAGTCAATGGAACAGACTACAGGTTTGTAGGGTTTCTCTTACTAAACTGTTTCATAATTCACTGATTTATGTTTGGTAAAACAGACTGTTCTTCTTCTGTGTTTGTGCTCTGCAGCCTGGCCTTGGTCTTGCCTGAATACAGTCTACATTACATCGAGGCAAATCTAGGCAACACTATAAAACAAGCCATGTGTGAGTATCATCAATTCAGCCAAGACACACACAGACTAGGTCTCCACGTCAAGCGAAACACACAGAGCCTCAGGCAGGCTCTGCTATTGTTTGATAGAGTAGATTTCAAATATCTTTCACTGGTTTTTGTGTGTGTCGGGTTCAGCTGCTCTCCACTCCTCCTGATCAGAGGAGCCAACTGTTTGATCTGACTCTCTCCAGCACACACTGGCCCTTGCTGGGAATAGAGACTGCAAACACACACATGCACACATGTCTACATGGTTATGTAAAAACCAGTTATAACTTACCACTTAAATGTTTCTTATGCTTCCTTTCTTGCCTTCTATCTTTAAATGGCAGTACAATGGGGCAAGTACTATTTGTATCTCTTTTGCTGTTGTCTCATTATTTTATCCCCACATTTTTATTTTTTATTTTTTACATTTTACAGTTAAATCTGTTGTCTTTCTGTAAGAAGCATGTTGATGAATGCTTGGTCTGCGAAACATCTAACAGTGTTTGGTGCTTGTCTGACCATACACCCCTTTCTAAATTATGTTTTTTTTTCTATCACTGGTCTATTCGCCTTTGTAACTGGATTTGATTGGAATTAACTAGCACTTTTCTGATAAGGCAAAAAAAATCAACCCTTTTAAACTCAATTATGCTTTGTGTCTCAAGGGTCAAAAATGCATCAAATCATGCATGTTATTGAGAAATGAATGGCTAATACTTCCGGTACTACTGGTAAATTATAGTATAATATTATTAGTGCTGTCAAAATTAGTGAATTAACATATCCAATTATTTTGAAATATTTAATGCATTAAGAAATTAACACAATTAATGTAGACTGCACTATTTTGTCAAAGTCTGTTATATCAATGCCTTTATTTTCACCCTTTCTGCCTTGGTCATGTGGTCAGAGTTTAGTCACATGATCACTCACTCTGTTTCCCTGCAACACAAGCTTTCTGTGTAACTATGTGAACAAAAGTTGCGCATTTGTTCATTTAGCTTAGTTTATTCCTCCTCCTTTGGAGAAGTCTTATGTTATTCAGGTTCATTCATACAAGAATTTTTATGTTTCCGTTGTGTTTATATTGTTTTTGTGATCAATAAACTATAATAAATATGGGATTCATTTAGATTACATTTACGCATTTGGCAGACGCTTTTACCCAAAGCGACTTCCATTTTAAATAAACACATTTTCAGATTATGATTTAAATCGTTGTCTTGAGTTTACAATAAATATTTACATTTTATTTGTATTTTATTTCATTTACAGTCTTTTAATTGAGATTAATCGTGACTCTTTTTTTATTGATTGATTGACAGCACTAGATATTATAAGTCCATGGGAGAGAGAAGCTGACTGTAACTAATCGGGTTTCTTTTCGCACACACCATTTGCATGCCACACATCGAGTGAATTCATTCTGCTGCAGGGGTGTAGCAATTTTGGGGAAGTGGGTGTTCTCATACACCTGTTTTCTTAGTTTTAGAATTCAACTACCACACCTTTTCCATGAGTTTTCGCAAGTCAAAACATCAGCACCAGCACTGGTGCATTTCCTTCAGGAAAGGATACTTTTGTGTATGTTTGTGCTGTTTGTTGCACCTGTTTCTGTTCAGAAAACAAAGGCTTTGTTACCACTGTACATTTTAATGCATGATTTAGATTTTTTTTGTGAAATTTACTTTTTTTTTCAAATAATAGGACACTCCTATCTGTCTTGTGTCTTAATGGAATGCAGCATCAAGTGAGCTGCATGCACAAAATTCTCAAGACATGATGTCAATGATTGGTGGAAGTAAAGCTGAATGTGAATGCTGTTCTAGGCAATACTTTATTTAATTTTAATTTCTGATCTGAAATAACAGAAGAACTTTTGAATACATCTACGGATGCCTCTCTGCTGCAAGTGATTGTAACACAGTTTATCATTTAGTATGTTTTTTTTTTTATCTTCCCGATTTGGACACCTATCTCCTTTCAATGAATGAAATCTGATAAATGTGAAGAAATGGAGCATATCCAATTTGAGACGACACAAAGCAAGCAAAAAAAAATGAAAAATCTGATGTTTTTCGTCAGGTCACAAATAAGTTTTGTGTTAATTTGGTAACCACATTGGGATTTTACAAGCACTTTATTATTTTACAAGTACTTAAAAATACTGAACAGAAACTGTAAACCATCTTTCGGATTCCTCTGCAGAAATCAGAAAAGGTTACTCTTGGAACAGATCAGGCACCAGTCTCTCTTCCAACGGACTGTGGGTACTGTGGATATTAAAAAAAAAACTGTAAAACAGACTAGAACTCTGATAGGACAGGACATGAATGAATTAAAGCATTGATTAGGTTTGAGTATTTTTCCAGTCATGGAGCATAAAAATGCAGAGTATAAATAGAACAGCTAATGATGAATGAGAGCAGGTAAGTAAATCGAAGGCAGATATGAGGGGAAAATAGATAGATGAATACAAGAAATCACAAAACCCTTGGCATTAGTTAAACCTGTGTTTCCCTTAAGCATGTTACAGTTAAAGTCATTACAAAAGTTTTAATGAGCAAGAAGATATTATGGATATTTCTGGTCCATAGCCTAAAGAAAAAAGTATCAAGGACTTAACTCATTGATGATGTTAGGACGTTCAGCTCTGAGCCAGAGGCTTTCCCTCTTCCCACTGTTCATGAGCCCAATTATATCAACAAAATAGCACAGAGATCGAATAGCGTCCACTCGATTCCAAGAAACTAAACGAACAAAAGAATTTTAGAAGCCAAAACAATGAGACCAGCAAGGGTTACAATGTAGCTGGTGACCATTAATACCAGGCTACTTTATTTAGAACACCTTGTAGGTACGATATTCAGAAGGCTAATGAATAATTTATGTAATTATGGATGTGGTAAGTGGTCGGGGTGCTATATCTACATCCAAGAGTGTGTTACCAAAGATATGTGAGCCACTGGTGTCTTGTTCACTCTCTTCCTCCTTTATTCCCCCTCTTTCTATTTCTTGTCGTAAAGGATCCTGGCATAGGTTTATGGGCTCGTAAAGAGTCAGGTCCATATGGTTATTGAGGGAGGGGAATGAGGCAGCGGCGCAGGGGTCAGGGCTTTGCGGTGGTCTTCAGAGTGCTCCTGGATACCTTAGAAGCTCCTCCGGGCTTGTATGAGCAAAGTCGAAAGGCGGACGTAAACTTCAGACATGCAGAACGATGGAAGTATGGCTTTTGGGAGCAATGTAGAGCAAGTAATGAGAAGAGCAGGTGAACTTAGAGATCCCTCAAGGGATGTGTCCTAATGGCTGCTCGTAACTGAAACCTGTGATGATGGACTTGGCCACTCAGACCTGGTGGACCTTTAGATGTTTTAGAATGACTCGTATTTGTTTCAGTGGTCTCAAAAGTTGCTGCTAATGTAGGATTGAAGAACTGGGGGTTTCATGAGTTCTGGATGTCATGCTATGATTAGTATCACACGGATCTTCCATGGAGCTGTCAAACTGTTATTGGGGTAGTGTGCAGTGGTTTAGAAAGAGAAGATGCTGTTTTGATGGCAAACTCAGAGCAGATGTGAAGCCAATAACTCGTTGACAGAAGCTTCAAACAAACTTTGTAGACAAACATGGGCTGCCAAACATAGAAGGTGATGGAAAAACTCCTCAAAAAAAGCAATGCTAATCATTGTGTTTTTGATGTTTTATCCATACAATATGTTATGGTTGTTATAATTGAATTACTGAAAATGAACCACAACATTCACGTAGCTTACAAAAAAAATAAATAAATAAACAGAGATTTTATTGAAATGTCTTAAAGTATGATTTTACTATGCTTTAAAAATCTATACGATTATTATAAGTCTAAAATGTCCCATTCAAATCTATTTTGTACAAAACTATTTTGGATCGAAGCCAATAGCCATGTTCATATATGCCAATTATTTTTTTTTTTTATTTTAAAGTAAATAACATATCTTTTATCAAAGTCTATTATCTGACATGAATGTTATAAAGTTATGTATATTGTAATGTTATTAATGTAATATTTAATATTTTAGGCTAATGGCACATTATTAATGTATATGTAACTATTTTGATTACTTAATTTTTATTGTTTTTTAATGACCTTTATTTAAAAGTAAACTGATTAATTATTTTCTGATTAAAACAAAAATAAATAAATAACTAAAAACTTTCAAGTTACTCTTTTGAACACTTTATTTGTCAAGTAATTAGTTTCATCACTAGTTACATTACACACGCCCACCCCTATGATTGGCATGCAAACATTCATAGAGTTGCAAAAGAAGTTCCTTAATAATGTACTTCTTCTGGCGAAAATCTGAAGTGTATGTTTCACTAGAAATCACTACTCTCCCCAACAGTGTAGTATGTACTGGTTTACACTATTAATGGATTACATGCATTTAGCTGATCAATGGAAGTGCTTGATTTCAAGCACTTGGAGCATGCTTTTGATGGTGTTATGAAGTGCGGAAGCTTATAGTTCTGTGTGAGTTAAAAAAAAAAAAAGCTGCATTCCAGTTCGTTCACCATCATAGTGTTTGATGTTTGCATCAAGCATGAGAAGGGTTTGACTTGAGCCTGTCAGACTCCTAACAGACACCTCTGTGCAAACAAGGGCTTCCATATCCATTTTGTGACATCTTTCATCTCCAAATAACATCTCTATTGTGTGCCTGACTTTGATGTTAGATCATTATGCCTCCATGGATGGTTAATTATTTTTTCAGTATTTAATGACTATATTTCCAATTCTGAATTTCTTACCTTCCTCCAAAAACATGTTATAACTGTGTATTTCTCTTGTCTTCTGTTTGGTTGGATTTTCTCTACAGGGAACAAGGGCAAGTACCGCAACCTCCTCTTTTTGACCTTCATGTTACATATTCACCACTTTTATTTTCATCCATTTGCATGCATCTTTCTTTTCATGTGCACAGTTTGTCCTTCACTGTGTAATGCAACCTTTGCATCATGCATTAAAAAAACAAAAAAAACAAAACATGTAACATACTTACAGACATTTGCATGCTATTCATGTCAACTTTTGGTTAACTTTTTAACATTTATCTTTTTTAACGTTTATTTTGCAAATTAACTTATCACAGTGTGTTATGCTACGTCAACCTTGTGTGTTTTGCATTGTATGTGTAAATGATTAGGATGTAAATGAAATGTCTCTGTGCTGAAATAAAATATTTAGACCTTTAAAATGTACAGGAGAACAGATAATTTCAATTGCATTTACATTTTTAAAACCTGTAAAACGGCAAGCATAACGATAGAACAATTACTCTTTTTGCATTTGAAATTTATTATAATGTTATAGTGAAGTTTTTGTTCTCTTCCCTGAGCGGATGTGCTGAATTCAGACATATTAAGCAAAAATTCCAAGTGTTTAATCCAGATGGTCGGTGTGTTCAGAGCATCCCAAAACATAAAAAAATAAATAAACATATTTGTTTATATATATATATATATATATATATATATATATATATATATATATATATATATATATATATATATATATATATATATATATATATATATTTTTTTTTTTTTTTTTTTTTGGGTGAGTTATAACCATAATCTGCATACATCTAGCATTCGCAAATTGATTGGAAGAAACGCACATTTAAATTTTATATAATTAATACAATTAATTACATTATTTGTATTAATTATTTAATAGATTTGATTGCACTATAAATAAGTTTTTTTTTCAATCCATGGTATATTTTCTGCAAATTATTTACAGTGTTGTTGTTTTTTTGTTGTTTTTTTTTGTCTAATTTTAAATGATACTTCTCAAAGACTAAGCAATGAAAACATTTTTTTAATTAATTAGATTTTTTTTTTTGTTTCATTGGATTGTTTTCCAAAGCAGGTAAAACTCTGGCCAACATGGTTTCATTGCTGGTCACATGTGTCAAAGTAATTGCATTAGAAAAATCAACCATTTCTTTGACCTTCAAGGCTTGCCCAAATGATGGTCTTAATCTTTTGAAGTCCTCCCTTTGCATTACATTTTGGGCCCTGAGGCTATCCTTCCGGCTTTTTCATTGGGTTTTAGACAACTTTAGCTGGTTAAATCAGCAGCAATTCCAAACTGCTGGGTTTTGGGATGTTTTTACTGTTAAAAAGGGTTATTACTGTATAAAGTTGATCAGGCTACACAAATATCTATCAAGGTTTTGTTCCGCCATGGGGGGAAAAAACTGAAATACATGTATTTTTGGTCCTTGATAAATGATTTGGGCTTTATTCAGCAGTTTAATCCATGCAAGGGCTGAATGGATTTCCAAGCTCAGTTGTAGAAGATTTTGCTCTACTTGTTATGCCCTCAAGACAGCTTAATGAAGAGCTTTCCATGAGTGATCATCATCAAATGTGTATTCAGATAGGTGTTTTAAACCATACAAACCATGTGTTTTAAACCATGAAAAACAATAGAAGTAGAGTATGTGACGTCACACATACAGTAGGCTTCTGTAGTAGGATTTTGAAGCTAAAAATTGCAGGATTTGAAATTTTCAAAATGCAAACTCCAGTTTATAGCTTGATTTTTAGCACATATATTTTAATTTAAAAATATTAACTCCTTCACGAAAGTCTTAATGTGTTTTCAGAGCGTGAATCTGCTCCCTTTGAAACTAGCCAATTTCGTTTTGCCTGCACTTGATATTGCAGGAGGTTCCCATCATTTTATATAGTTGGACAGAATTGCTAAATAAATAAATTAACAGGATTAAATTTTGCAAATCTGCATGTTCTTTGTGAAAAGTGATATTTTTCTGTTGGTTTGCCTAATATTCCTCTTTCCTTCACTCTGTAGTTTTTGAGACCATGCAGCAGGATAAATTTGAGGACTTTGGCTACACCTTTATTGCACCCAGGTAGCACACACACAGACACACTACATCAGTATCAACAGACCCCCACAGGGTTTAAACTTGACAGCTTTATTTGAGTCGTATCTTGACTCCACTAGTCTTCGAAGGCCTATAAATTCACACCTTCCGATCTGCACTTGACTCCCTCCACAATGGATCCAACAGACACAGCTGCAGCAAATATGTTTGAATGTGTTCTGCCTCATTGTGAACATCAAAATAGTTTGTATTTGCCGTAAATGATTACTAGATCCTTTATTTTTCAGGGAATACTGCAAGGACCTCAAAGTCTCATCCAATAACACTCAGTTCCTGATGGACTTCAATGAGTACATTAACAGAAAAACACCAGAGGATCCGTTCTGTGAGTGCAAACTTTAGCATTTTAGCTTGAAACGTTTACAACATGAATACCTCATAAAATAGTAATAATAAGCATCTTCATTGAGAAATTCTTTGATGTTAATTTGGATTGATTTTACTTAATTATGTAAATAAAATGTTGGTTTTTTTTTGCTTTGTTTTGAGTTTACTATCAGCTGGTTATTTGATCTTGAAAAGAGCAAACAGAAAGAACATAAGTTAGAAAGCGAGTGATCCTGATATCAAGGCTTTGCCTCGAATACTCCTGAGCATGTGCAGACTCCTGCTCAAGGCATTGGGGATGTGTCAACCATACTGTATTAGCCTATGTTTTAGACATAATCGCTAAAATCACAGTGCATTTTTTAACTTTTTTAAAACATGATGTTATTTTTTAAGAAGAAAAACAAATTATAGGTACAGTTAGACAGAAACTCACCTCTCAGCTCTGCTGTAGACAGAACACATAAAATTTTATTTGATACGTTCAACTAACTATACACTCTCACAACCGTAAGTGATTTAAAGTGACCGGCAACCATGTTCAGGACTAGGAGGAGATTGGTACTTCTGGAGAATTAGAAACCTCTGCAAATTCCTCTGCAAATAGCCTGGAGCCTCCTCGCCGAGAGGCATTCTTACTAACCACTACAGCGCCATTCTGCCAGGAGTACAGTTTTTTTGCTCAATCTCTAAAATGGTGTGATGTACTATAAAGACTGAACTCTGAACAGTCATCTTGATTGTATGATGTGATCACTCAGAGCTGAGTCAGGCACATGGAAGAGGGAAGCTGAATGTGTTTCCCTATTTTCTCTTGTGATTGATTAGTCTGGTCTGAATTTAATCCAACATCGTCACAACATACTGCGAAACAACATACTGACTCAGATATAGAGCTTGATAGCATCACATGACTCATGATAGGTCATGAGTCACATGATGCTATCAAGCTCTATATCTGAGTCAGTATGTTGTTTCGCTCTTTTCTCAAGTTTCCACAGTGATTTGTGTCATCAAATTGTCTATTTTTTTCCATATGTTCCATTACATCTCTCTAGGGTTGACAGTTAGGTTTACTTAGAGTGTGGAAAATGACTCCATGGGCATAAAAGATTTATCTTTAGGTTTAACTGTAGGCTTATTTAATCAGTAAGAAAGAATAGCATGAAAAAAATACATATATTTTACAAGTACAATCAGTGTCGAATACTTCTTTCACTCACTGTATCTGTAAGAGAACACCTCACCCACTTTAAATAAAGTAAAATAAATTTTTCATTCATTCATTTTCCAACCAGTTTATTCCCTTTTTTGGGTCACAGGGGTCTGCCGGTGCCTATTTTGAGCGCACAGTGGGGGTACACCCTGGACAGGTCGCCAGTCCATCGCAGAAATAATAAATTGCTTATATTTATTTTATTATTTAAATAACATTGGAAAATGCAACAATCAAATGCAGTTCATTTACATAACTGAATGGTAAATAAAAAAAACTTTATTTTCTCATCAGATTTTTTGAGCATTAAAAGTAGCATGAAGACTCTTGAGACACGATGCATGGACACAGTAAAACAAACAATTTATTTCATTGTTAATTAAACAGATAAAAGATGCATTCTGCCACACTCTGCTCTCATCTAATGTGTCTAAAGCACGAGAAAACGAGTTCACGTCAGCAAACCCGTCTTATACTGTCCTATAGAGGTCAGACGTCATAGTCACAGTGATGTGTCAGCACAATATTTTTAGCCAACGAGCTAACAATATTTAGCTTTATCATTAATATTAAGACTAAATATAATGTTTAAAAATTTCTTTCACAGAGTGATAAAACAGAAGAAGTTTCAAAATATTTTTGTTTAAAAACATTGCATGATCTACACAGGAGCTGAAATCAGTTTCTTGGAATCAACATGATGATTAGTGCTCTGTTCCAGGTCGTACAGCTACAAACCAACTATTCTACCCACAATCAGAGCTATTCTGAAAGAAATAGATTGCAGATTAAGGAACAAAATGTGTTTTTTATATTAATTTTACAGAAAATTTTTAAAGGACGTAGTTTTGTTCACAATTTTAAGCTCTACCTCCTGGAACCAATTGCTAAAATCAGTTTATTTTGTAATACATTATTCAAAGCTGCGTGGGTTTTTGTCTTAATAATATGTAACTTAATTTTCACATCATTAACGCCATTAACCTATAGTTTTCGAAGCTTAACAGACTGTGAGTGCTGAGTGTGTTGTTGAATGGAGTCTGAAACAATGCTACTCTCTCTCTCTCTCTCTCTCTCTCTCTCTCTCTCTCTCTTCCTCAACCACCCTCGTTTCACACACCCTTACATAAATTAATCTTACTTATCACTGTATACCTTATAGAATAAACTTACTAGGATTTTGATGTATCCATTTTCTGATGTGGCTGAAAGGCTGACCGAAGAGAATCCTACCATGAAAGGAAACTGCACAGTAATTCCAAAATTAACAAAGATTCACCATAAAATATATACACTCAAGAAATATTTTTGAAAGGCTTCATAAATTCATAAATTCACAAATTCTTGTATTTCAAGAGTTATGCTTATTTTTATACTATTGTCCGGAGAGAGGTGATGATAGCAACTGTGTGAGGCCCATGTCTAATTCTGAAAACTGGGTGAAGGACTGAACAACTTATCAACTTTTTTTTTATCTAAAAATCACTATAGTCATTTAATTGTGATTATTGTGTTGATTATGAATAGTGCAAGGTAGAGATTAATTTAGCAATATTCCATTTCTGCCATCTTCCTGACCCCTTTAATTGTCAATAAAATTTGTATTTATGCATCAACAAAATCAATAACATTTCTTTTCTTCCCTTTTTGTTCCCCATATCCTGGTTGAAATGTGAATAAAATTTGAACAAGTTTTACATGACATCATTCAAAGCTGTCATTTATGAAGGGTTTTCTTTCACTCTCTGTATTGTTCAGGTAACGTGAGTCTTGTAAACCGCCTTCTGCTTGATGCTGGCCTCACTGCGGAGCTCGTCAAAGTCTGGAAGGAGCAGAGAGTGTACGTTTACTACGAAACCCACACATGGAACATGAAAAAAGATCTTTTTTTTTTTGTTTGTGTCACGCTAAACATTGTGATGTCATTTCTTTGGTTAGAGATGGAATCTTGGCTCGCTTTGTTGCAACGGATGGAGGAATAACACGCGTGTATCCAAAAAGGTATGTTGCATTCACAGTAGTATGAAATATGTTCTCCTGCTCAAGGCTGCGTGTCTGTGAGTGTGCACATGCTAAATTCTTTACGATCTTTCCTGTCTGTTATTCCCTCGCTGGAGTCTGTAGAGGTTTCTGAGGACGGTTCAGCTACTCAGAGACTCTTTGGAGTTTCTTATAGGAGCCATGTGCAGCTCTCTCTCTCTCTCTCTCTGTTTCATCCGCACACTCTCTTTCTCACTAGTCTTTATTTGCTAAAATAAGTACGCGTTTATAAACTCGATGTGCAGGTGTTAAGCTTGCAGGAGACTGAAAGATGACTTTATCACCATGTTTTATATACTCTCTTTAGAGGATAAAAATATTAAAAAAGTGTAAATACCATAAAAAAGCAACTTGCACATATTGCTAATTATCTGCTACATTTTTATTTTACTTTATTTGTTCATGGGGTATTTTGAAGGTTATTGTTTTTCTTCAATTGCTCTCATTTTGTGTTTAATTTCTTTATAAAAATAGGTGCCCTCTAACTCAATTTATAGATTGTTTTTTTTTTTTTACATATAACATGCAAAATAAGTCAAGTCATATGTTTTTATATAGCGCTTCTATGCAGATGCTTCAAAGCAGCTTCATAGAAGGATAAGCATAATATGGATTAATTTTCGTATGAGTATGTTTTTGTGAATGGTTTTACGTTTTTTTGACAGCTAATTAAACAGTATTTAAATGGTGTTTCAATCCAGGCAAAAAGTTTTAGGTTATTTAATTTGCCTAGAGCATATGTTGTAGAAGTGTGAGAAAACCGGATCTCCCTGAAGAATAACCCACACTAGCAATTCCAATTCACGTGGAGAGCTACATTGGGGAAGCTAGTACTCACAGGGGAAATCAAGCCAGGTAAACCAAGGGCTGGTCCCTTCATCTCCATGTGGCCTGCTCAATTATGGGGATCCCTGACAAGCTGACCACTAACCATTGCTTGGAAAACAGAAAAAAATGTATTAAATGAAGCTTTCTGGGAGTCGTAGTTGCATCCAATGGAGAATTTTCATATTAGGTTACTTTCACCTAGTTATGTTGTTGTCTCATAAGTCCATTTTGGTTCAATTCAACAAGTTTTAGCCAGAGTATTCAGTTTGATGTGAAATGGACTCAAACAATCTATTCTTTTTCCTTTTCTGGACCAAATAAACACATGGTGAAAAAGTAACTGTTCTCCGTTGTTACATGTTACCTTTGACTATGTAATGTGGAAGATGACGAATGTGATGCTACCTCATTTCTACAGGGACAATAGTTACTTTGTCACAGTTTTCTTAACTCCCCTGCACTCCTTTTTCTGTCTGTCCTTGTGATTGCTTGTCTTCCTCACCTGTGCCTCACATCCCTATTATTTGCTTGTCTGGATTACAAGTAACCTCCCCTGGACTACACGTCACCTCCTTGTCTTCCAAGTATACTTGTCTTTTCTCGTCTCATGGTCTGTGTCTTTGTGTGTTTCCTACCTCATGTCCAGAGGTCACTGCTTTATTAATGAACATCTGTTTAACACTGTTGTCCTCTGTGAAAAAATGGGAATGCTTTAAAAATCACAAATATGTGGAAACTATTTGGACCAAATATTTACAGTTGTGCTCATAGGTTTACATGCTCCGGTCAAATTTTAGAATTCTTGTCCCTTTTTTTAGAAAATATGAATTATAACAACTTTTTTTTCACTCATAATTAGTGGTTCGGTGAAGCCATTTATTGTCAAACATGTTTGTTTACTCTTTTCCAATCATAATCACAGCAGAAACTTTCCAAATACCCAGATCAAAAGTTTTTAATATTTAGTATCCCACCCTCTAAAATCAATGACAACCTAAATTTTCTTGAGGTAGTTATCGATGAGGTTCAGTAGATAAAGTAGCCCTTCGTTCTTGGCAAAAAAGCCTGCAAGTCCTTATTGCCTTGCATACAATTTTAAAAGTAGATAAAATTATACATTGTACTTTCTAAATTTTGTTTAATAATTTAGTGATTTGTGTACTTTTTCAATTGTGATGTTTATATTCAGCATTTTTTAAATCAAGCTTTGATTTCTTTTCAGTGGCGGTGAAGAATGGGCTGAAAATTCTGAGACCTATGACTCAAGTTTCTACAAAAGAAGTTTGGACAACGATATATACATCTTCACTGCCCCATACCTCAACAGTAAGACAAACTCAGGCACTTAAAGAGCCCCTGTGCAACATTTAGAGAGTCTTGTGCTCTCTTTGGCAGGGGGGTTTACTAAGACAGCTGCTGATCTACTTGAAATGTACATCTACAGATCTCTTGCCAAAGGCTAGTGAGCTAATATTAGTGAGGGATTACTATTCGATGAGACTACCTCACATTCACACACGTGTGGTCTGCAGAACTAATACACACATGCGCATACACTCACATGCTCTAGTCTACCAGCAGTCATGTGCCAGATCGTAACTACAAGGGTATGCCTGGTCTCTGTGTTTATGGGAGGTTTAACCGTAAAATCTAATGGTGATAGCAGACTGAATCCCTCTTTCAAGCCTTTTGATATCAAATGTTGCAGTCTACCTTGGCTAAAACAGGATTTTAAATACAACAATCCCAGATTAGTTCAATTAACTAAATGCATTTTATAGTGCTGTATTTTGTTTTAAAACAGAAAGCAGAGAGTCGGGTTATGAGTCTGGGATCCTTGTCAGTAAAGCAGTGGATTTGGATATTGATGGAGCTAAACTCAAACCTGCTGGTGAGCTTATCTCTTCATTTATAGCATTTGGTGATTCTGTTGTATTTCATTTTTTCTTTCATTTTAGGATATAAATTGACAGACTCATGTATTTTATCTACATATTGGTGTGACCACCATTCGCCTTCAAAACAGCCGTAATTCTTTAAGGTACACCTGCTGCTGTTACAAAATTTTGGAAAGATCTTCTGTACTCAATGATGTTGAGCTCTGTGGAGGCCATTCCACAAATGTTTAAGCAACCTCCTCCATGCATCACTGTTGCCTCCAGACACTCTCCAGCGCTTCGGCGAATCCTCAGCATTCTTCTACAACCAAATATTTCACATTATGACTTATAAGTCCAAATTTTAGCACCTCATTCCTTTGTTTGTGTGCAGATGTGAGCTCTTTGCCCTGTTACACATCCAACTTTTTTCCATAATTCTCCAGACAATAGATTGAAGTGCCTGGGTCCCACTGGGTTTTGACAGTTCTGAGATGATGGCACTGCTGAACATTTTATGTTTGAGAAGGGTAATACGCAAGATGTGTTATGCATCTTCTGCCTAAAGTTTCATTGGCCTACAATCCTCAAATTTGTCTCTGCTTTGCTGCTCCTCCCTCCACAACTATCATCGGTTGTTGATGCTGTTTTGAAGACAAAAGGTAGTGACACCAAAAACTGATTTGATTTGAATCTTTTGTTAATATATATTTTAGGGGTATAACGATACACTCTGCACACAATATGATACATATCACAATGTTTTGCAACACTAGTTTTTGAAACCACTGAGAGGGCTTGTTTTATAATGTTTCTCATTTGACAAAGACTAATTGTCAAGAAAGACGTGGCTAAAAGCATCATGACTTGAAGAAGCAAATCAATTTCAGCTCCTCACCGATTTTGTGACCCCTAATATCTCATGGCCTTTATGATCGTACTTGCTTTTGTATATAATCATTTACTCTAGAACTTGTCTGGCTATCTTCCTGTTATCTTTCATCTCATCCATGTTGTAATAAGATTTCAGGTAAGAGTGTGCTTTGTTCCGTACAGTTGTGGGAGTCAAACTCAACGTGTCTGCCTGGATGAACAGCTTCATAAATGCTACAACCAAGAGAAATGTAAGCCCAAACGATCCCCGTTTCATTATCAGCACATGTGGAAGCTGTTTGGTTTCTAGATTTTATGAATTTTACCATCTGATAGCTAAGATGGATCGACCACTTTATGAAATGCTTATTTAAAGACTTGTTTCAAGAATGCTCAGTTCTACCCTCTCATTTTTTCCTCTCTGCAGTGTGCGGACGAGATCTGTGGCTGCCTTAGGAATGATAAGGTAGGATGCTGCATGCTTCATGCTGATCTGACTCTTATTTGAAGATCTGTTACTGATCAATGGCCTCTTGACTTTCCAGCAAGTAGACTGTGTGATTCTGGATGATGGAGGCTTCCTGCTAATGTCGAATCAGGAGGAATATATCACACAGGTAGTGGGGGGATTTTAAGTGAAATTTTGGCATTTAGCAATTGTGCTTCCTGTTTTTATTCAATGAGGTATTTTTGTTATACTTTACGATTATGGCTCTTTTTATGGTCTTCTTATATAATTTACTGTATGGGAAGTAACTAGAGATAGACTGCCAGATGGAATGGTGCATTACTGAGACACTGAGAGATGGTTGACAAAATCTTTTCCATCAGCGTTGTATGATGACCTAAAAAAAAATTGATTTATGATTTTTTTTCTGCAGATAACAACATGTTAAAAAAAATTATAACTTTGATTATAATAATAGTGCTGTAATAATATTTAATGACACATTGTTTATTTTTCCTTCGATTACAAAATTAAACATTAGAAATTAAAACACAAAATACAATGTCTATATTTATGTTATTAATAATAATGAAGAGGTGAATTCTACGTGCACTCATAGGGCAAGCTCACATTCTACAACAGGGGGCAGTGTTTCCATTTTACGTTAATGATTCAAGCACGTTAATCGATAAAGCCAGTTTATCGCCCAGCGATATCTTACTGTTTGGACAAATATAGGTTCTGTGTTTGTGGTGTCCTAAGTGATTCAACCTCTTTGTTTTTTTTTCTTTTATATCAGAGAAAACATTTTGAAAAGAGAATGCATAGTTACTCAACCTACTACACTTCTTTAGCTTCCTGTCAATGTCTAGGCGTTATCATGCTATTCAGAATGGTGTAATAATATTCCAAACTTGTGCTTGAGATATAAATAGACAAGATGGACCAAGAAATTGGCATTGTACTTGTTTTCCATATTTTTTTTTCTGATTAACAGATTGGCCAGTTCTTTGGTGAAGTGGATCCTGTTTTGATGATCTCTCTAGTCAACACTTCTTTATACTCCTTCAATAAAACCTACGATTACCAGTCCGTCTGTGATCCAGAGAGAGAAACTAAAGCTGCTGCTGGACACCGATCTGTCTATGTGGTAAGCAGCTCAGTTTAGCTTTAAACATTTGCAATCAAACAGTACTTTTTTCTCCTGGTATTTTCTGCTGACTGACGGTTCAACAACACTGATCTGTTTTTCATGTGCATTTGTGTGTGTTTATGGCAGCCCACGATAGCAGACATGCTAACTGTTGGCTGGTGGGCCTCTACTGCTGTCTGGTAAGAAAAAAACATGAGGCAAAAGAAATAGATGAGGAAAAGAAGCACGGGGTGGACGCTCTTATTTCTCTATTACTTCCTTACTCTTAGGTCCATAATGCAGCAGCTTCTACTCAGTCTGACTCTCCCGAATGTCATTGGGACAGGTACTGTGTGTTTTTGAAATCCTGAATTGAGCCAAACTCTGCCTTTTCTTTAAAAACAAACTCTGCTCTGGCTCAAAGCAGCACCTCAAACCCTTTCCATGTATCTTCACAGTTCACTTTATCATCACAAGTTTTGTGTCTTCCATATTTATACAGTATTTATGCAAGTATGTATTTAAATCCATTAAATGGATGTACATACACCACATCATAATAATACATGTATAAATAGACCAAGATGAGCACTGTACAAAATTGCATAGAAGATGATTTCGGGGCCATTCACATATTGAGCATAAATTTATAGAAAATTCTAGTTAAGTCGCTTTCTCATTGGTTTCCTATAAATGCATCTCTTGTTGCTAAGCAACCATCAGCCAGAATCTCCATTACAACTTCAGCAAGGGATTTCGACCATTGCTGTCAATTCAAATGTTTTTATATAGCTCTTTTATGCAGATGCTTAAAGCATTCCAGAAGGATGAGCCTGATATTTATTAGTTCTAGCATGTTTTATGGAAAAGAATGGCTTGTGTTTTTGGCCATTGTTAAAAAAAAATATGTTAAAGGGTTTAATAATTAATATGTTAAAGGGTTTGATTGTGGTTTTGACAATAATTAAAATCCTTTTAGAAAGTTGTAGTATAATTTATTAGCCTCAGGCACCTGTTGGAAAACTAAAGCTCCTGGAGGAAAAACCCACACAATCAATTCCAATTCACACAGGGAGCTACACATAGACCAGTGGAGTAGCATCTACTACAGGAGTTAGCATCTACTACAGGTGCAGATATACCCAGTATACGTATAAGTATAAGTGTTCTTTATGAGCTTGTAAGCTGTTCAGCCTCATGCGAAACTTAAGCATGCAAAAGATGCCAAATGTGAAGTGCCCCTTAATCACTGAAACGATGCAAATTGTACGTTTCTGTGCATGGAAAAATTTACGCTTCATTGTCGAACTCAAATTGATCTCATGCAGAGCAATGAAGCCATCATAATGCTGAAATACTGATTTGAAACCTAAATCAGACAATCAGCAAAATAAATAAGTGGCCATTGCATGTGTGTTTTGAAAATTCCAGCATGCGGATGGTGTGTTTGTGTGTTTTCAGCATATTCGGAGGATGACCTCTCAGATGCATTCTCCAAAGAGAGCTGTATCACCGAGCAGACTCAGTATTTCTTTGAGAACGAGAACACATCTTTCTTTGGAGCTATGGACTGTGGAAACTGCTCCAGGTGAGGACTGTTTTTAAGTTTGCATGGGCATAAATCCATCCGCATTGGTGTGTCTACACTATGCGTGGGAGTGTGTGAGCATGTGCCGATGATATCATGTGCTCTCGCCGGCTCTTCTTGGATAACTGCTCATCCTGGTAAGTCTGATCTCCAAGGACCGAGCAGCTCAGCTTTCCTTCTCTTTTCCACTCCATCCCCTTTGCTTGCTCCCTTGATCCGTCCGACGTCCAGCCGGCTGTAAATCCTGCCAGGAGTGCTGCTTAATGTAACACCACCAAACTGAAATGTGTCGGGGTAGATGAGGGCGTTCAGCCTGACAGAAACTCGACACATTTTTTTACGAGTCCCACATGTGACTCTGCGTACGATAGTTTTTCTTCCATGTTAACTACTTTCGACATGTAAAGTTTAACAAGAGCCATAAAGAGAAATCCATTTGTGAGATCTCAGGAGCTGGAGACCTGAGTTTCGGCCGATGTAATTCAATCTCTCTCACAGACACATCAACACCAGCTCAGGATGAAGGCAATGGGATGAAGAGAGGACTCTTCAACTGCCAACAAAAGATGTTAAATGCTATAAACAAAGAATGCTTTCAGAAGTAGAAATAATCTAAATCTAATCAAATTGATATTTCCGGTTGGTACCTTGCGCAAAGTCATGGCTTTTGAAGTATAATAGCAAATATTTGATCAACTGATTATACCCCACAGGTGCTAATGATCATAAATGTCACATTTACGACAAAACCCGGTCATGAATTGGTGCAGCTGTGTAGGAAGCTTAAGACTGTTTGAAGAACAGCCAGAATGTGCTACCGAGGTGAGGCTAAAAAAGATTGTTTCTTATCATGGCAAGATGAGCACAGCAACAAGACACAAGGCAGTTATACGACATCCACAGGAGTTCAAAGCAAACTGTGTTTTCAATATTTGCTGCTCAATCTCTTTTGAAGAAGCACAAAGTGATGGACAATGCTGAGGAACATTGTAGGAAAGTGCAGCAGAAGCTTAATATCCTTTCAAAACAGAGCAGTACCATCAGCTCAAAACAGGCAGAAACCTGTTGGATCCAGGTACTCCCATCTATTATCTGGAGAAATGTGGCCAGAAGTGGTTTCACCTCAAACTTGGAAACAAGGAGAAGAGACTCTAGTATTCCAAATAAAAATGGGGTGGAGAAAAATAGTGCTTTTGCCTGAATGGTCAAAATTTGGTATTTTCGTCCGTGAAAAGGAGGGCATCTATTTTTTTTTATTTTTTATTTTAATGAGTCTGTAGATGTTTTCTTTCTTTGATGCATGCCCATAATTGGAGTCTTCTGAAAGAGATACCTATGTTTTTCATGACCAAAGGATGTCTTCCGTCTTATATTTAAGTCAAGGGTTGAGCTAGGGTGCAAACATTTAACATCCTAATTAAATTTTAGTCGATCAGAGGAATTCTCCAGACTGAGTCTGCTTTAAACTATGTTAATTTTACAAAACTGGTAACCACCTGCTATCCCTCGAGCTCATTCAAAGCTCTACTTGAAATGCTGCATTTGAATTAACATACTCCCCTTCACCTCTACTTCACAATAATTTTCCATAAACAAAATTTTAAGCGTTGATGAACAGGGGAAATTTGTGATAGGGTGCCCCCAGGACTTTTTTTTATCTACAATTCTAATTTGGGTATTTTAACATGGGTAGTCTGTAGGGTGAACCGCTTTTTCTAACCACTGTTAAAAACCCAGTCAATGAATTGCTGTGAATTACATCCTGGCTTCAATAGATTGTTACCTCAAACTATTCTAACTCATTGAGCCTGTCCTCTGAGCAAAGATTGACAGGAAAAGGAGTAATCGTGATATGATTAAATATAGTTCTGGATTGCTGCAAAATCGCAGTCAAAACCATGGATTAAAGGCAGGACTCATATTGAGCGAAATAAAGGAAGCTTCATTTATTGATGTTAGAGTAAAACAGACTGTTTAGACTTCAGAGCAAGCATCAGTACATTAGTTAATGCTCTTCTGTAGAAACAAAGGTCCTTCAGATTCCAGTTATCAAACCTAGATGTGACAATAATTATTTGAGGTCAACCAAATTAGACAAACGTACATGTTGTGCTCTCAAGAGAAGATGCTTAGTCTAAGAAAAGCTATCACCAACAGCGGCAACACCAAAAGTTACAGGAACTCCAAATCTAGATTGTCGCATGCAAACAAATATAAGATTATTTTGTGTCCTCTGCATCAGACAGAGTAACAATATCAGTCACAAGTGGCCTTGCTTAGAGAACAGTATACACTGACTTACAAAGCTCACAGCCTTACCAACAGAGGTAACATAATAAACAGATTGAACATTTCTGTATAAAATCTATATTATGCAAAATCAATTATTTTGAGCTTTCAGCCATATTTTATTGTTATTCCCTGGTCAGAGATATGCATGAAGTTATAATTACTGTTGTTCTTGCGGTAAACGAGATGCTCTGTGCAGATGTTTCGTCATGTTCTGACCATCAGGCCCGATTTACTCAGAAGGGGGCGTGTCAGCTTGTGTAAAACTGTTTATGATAAATATTGCATTTTGGTGCAGGGCTAATCTAGAGGAGTCCAATTTTTATTCTAAATGCACCGAAAAAGACATATTATGGCCGCTTTAACTGCTTACTTCTGACTAGCGTCACAGGAATCCAACTTACATTGGCTTTCCATCAAAACTTATGTCACTAGTCAATCGCTAGGGCAATGAAAAGCTTTAATTTCTTATGAAAAATGTTTTGGGGAGTGTTTGGGACAACCAGAGCTAAAGCTTACATGGCATATTATTCCCTGACAAATCTAAGGAATAAAATACAGGTTGAAATAACTACTATTTTCTTTTTTAATGTGCACTGGGCATCCTTCAGAAAGTATTACAAACAGAAAATCTTCACCTCCTGGTTTCTGTAGTTTCTCTCAGGAAGTTTTTCATGGTGATTACATTAGCCCACCTGAAGAAGAGCTCGGTGCTCTTATAACCTCTCCTGCTCCCATGAATAAAGCATTCCTCTGAGGGCAGACAGATGTGAGCCATTGAACTTCAGGACGCCATTCTTCTCTCTGATCATGGAGCCCTTGCGTGTGTTTGTGTGCGCTAGAGAGAGTGTGACCCGATGCCCGCTATGATCTGAGGCTTGTTATGCGCAGCCGAGCATGCTGCGATAAACAGCCTGTCATTACCCAAAGAGCAGGTGATGTGTAACACACACGACTACATATACACACATTTAAATTCACAGAGGGCGGTGCAAAAGCATGTGTCACTCATTTTTAAGAGGAAAGGGTGGGGGGTGAAAAGAACAAGAGAATTCTGTAAAGAAAACTCGTTCAGTGATGAGAGTACGTAACAAGCTGCCAACCAATGCAGATTTCGAATGTACTTCTCTCCGGTTACGCTCGCTGAAGAGTTACACACATGGTGGAATAGTTTTGGATTTGAAAGATATCTATAATTGATTCCTGATGGAGCTCATACCGAGCATTGCACAATGTGAACGAGAATTCCAGTGAAAATCATTTGATAAGTAGATCAATGTGTTAACTGACACTTGTTCAAGATGTTCCTTTAGAAAGATATTTGGTCTAACGCTTTGTTGTTTTCTTCTGCTTCTTTTATTTCAAGGATTTACCGGGCAGAGAAGCTCCCGAAAACAAATCTGGTGTTTTTGATTTCTGACGCAAGGAGCTCCTGTTTGTCCTGTGATACCAAACCTTTAAAACAAGCCGAACAGCCGTGTATCCTTCAAATGCAGTAAAACCTTTGCTTATGTTTAGACAAATGAGAATTGCTGTTGTTTAGCCTGACACTCAAAAATGTGAATTTTTAGTTACATCTAAAGCCCTGTTTAGAATAATGCATTCTTGGTCCATTTTGTAACACAAAATATATATTTTTTTGTTAATTCAGCCCAACTATTGCCATTCAACCTGATTATTTGTTATGCTACAGTTTAAATCCTAATACCCATTTCCAAACCTAGAGCAATCCTCTCAAATTTTTAACTATGAATATAATTTTTTTTGTTAATTCATTATAAGCATGTTTTTATTAATATAATGC